>CM031239.1:156991674-157591674 GCA_018340775.1 Taxus wallichiana var. yunnanensis
TTTATTTGATATGATTCTAACTAGAAATTTGAAAGCTAGAACACGGATTCTCGCGAAAGTGGTGAATCACCGGTGTGTGTGATCTTGTCCCCTCAGTGTGATCTCCTCGTTCCTTCATGTTCACGTGGATCCAAAAAAGTGTGTAATGCTAGCATCAACAGAAGTAGATATTGGGACAAAGGTAGCTCAAGACACAGACTGAATACAATGCGAGTAGGAGAGGGATAGCGCAAGAGTACAGAGCTTGGCTTATGCAATTCCTAGCGGGATCTATTGTGAGTCATGCAACATAAAGCGTCCAGAACCTGAAACTATCCTGTTTGAGGAGCAAAACCTGCAACTTTAATGGCTTCCTAAGCTATTCTACTCCAATGGATTGGATGAAATAACAGCAGTGCTTGCACAAGATGGATATGTGGCTTACCAACAAGTAAAAAATGCTAACTAAGCATGCAATGAAAGAAACTAAGCATTCTAAGCAAAAGGAAAACTAAATCTATTGCAAAGAGAAATCAGAGGCAAATTTTGAGGGCCTGAAGTAATGACAACACTTGCACAAGATGGATATGTGGCTTTCTAACTGCAAAACAATGCTAACTAAGCATGTAATGAACTAAACTATGAATCCTAAGCAAAATAAAAGACTGAACTACTGAAATGAGAAAATGAGAAGTGAATGAGGGGCCATTTGCTTGAGCACAAGCCAACTATTTATAGCATTTGCATTTACCCAAGGTAAAAGCCAAATAGAACTCTTAAACTATAAACAATGGCAAAACACTATTCCAGGGAACCAGAATCATAAATGCAAGCTTATGGCGGTGAAAGAAAGCTGGTAAAATGTTGAATTTACGTGAGTTGTGTTAAAAGAGCTTTGAAAACGCGCGAAAGGACCGCCGCCTGTGCAAGGCGGCGGTTTCGCCATCAAGAGAAAAAGGCCAAGAAAAGAGGGGAAAATGAAAAAATAAAGCACGCGGGGGCTAAGCGGGGCATGCGGGATGTTAACACACACTCGGTGAGCTTTTTCGGATCCTGAACACCTTACGAGGAGACTTGTATCATCATTGGGGCACGTGTCATGTTGTTCTGGCAGTACAATACGTTACAATTTTGGGTACGTACATATTGCCCCCTCGGAGAAGCATTTTAGCCATGAAGAGGCATAAAATGGTGGGTCCGAGTATTACGGTCCCGAAATGGGAAGTTAGAAGTTATACCTGATACATCCGTGTGTTAAAATGACGCCATCCAAGATTCTCGCTACTTGCAAAACGAAGAGAGAACTCAAGTGCAGATAGACATAATAGTTTGAAAAATAAACGCTAAAATAATAGGGAATGAGAACGTACCATTTGTGCGGGGATAGGAGTTTACCTCCGTCGGCGCTCCAAACCTGTGAAAAAGTTATTTGAAACGAATCCAGGCGTATATATATGAAAGTGGGCCCATTTTCCTATTCATTTGTGCGAGTCGATTTGATTGATTTTGAGCTCTGGGACCCACGGTGATGGTTTCTTGCGTGAGTAGAGTCAAAACGTCCATGACGACATAGCGATCATGCCTCCACGTGCGGAACATCGACCCGTGAGATCACATGTTAGTTTTCTTTAGTTTATCCTTTTTACCCCCTTAAATTTGAAATGCTAAATACTTTGTCATGGGGGGGTAATTTTTGAAAATGTTAGTGTTAAAAGGTCCACCTAGGGGGGGCGCCTACTGGGTAGGCTTTGTTTTTAGGTAAAATGGTCATTTTTTACACTTTTTAGGCCTTTTAAATTTAAAAACCTGCGTGGGTTTTCAGACCATGACCGCCACCCTACCCAGGGCGGCGGTTACATGACCGCCACCCTGTTCAGGGTGGCGGTTACACGACCACCACCTCCCTTAAGGCGGCGGTTACAAAACCACCTCCCTGCTCAGGGCGGCGGTTTTGCACAGAATGCAAAAGGAACATCTATTTGAGATTGTGTTTGTATTTTTAGCATTTCTACGTGTTTTCATGATTTTTCCAGTATTACTTGGATGCTAACTTGCTTTGTTTTGTGTGTTTTTGGGTGTATGCAGGCGAGAGAGGAGTATATCCGGTGGAGTCGAGAGAGGGAGTGTGATTGGCTCCCAGGGGTACTAGATGCCCTCTCACAGGATGAGGAGGACACTCTTCAGCGGGCTGGGATACTACGCATTTCACGCGTGCCCCACGTTACACCATCTAGTCACATCCTTTGTGACTTGTTCTCATACTAGGATGCAGATCGGAACACCTTCCGATTGCCAGGGGTCCGCGGTGAGTGGACTATTACACTGGAGGATGTCTATCATATTCTGGGGGTCCCGATCATCGAGAGACGACTCACCCTAGAGACGGCAGGTTCACGGGCATAGATTGCACAGTGGGCCACATATATGGGAGATGCAGTCATCTCTACGGGGTCGAAGAAGGGGGTTAGAGTTTGATCCATTCCTTCCTTGCCCATCCCCTACTTCGCCAGGCCATCATGGGGATCCTTGCCTCGAGACTGATCGGGGACAAGGGAGGAGATACATTACTATACTGCTGGTCCCCCATTATTGCACAGATAGAGGGGCACGGTCGGATATATGCCTGGGGAGCAGACATTCTTGGGACCACCTACCATGACTTATATAGGGTGGTCTGTTTATAGGGGCAGTCCTTGAGCCACCCGACCCTAGTCATGAGTTGGGTCTATGAGCATTTCATCCCTTATGGCAGGGGTGTGGAGGTGGCAGATCCTAGAGCTGTGAGGGCAGCCAGATGGACAGACATGTCGGTGCTTAGAGCACCTCATCAACTAGTTGCTTCCTTGACTACTGCTGACATGGAGGCCACACCATACCAGACTATGGCAGGCATATGGGGCGAGGAGGCTCTTACCTTGATCTCTTGCTCCACCACAGGGCAGCTTATTGATAGAGTGGGGCGAGTGGAGATGCACCCCTTTGGCCGTGTTCCTCAGTAGTTTGGCTTACCATACATGGGTATGCTTCCCCCAGTGGTGCCAATATATAGGTCACCCGAGAGGCTGAGGGGGCCAGAGGCCGGGGGTTGGGCAGTGGTTACCCGGCGTTCCTATTGCAGCGGGAGGATGAGTGCGTGCGGAGGGAGAGCCGGTGCGCCTCAGGCACCTTTGCTTCAGATCACCGCGGGTCCTGCCCATAGCAGTGATGACCCCATTGAGGTAGACTCTGAGTCTGAGGAGTTTACAGGGGGGAGAGACAGAGGAGGAGACCGAGGACAGTGATCCTGAGTGGCACGATACCCAGGATATCATGCAGGCGGAGAGGGCCGAGCAGAGTGCAGAGAGGGTGACTCTGGTTTTAGAGGAGCCACTCTCCTAGGGCCATGGGGAGGATGAGTCCATTGCGGGGCGCTACGTTGCTCCAGCCACAGGAGTAGCCCCTCAGTCGGCAGCGGCATCCGTGGCAGGCGCTGATCCCATAGATCCATCTTGGAGGCCTGGTGATCCGAGTAAGTTACCCTCTCTCCCTTTTAATGTTCGTTTCTTTGTTAGGATCTCCTTAGTTGCTATCTTGTATCTTTAATTTCTTGTTTGGTTTCTCCTTTGTTTGCAGAGACCGCCGATGAGTGGCGAGATTTGATTCGCAGGGTATGCACCGATACCCTAATGATCCCCATGGAGAGGACCCATGCAGAGCTGTCCGTGGACGCTGGGGAGCCTTCAGTAGCTGGTAGACATACCGACGTCTTTTCTCCAGTCTGGCATGTGGCCAGGATGGTATCGACCCTTCGCACAGAGTTAGCGGGGTACAGGATGGTTGAGCGCTTGATGAGGAGCCATTCTCGTGGTGAGACTGCGGCTGCCCCTCGGGATCTTGAGCCCTTCGTGCATTCAGAGCACCGGTGTAGCCGGAGTCCTAGGCGTGGGCGTGCACCTTCAGAGGGGTCTCGTAGGGATTGAGAAGCCACTTGGCTCTCGTAGATTTTGTACTATATATTCTTTTGTATATCCCAGGGCTCTTTGAGCGTTTTGACCATGCTTAGTGCATGATGACATTGTATATAAACGTTGATCATTTATATATATATGTATTCGTTCTGGATCAAAATCTTGGTATTCATGGCTTACTTTCTATTTCCAGTTTCCTATACTATGATGTATGTTTATATGCTTCTTTTTAGAATATATGCAATGGTGAACAAATGATGCAAGTGTTTTACTTTCCTTTTGTGTTTCATGATGCTGATATATGATAATGTAGATATAATGTGATTTTGAATCTTAGTTTCTGTAAGCAATTTTGGATACTTCATGTTTGTTTTGGCAAAGTGATGAAAATAAACCAGTATGATGAACAGATAAACCTGCCCCTAACCCCAACTCCACGCAACTAGTAAGACGCGAGGGCTTATCACCAAGAGTTGGGAAGGGTGCAAGTCATGAGGTGTAGTGAAATGGTAGTGATGAAAGACAGACAAAGCTTTGGCGGAACCAAATTAGGACACCACAAGTCCACTCCACTCGAGTGACTTCATAGTTTTGGATGCAACTTGCTTTGCGGTTTATCCAGACTTAGACCCGTAGATGGCCACATAGTAGACAAAATCTGGGTTTTTAGGATTTTAACTCTCTTGGGATTTTGAACATCTGATTCATTTGTTTTTGACTCAAAGTTTCAAAGTTTGAATTGTTTGTGTATGACCTTTTGCATTTATTTGTCAAGAGGACCCCCTACACTTTGCCCCATGCTACTAGTAAGAAGCGTGGGTTTATCACCATGGGCAAAGCATAGGTGAGTAAGGGCATTTCCATCCTTTCCCAACCCTACGTCACTAGTAAGAGATGCAAGCTCATCACCAAAGGTTGGTGGGGCAAGGAAATGTGTAAAATTAATTTTTTTGTTTGATTAATGTTTGACTTGTTTATTTGAGTAAAATGTCGTATGCGTTTATTTCAAAGAGATATACATATGGGATAGATGTGACACCATGAAGCTTTTAGAACGATGACCACAGGCAAGACACCTACCCTAAGAAGAAACCAACGGTGAGAATAAACTTGTAGATCTTGGTATGGTTACCGTTAAGACTTTGTCATGTCTAGCTTTATTTGATAAAATGATTCGAGATAATTTGATGATATCATGAAAATGGAGAAGTATGATTAAAGTGTTTATGCCAACAACATCATGAGTTTGTAATGAATTGCTTTGAGAATAGATTCCTTGATCACCATTTGTGTATGAAACAAGTGGACAATATGATCCTAATCTATATGAAGATGCAATGTAGATAGATATATAAGTAGTGCTAGCTGCTTATGCGTAGAAATGCTTGAGGTGTAGGGAATTGACTGTTTCACCAAATTCCTCACCTTCTAGTGTACATAAGAGGTATGCACCATTTCCATAGTCCTTCATGACTCGGTATGGGCCCAACCATTTAGGCCGGAACTTCCTTCCTTCGCCGGTCTTCTTGTCGATCCGGCTGTCTAGTCTTAGAACTAGATCACCTTCATATATGTCACGTTCATAGACTTTCTTGTTATACTGCCGGCACATCCGATCAGCATAGACTCTGTGCTCAAAGCATCTAACCTAGCTTCATCTAGGCTTTCTAATTGGGAGAGACGTGCTTCCCTGTAAGCATCTTCATCCAGAATCCCTTGTAATGAAATGCGGAGACTGGGTATTTCAACCTCGAGTGGGAGAACTGCCTCTACCCCGAATACTAGTGAGAAAGGAGTTGCTCCCGTTGGTGTTCTTATTGAGGTTCGGTGGGCCCATAAGGCCGGATATAACTTCAAGTGCCAATCTCGTTTGTTTTCTTTCACCGTTTTAAGGAGAATGGCTTTTAGTGTTTTATTCGTCGCTTCAGCCTGTCCGTTGGCTTGAGGGTAATACAAGGAAGCCGTATGATGGCTTATTTTAAATTTATTACATAGCTCACGAACCTCTTCATTTTTAAAGAAGTTCCATTATCGGAGATAATGATTTGTGGGATACCGTACCTGCAAATGATTTGGTTTAAAATGAACTTGGCGATTACAGAACCAGGTACAGTAGTAAGAGGCATAGCCTCTACCCATTTGGTAAAATATTCGGTGGCCGTGATTATAAAATTATGGCTGTCTATGGATGAGGGAGAGAATTTCCCTATTAAATCTAGGCCCCATGTAGAAAAGGGCCATGGAGTAGCGATTGGTTGCAGAGCTTGTGCCGACATATGGATCTCATGGGAGAATTCTTGGCACTTATGACACCTGCGTACGAACTCTACTGCGTCGTGTTCTAGAGTAGGCCAGAAATAGCCCATTCGATGTATTTTACGAGTGGTGGCATGACCACCGAAGTGGCCTCCACACATTCCACTATGGGATTCATGGAGAATCTTCTTGGATTCTTCCGTGTCGACACATCTTAGGAGCATTCCATCGAACGCTTTCCGATAGAGCACTTGCTCTATAATGATGTATTTAGCTACGATAATACGTAACCGCCTTCTTTGTTACGGTGTAGCTCCTTCTAGATACATATGGTCCATGATATAATTAATGATATCAGTGTACCAGGGACACTCAGAGATAGAGGGTCGGGTTTCGATGTAGTATACACACTCATCTGGAAAATCTAAATTTACTAGATCACCTCTATCTAATGGGTTATCGCCAACCAATCTGCGATGATTTGTCCTTTAACCGACTTTGATTTACAAATGTTAATTCGAATTCCCGATTAAGGTTATAAAACATCCAACCTTTTAGACAAGGACCCTTGTCTGAGGAAAGTTTGTAAATGGTCCATTTTTACCATGACCCTTGTTTCTTGATTTAGCATATAATGTCTTAGGCGTTTGGTTGCAAAGACTATGGTGAGGCATTCTCATTCTACTTGTGTATAACGTGTTTCATAGTTGAGAAACGTTCGGCTAATGAAATAAATCACGCGTTCTCTCTTGTCATCATCTTCTTGAGCCAGCAGGCTAGCGAGACATTGGTAGCTCGTGAGTATAAAATTAACGGGTGATCTACCTTAGGTGGCATTAGCGTAGGTGGTAATAACAGAAACACTTAAGCGCATTAAAAGCTTCATTGCAGGTCTTACCCAATCAATGCTATAATCTTTCTTGAGTAAATTGTTGATTAGATGTATGGCGAAACTTAAGTCTGGGATGAATCTTCGGATTACACCCAGCTTTCTGAGAAATGACTTGATTCAAAATTTATTTGAAGGTGGAACCATTTCGAGGACAACCCGAATTTTGGTTGGGTCAACATCTATCCCTCGTGACGATATGATGTAACCTAGGAGCTTCCCTCCTGTTACACCAAAGACGCGTTTTTCTGGATTTAGCGTGACTCTGTATTCTATCAGACGTGAGAGAATGACGCAGAGTACTTCCGGATGGTCACAACGCTTTTTGGCTTTAGCTAACAAGTCATCTATGTAGGATTCCACGATTTTATGAATTAGATCATGGAATATATATATGTCATAGCTCGTTGGTATGTAGCACCAACGTTCTTGAGACCAAATGTCATAACAACATAGAAATAAGTTCCCCAAGGAGTTATAAATGTGGTTTTAGCTTGATCTTGTTCAGATATTTTAATTTGATTGTATCCCGAGAATCCATCCATGAGAGACAAAATTTCAAACCCAGCTGTTGCATCAACAATGACATCAATGGATGGCAACGGAAGTCGTCTTTAGGACACACTTTGTTGATGTCTCGAAAATCTATGTAGATGCATATCTTCCCATTCTTCTTGAGAACGGGAATGATATTAGATACCCATTGGGAGTAATCGACTGGCTTGATGAATCCTACTTGGAGGAGTTTTATTACCTCCTCTTTTACCATGAGAGCTACCTTGGGTTTCATGGGTCTCGATTTTTGTTTAACTGGCTTTGCATCAGATTTAGTGACGAGGTTGTGCACCGTGATGTGGGGTGTAACTCCTGTCATTTCCTTATAATTAAATGCAAACACCTTCTGATGTTCTTTGAGGATCCAAGTGTGTATTTCTACTTCCTCTAGGTTAACGAGGATCCTAGTTTCAATATCCTTGGTTCATCTTCCGTTCCGATGTTAATATCAATTGTTTCTTCGATCAAAGAGGCGTTACCCTCTTCAAACTCAGGTGGTGCTGGAGGTAAATCCAAATCATCCCCATTTTCTACTGTGTATATGCTAGGTTCCATTTGTGAGGGAAGATCCATCATGGGATTTCCGAAGTAGGAAGACGAATGTGGGATTAAGGACAAATCTATCATATGATAGGAGAGATGTAGTGCTGCATAGGCGTTTAAGTAATCCAAAGTGGCCATATCACTATCAACATGGTCTAGGATAGTAGATTCATTTCCGTTTAAAAGAGAATTTGTCATTGTCTTTATCAATGGTTCATCACGAAGGGATACCATGAAACGGGTATCCTCTAACTCATTGCTTGGAGTAAAACGTGATGCTGAAGTTGCTATTGAATCGGCGAGAAGATTTTTCTCTCACGGGATTGCTTCAATTGATATGAAGTCAAACTCCTTGCTTAAATCTAATACAACTTTTTTGTAAAGTTGTAAGTGCTCGGCTTTGGTTTCATATACCTCAGAGACTTGGTTTGCTACTAATTGTGAGTCTCCTAAGACTCTGATGTTATCAACACCAATTCTCTTAGCTAAGATGAGGCCAAGGAGGAGGGCTTCGTACTCAGTGCCATTGTTTGTGCATTCAAAATTTAGTTTGAAGGTGAAAGGTAAGACTTTTCCTTCAGGGGAAGTAAAGATTACACCTGCCCCCGCTCCGTAACGGCATCTAGCTCCATCAAAATGGAGTGTCCAATATTTGACTGGGAATATGGACGGTGGGATATCTATTGTGTTTGTATATTCTACTTCCACCATACAGAGATCCTCTGCTGGAAGAGAGCCAATGCCTAGGGAATATCCTATGCCTACTGAATCGAATGGTAAGAATATTGGTAGATCATTTTCTAGCAATTCAATGATTTTTGTAGTAGTTCCTAATGATACTGTTTCTACAGTGTTAGCCTCATCTTTGGGGGTTGGGGTTACTTTGGCTAGGCTCATAGTTTCAAGATCTATCGTAGGTACCAACTTTTCTTTTGTTTTTGCGTCGGTAGGTTTATTAAGTTGGTTTGTCGGGAGTTCAAACTCCGAGTGTACACCTGGTCTTTTCTTTAAGTCAGCTAGGTGTACATCAAATGGTTTTGGATCACCTTTGGCCACGAATATCTTTCCTAAATGTAAAAACCTTACTTCTTGAAATAGTGTAGAAGGGATTGCCTTCATGCGGTGTATCCATGGTCGGCCGAGGATCATATTATAGTTAGTTTCCCGATCTATAATATAAAACTCAGTCAAGATGGTTTTGGGTCCTAAGGTGACTGGTAATATTATAGTTCCAACCGAGGTGGCTTTAAGACTATCATAGCCCCTTAGTGTATTTCGAGTTGTGGAACAATTGGTTTCTCCATACCCTAGCTTTTGGAGGAAAGAGAAGGGGACTATGTTAACTGCCGCCCCATCGTCAACCATTGCACGCTTTACATAGTTGTTATAAACCCATACTTGCAAATGTAAGGCTGGATCACCTCGGCATGCGATCTCAACATCTGTCGGCATTTTGTTTATCTCGAATATGAATTCAACATCCCTATCTGCCTGCCCTGGAGGATGAACATCAAAGTCCACATGATTTACCTATGTTTCAAGCGGTGGAGTGATGTTAATTAGATGACCTAAACCTAATGCTTCTAAAAGAGTAGCCCTGTGGGCAGGAGAGTTCTTTAGTAAGTCTAAGAATGAAATGTGCGAGAAGGTTTTTGTTAGGTCATTAATCAAATCATAGGCTCCCACAAGTTTTACTACAATTTGTTGGATGTCATCTGCCTCTGGCAGGTGGCTTGGACTTGGCTGAGAGAAATACTCTCGTGTCCTTGTTATAGCTTTGATGGGTAACTCAAAGCATCTAACTCCACTAAATCGACTACCTTAGGTCGTGGTTGGCTTCCTGGTTATGGTGCAACTAATGGATTTAGTGAGGTCGAGGCTTCATGATCATTGTTTCTTGTCATCACACCCTTGTTCATCCTAGTTAGATTTAGCCTGTTGTTATCGTGATTTGGGAGTGGATCATTAAAGATCTTCAGGGGTGTGTTTTGAGGGGAAACTGCCCCTGAAAAGGTATTTGACGTTGGTGACGTAGGATCTGCCAAGAACATATCCATGAAAAGTTGTTTTTGTTCATCTGGCAAGCGTTGCATGAATTTATTGTAGTCACGGCATGTTCTAGTGTCATGGCCCTAAATTTTGTGGAAACCACAATATGAATTAGGATTGTAATTCCTAGTTTGTTGGTTTGATGTGTATTGTGGTCCAAAATTTTGATCAAACTGTTGTTTATTAAAATTTTGTGTTTGTTGTCTTTGGTTTGTATTCGGTTTTGGTACCTAGTTGAATTTTGGCTTGGACCGTATGGGATTTTTCCGTTCTTCTTGTTGTTGTTGTTGTTGTTGTGGATGGTTAAAATCCATTGCATTGATTGTCGGGGTGAAGTTGTTATTTCATTTGGTTGTTTATTTGTGGAGTATTGACAACATTTACCTTTTTAGGCTGGTCGGTTACTCCATCCGCTGTTACACCCCGATTTTGTTAAGGATTTTAGTTCCTTGATTGGCATTCGTGGTAGTAGGATAAGTTGTGGTGTTCTCGGTTGGGGGCGATTAACCTCCCGTTTGCTCATATGTTTTGCGACCACTATCAATGCGCTTGATCTATTCAAGAGCGCTTTGAAGTACTTCATCGTAAGTTCTTAATGGGAACTGGACTTCTTCCTTCACTTCTCTCGCTAAGCGAATGAAGGAATAAATTGCATAGTTCCATTTGATCCATGTTTCGAGCACTTGCCAAAGAATAAAGAACTGTATGCCACCTTTGGATGAAATGGGTAACAGATTCATTATGTTCTTGTTTGATGTGTAAGAACTCCCTAATTCCTGTTCTTAATAATTTGTTCATGTCGAAGGCCTTGATGAACTCTGACACGAGTTGTTTGAATGAATGTATGGAAGCCTCAGGTATTCTATAATACCAATCAAGAGCGATGCCTTCCAAGGTTTTTGGGAATATTTTAGCAACAACCCCATCCCATGGGAGTAGTTCTCGAATGGCTGTAGCGTAAGCTTTGATATGTGCGTTTGGATCTCCCTCTCCTTTGTATTTGGGCAAATCGGGAAGAGGTCTTGGAAGCATGACGCTTCGTATGGTGAAATCCAAGGGCTCTTTCAAATATTCTGAGTACGTCCCTATCGCATATGTTTCGACCATTGACGGTGCCTGTTGAGGGAGCGGTGGTGGGATGGGTTGTTGATATGGCGTAGCGTATGCGTTGGCAGGGGCATAAGGAAGCCCCTGTGTTTGAGAAAACATGCCGGGAGAGGAGAACATATCCCCTTGTGGTGATTTGGAGTATATGTTTAAGTATGACGGGGTTCTGTCCAGGAATGGATTATTCTGTACTAGACCGAGAGGAACAGTGTTAGAGATGGCGGGTCTAGTTGGCGTTTGTTGTGAATACTATGGATTCATGCCTAACGTGCCTACTCCTGTGAGGAGATCTACTTGGCTAGGATGGTGTGGAGGATTGGAACTCCCTGCTTGCATGAATTGTGAATTTTGACTTGCTTGGGCAAGTTCTAACCCTCTAACCTTTTCTATTAGAGTTGAAATGACTTCATTTGGTGAAGTCACGGTGTTTTTCCGTAGTGGTGTTTGTTGTATACCATGGTTTTGTATAGGCATGTGATATCCTGCTATGAATTGATCGCTATCTTGCCAAGTTTCTCCGAGAGTATTTCCTATATGCAGTGGCATAGAGGTATTTTCTTGAAAAGAGACCTTGGGTTGTGTTTGTAAACCTCCTACAGGTGGATACATACTTCAAGAACGTTGGTCGTTCCTGGCATAACATACCGAATATTCATCATCTAAACCTCGGTATGAGTCTGATTATCTACTAATTTGTGGTCTAAGTAGCATCTAAGGAGATGAACCAGATTCTCCGGTGAACGTCATATTGTTCGAGCCTGAAGGCTCTATTTGTTGCATTTGAGCGAGCTGATCTAACTCCTCAGTTTGAAATGACGAGTTATATCTGATTCTCGGAGTTTGTGTTGACAACTAGTTAGTTGAATAGTTGTCACCCCATACTGAGAGTGAGGGTGATGATTGCCTATTTTGCTGGGTGTAGTATGCCTCAAGACCCAAGAGGGGTCTACCATATGCATCGAATCCTGACATATTTAGGGGTATATGAATACCCACAGAATAATGGGAAGGAGCGAAGGTGATGGTGAAAGCCAATGAGGTGGAAAAGATGAAAAGTATACTAATCTTGGAAGAACACGTAATATTATGACTCCAAACTAGAAAGTAGGAAATTCACGTCGGGTTCACCAATTTTGTAGGTGAAGCTGATGTGAAGGCCGATGAGGTATAAAAGGTGAAACAATTGTAAGTTTCACATCGGGTTCACCAATTTTGTATGATGGAAAAGTGACATGCGAGCATGGGAATCTACAAGTGACTCTTCCTCGCACCCGACCTCCCGAGGTCGTGCCGAGACAGCCAGTGGGTATGGAATATGTGTGAGATGCAGACAAACTAGTTAGGCAATCTAATGTCTTCAATACGTATTAGCAGAATTTGTGAGTCTAAGGCAAAGAAGGCCCTCCTAACTTGAACTGGTGTGATAGATCAGTCAGCAAGGATGACTACTCGAAGGCTCCAATCAATATCGAGTTCTGGCGTGATTCGATCTATAGGTTGTGGAATACATGGAAAATGACCGGGATAGTTTCGTGTATTTCTCTGACAGGGTCATATGGTGGATGGTAAATGTAGTCAATTCTATGGACGATTCTCTGGCCTAGTCTAGAATTCCCTAGCTCTATTAGCTAGCTGTGTCTAGCAAGGATAATTGTTCGATGATGATAGGTGGAAGTGGGGTAGATTGGAATACTAGTGTGCATAGGCTAGTGTCTATGTCTAATTCTCCTATGGATTCGTTGGGCTACGGGATTTGTGGGTCACAACCGTAGATTCTTAGTTGTTGTGGACCTGTTATGGTCATGTGTGAAATCAAGTCCTAATCCCTAATATCCAGTAATTGTATGCTTTCTCAGCTTCTATATTTAGGATCAATAACTGTGTGATTTTCTCAGAATATCTTACAGGCATTCGTGCAACCTAGATTCTTAGGCTGGTATCTATATCTAGAAGAGTGTCTCCTACATCTGGCTGTGGGACCAAAGGATCACAACCAAAGGTTTGTTCTCTTTCAAACCCTTCTACAGTCATATGAATGTTGCCTAGGGTAATCTGTAGTTTGGTTGATTTGACCAAAACATGTGTGCTTGGTCGTCTTCTATGTTTAACCCGCTCAACTAGGAATTGATTTGTTGCAAGCTTACCGTTGTTCGGAAGACTTGAATCCTAAGATTTTGATCTATATCAGTTATTGCCATGATGAGATTGGGCTGGGGCATGATTGGCTTGAATACGTATTCCCTGGGCTCTCTAGGTCCCGTGATTGTCATACAAAAGCAACAAAGTAAAGCAAACTACAGTAAAATAAAATTTACCTATGTGAAGTATATCTATAGTATGTATGACTTCTCTATTTTTTTGTGTTTTCTGATGAGCTTTATGAATTTAAGAAAGCAACTATTTAAAATATCTAGAAATGACAACTAAAATAATCAATTTAAAACAAACAAAATAACCGAGTGTAGCTATTTGTCTGTGTAATTTGTAGATCTATTCTAAACAATAAAATAGCTTATCTAATCTATTTGCAAGACTCTCAATCCTACCTCAGAAGTGAGGAGTGAATCATAGTTTCTCAGAAACTATCAATCCCCACAGCTTCCCTGGTAATATCGAGAGTAGAATTAACTGAAATAAAGCAATTAACTACTCTATTTGATATGATTCTAACTAGAACTTTGAAAGCTAGAACTTGGATTCTGTAGAACAGTGGCGAATCTGCTGGTGTGTGTGATCTTGTCCCCTCAGTGTGATCTCCTCATTCCTTCATGTTCACGTGGATCCAAAAAACATGTAATGCTAGCATCAATAGAAGTAGATATTGGGACAAAGGTAGCTCAAGACACTGACTGAATACAATGCGAGTAGGAGAGGGATAGCGCAAGAGTACAGAGCTTGGCTTATGCAATTCCTAGTGGGATCTATTGCGAGTCATGCAACATAAAGTGTCTAGAACCTGAAACTATCCTGTTTGAGGAGAAAAACCTACAACTTTAATGGCTTCCTAAGCTATTCTACTCCAATGGATTGGATGAAATAACAACAGTGCTTGCACAAGATGGATATGTGGCTTACCAATAGTAAAACAATGCTAACTAAGCATGCAATGAAAGAAACTAAGCATTCTAAGCAAAAGGAAAACTAAATCTATTGCAAAGAGAAATCAGAGGCAAATTTTGAGGGGCCTGAAGTAATGACAGCAATTACACAAGATGGATATGTGGCTTTCTAACTGCAAAACAATGCTAACTGAGCATGTAATGAACTAAACTATGAATCCTAAGAAAAATAAAAGACTGAACTACTGAAATGAGAAAATGAGAAGTGAATGAGGGGCCATTTGCTTGAGCACAAGCCAACTATTTATAGCATTTGCATTTACCCAAGGTAAAAGCCAAATAGAACTCTTAAACTATAAACAATGGCAAAACACTATTCCAGGGAACCAGAATCATAAATGCAAGCTTATGGTGGTGAAAGAAAGATGGTAAAATGTTGAATTTATGTGAGTCGTGTTAAAAGAGCTTTCTGGAAAATGCGTAAAGGACCGCCGCCTTGAGCAGCGGAGCGGAGGTTACAGGATCGCCGCCTGTTCTGTGGCGGCGGTCACTAGACCCCCGCCTGCAAGGCGGCGTTTTTCATCAAGAGAAAAAGGCCAAGAAAAGAGGGGAAAAGGAAAAAATAAAGCACACGGGGGCTAAGCGGGGCATGCGGGATGTTAACGCACACTCGAGAGCTTTTCCGGATCCCGAACACCTTGTGAGGAGACCTGTATCATAATTGGGGCATGTGTCACGTTGTTCGCGGCAAAGACAAGCACCTTATAATTTTGGGTATGTACGAGTCCCTTAGGTCATCATCAACATTATTCACTTCAAGAACTTGTAATTTTTTTTTTGTAATCAGCTTTTCCAAACTAATGCCTCTCACGAACTTGGTAGTCTTGATGTCCATGTCATACTCTTGAAGTTTTTTGACCCACCTACACCTTTTACTTGAGACTTCCATCTGTGTTAGGATGTACTTAACCATGGTTTGTGGCACATAGGAAATGATCCTTGAGCTCATGATGTAATGTCTAAATATCTTAGTGGCTATCACCAAGGAAAAATACTATTGTTCTATAATTGTATACTTTATTTCATATCCTTATAATGCCTTTATAAAAATTCAATGGGTTTCTCATGGACCTCATCATCCTTCGGGCAACAAGAATGAAGCAACAATACATTCATATGCAAAGGAGAATACATATAACTCCTTATAATCGGACTAGCCAACACATGGGTAGTCTTTAGTCCATCTTTTACTCCTTTAAATGTTTATATTTCCTCATCTCCCCACTTGATAACTTGATCCTTTTTCAACATAATTGTGATAGGAAAAATGATCTTATAAAAATTGGATATGAACCTTTTCACAAAGTTGATTTGACCAAATAAGGTTTGTATAACTTTCTTGTATTGGGGAATAGGTACCTTATAAATTACCTCTACCCTTTTAGGGTCAATCATAACTCATTTTTGAGTCACAGTGTGTCTTAAAATTTTTTCCTTTTACACACCAAAGTGGCATTTCTTGGGATTTAGTTAGATACCAAATTCTCTGCACTTGATCAAAAAAATTTCAAGGTGCTCGAAGTGTTCACTTATTTTCTTAGAAAATACGGTGATATCATTTTGATAGACCATAATAAACTAATTTATGAATCCAAAAAATGCAACATCCATTTCTCGCTGGAAGGTAGATCCTACATTCACTAGTCTATAAGGCATTATGACATAAACATAGGTTCCTCAAGGAGTGGTAAAAGCAGTCTTGTATTATTTTGATTCCTTAACCACCACCTAATAATATCTAGAGAAACCATCCAATTTGGAAAACATTCCTGACTTTGTTACCTTTTGTAAAAGGTTATCCATGTAAATGGTAGTTATCCTTCTAATGAAGCCTTGTTCAAATTTCTAAAATCCACACACAACCTAATATCCCCAATTTTCTTCCTAATCAGACCAAATTAGCAACCCATGAATAATACCTAGTGGGTTGCATGATACCTCCATCCTTAAGATTTTTAAGTTCTTCTTGCATTTTATTTTGAAGGATGGTGTTTATTGTCCTCTTCTTTTTGTTTGAAAGGGTTAGTGTGAGACTCAATGGGTATCACATGCAAGAAAAGGTCCTCTCTATTACCTTTAAATCAAAATCGGACCAAGTCAAACAATCATGATATTTCCTTAATATTTTAGTATAACCATGTATTTCTTCTATGTTTAATTTGTTGCCCAAGAAAACTTTTCTTGGGTCTTGCAAGTCCCTAAGTTACAATCGATTACATCCCTCGAGGTGTGGTTAGATCTATTCATCATTCTCGTTACTATCATAAAAAGCATATTCAAGGTTGAGTACCCCTTTTGGGATGGTGCGGGGTAAATGTTAGTGGTGAATCTTCACTAATTCATGAATATTTACATTTTTAAATTTATATTTAGTAATTTTGAGGAGTCCTACGGAGCAACATTTCTCCTAAATTTTCAGGATGCAATTTACTTTTTCCGGTCAAATCTCCTAGTATTTAAAATAAATTTCATACTTATGCATGTATATCGTCACTCCTCGAAACAAAAATTGGGTACATTCACCAATATATACAAATAAAAAATATAAGCATCTGCCAAATTCAACTTCCACAAGAATCTTGTATAAAAGATGCTCGATGGTTGAGTTCAACCACAATCTAAATGAATGACTGCATAGTCCACACACCTAACTATGTTGTACAAATGCCCTAATAACAACTTTAGGTTCCTAACACATATTACACACACCCGACTGCGGAGTCTAGACGCTCAACCATATTATCTAGATGATCGAATACATATTCCAGATGTGTGACCATATAATATAGATGTCCTGATCGTATATTCTAGACACTCGCCTGCAGACAATGCAGATAAGCTTGAGCACTCACACAAAGCGCACAATGGTACCAAGTCCCTCTTTTATGGAAGCTTTGTTAAGGAGTTTAGCATGATGAACACACATAGATATATTCTAGACCCATAATAACAATGAAAGTATAAACCATAAGCAAATATAGATCTCAACCATATGCAAGAATAACTTATTCAAGAATCAAGATTAGGTTTACCGGGAAAGAACCGGTCATAGATATGTCAACAACTAATATCCAACCACAAAGATCCATTGTATTAATTACTGTAAAAAACAAAAGCCAGATACATACATAAGAGTATCATCATAGTCACACGTGCTCATACACTAGCAACATAACTATACTACAATACATCTCAAGATCCCTCATACTTTGTGTAAATCAATAAATAATTATAGGAGTGGGGAATTTCCCTTCACTACTCATGCATCCCCAAAATAGGCTACATGCTAAGAATAACCATGCACACTTACATGATAAACACAAAAGCATGCATGCTTTGTTATAATAGACTATCTAATATTATCAATTACACATTTAATCCTATTAATAGCTAAAAATGTGTATGTTGTTTGATCTTCCACTTGTCCAAAAATAACCTTGTTTCGCTTCTAAGTCTTCATATTGATGCAT
Organism: Taxus wallichiana var. yunnanensis; assembly: GCA_018340775.1. Lineage (NCBI taxonomy): Eukaryota > Viridiplantae > Streptophyta > Pinopsida > Cupressales > Taxaceae > Taxus > Taxus wallichiana. The sequence continues at coordinate 157,009,589 of CM031239.1, forward strand.
ACCCCATACTCAACATCTATATTTAGCCTCATCATGAAAATGACTAAGTCCCAAAGTCATACTTTCCCGGGCGCGCCATTTTCTCGCTATAACTCCGCATGTGCCTACGCACCATATGTCCACATGCCAAATCCTTATGTGCCTTCAATACTTAGGCTATAATTCATCATCCCAACATTACCCCACACTTGCTTCATTTTTGTCCCTAATAATTAGGAACCAAAAATTATCTTCTCCATTAATAAAAATAAGGAATGAAAAAAATAACTGTACATAGAAAGAAAGAATACATGAGCACATTGTGCTACCCTTCAAAAGGCAGAATCAACTTTAGATATTCACTTTTAATCTCTACCTCTAAGTCATTCCAATCACTAAGCGCCTTATTTTTTTGTTAGGATGTCTGCAAGTACTCCCTCCATTTCATCCATAGTCATGTTTTTGCCTTCATTTGTAATACTCTAAGGACGTTGGCCAAACTGGAGACATCCCTTCCATCACATCCATTCAGCTCACTATTATTTTCCCAATGTCTTTGATCTTCTCCTTGTGAGGGTTCTAGGCTACTGTAAGCGCATCACACTTTTATGCTACTAAAGTGAGCCTCTCCTTGGGCCCAAGCGTCTCATCATTCTTTTCTGCAAGGACTGCATTCTATTCTACCATAGTCCTTGTTCTAATGATTACCTTAGGATCCACAAAAATATTCTATGCCAAATCTTCCTTTTTCATTTCATCCTTCAGATTCTGTAGCGAAGACTCATAACTTGTAATCCAACACACTATCATTGCCTTAGCTCTCTCCACCTACGTTGTAGCATCCTTTGGCTTTGGAACTCATACTTTGGATCTCTCCGAGGTGCCCAATTTGTATCTTGCGAGTTACACCGCAAAACCTTGTAGCTAGATCCTCTATGTTCATAACCTTGAATGCTCTTCCTCCCTTTTTGTACTTGAACATGGTGGTCATCGCATCGATTCCCTCATCATCCGATAAATCACTTGCAATATTTGATCCCGAGTCACGGAACCATGTGACCTTGCCAACCAATTTGGGCAAGTAATCTACATCCTCCTTCCCGCGAAATAGAAGAAGTCTTCATGTATGTGGCATCACCATTGGTATAACTGTTCAGGGTTTCCAAAATATGGTAACTCAAGGAGTTGCATAACTCCAACACTCTCCAATACTTTCTTCACTGAATCATCTAAAACCCTATTCCCATATGTCATCCCCTATTTGTCTTCTAGACGGTCTCTGCAATAATATCCTTAATGGTTTTTTCCGTTATGTGGTTAAAATCATGGATCTTTGCATTGTGTTATCTTTGATGTCCATAACCTACCCTCAATCACCTCTTTAGGGTACTCTATCTTGACCAACCATTCTTCTGTTGCTTCTATAGTCTCCTTCTCAACTACTGGAGCTCACCTTGGTGCCATTTTCTCTTCTTGATTTATAGGTACGTTCTGTAACTTCAAAGTTGTTACCTCCTTACCTTGCATGCTTTGAGATCAAATCAAACCCTTGGTCTTGTGACCTCATTTTCCTTTACTATGAGCCTATCTTCCCGAAACCCTAGCCGCATGAGCCCACCATCACAAATACACACAAATAGCCCAATGAAATCGTACGATGGAAAAGTGACAAGCGAGCTTGGGAATCTACAAGTAACTCTTACTCGCACCCGACCTCCCGAGGTCGTGCTTAGAAGGCTGATTGGTGGGGATGGAATATGTGTGGGATGCGGCACAAACTAGTTAGGCAATCTAATGTCTTCTACACGCACTAGTGGAAATTATGAATCTAAGGCAAAAATGCCCTCCTAACTTGAATTGGTGTGATAGATTGATCGCAAGGATGACCTGCTCAAAGGCTCCAATCAATATCGAGCTCTAGTGTGATTCATTCTATGGGTTGTGGAATACGTGGAAAATGTCCTGGGATAGTTTCGTGTATATCTCCTAGATAAGGTCATAGGGTGGATGGTAAATATAATTGACTCTATGGGCGATTCTCTGGCCTAGTCCAAATTCCCTAGCTTCGTTAGCTGCTACGTCTAATAAGGATAACTATTCGATGATGATAGGTGGAAGTGGAGTAGATATGAATACTAGTGTACGTAGGCCAACATCTATGTCTGATTCACCTATGGACTCATTGGGCTGTGGGATTTGTGGGTCACAACCGTAGATTCGTGGTTGTTGCAGACTTGCTATGGTCATGTATGGAATCATCCCTAATCCCTAGTATCCTAGTAATTGTATGCTTTCTCAGCTTCTATATTCAGAATTAATAACTGTGTGATCTTCTCAGAGAATCTTACAGGCATTCGTGAAACTTGAATTCTTAAGCTGGTATCTATATCTGTGAGAGTGTCTCCTATGTCTGGCTATGGGACCAAAGGATCACAACCAAAGGTCTGCTCTCTTTCAAACCCTTCTACAGTCATGTGGATATGAATCTAGGGTAATCTGTAGTTTGGTTGACTTGACCAAAATGTGTGTGCTTGGTCGTCTTCTATGTTTAACCCGCTTAACTGGGAATCAATTTGTTGTACGTTTACCATTGTTCGGAAGACTTGGATCCTGAGATTTTGATCTATATTAGTTATTACTATGTGATGAGATTGGGTTGGGGCATGATTGGCTTGAATACGTATTCTCTGGGCTCTCTAGGTCCCGTGATTGTCATACAAAAGCAACAATGTAAATCTAACTAATGATAGAGTAAGCTAATTGTGAAAGATACGTTTATTTATATTCCTAAATCTGATACATCTATCTACTAAACAGAATTTAAAGAACAACTATCTAATATATCTAGAATTGACACTAAAATAACAAATTAAAACAAACAAAATAACCGAGTATAGTTATTTGTCTGTGCAACTGTGAACCTATTCTAAATAACGAAATAATTGATCTAGTCTATTTGCAAGACCCTCGATCCTACCTCAGAAGTGAGGAATGAATCATAGTTTCTCAGAAACTATCAATCCCCACAGCTTCCCTGGCAATATCAAAAGTAGAATTGACTGAAATAAAGTGATTGGCTACTTTATTTGATATGCTTCTAATTAGAACTTTGAAAGCTAGAACCTAGATTTTGTAGAACAGTGGTGAATCCAATGGTGTGTGTGGCTATGTCCCCTCAGTGTGATCTCCTTGTTCCTTCGTGTTCACGTGGATCCAGAAAAGCGTGTAATGCTAGCATCAGCAGAAGTAGATATTGGGACAAAGGTAGCTTTAGGATACAGACTGAATACAATGCGAGTAGGAGAGAGATAGCGCAAGAGTACAGAGCTTGGCTTATGCAATTCCTAGCAGGATTTATTACGAGTCATGCAACATAAAATGTCCAGAACCTAAAACTATCCTGCTTGAAGAACAAAACCTAAAAATTTAATGGCTTCATATTCAAAACAAACTATTCTACTCCAATGGATTGGATGAAATGTCAACAGCACTTGCACAAGATGGATATGTGGCTTCCTAACAACAAAAACAATGCTAACTAAGCATGCAATGAAAGAAACTAAGAATTCTAAGTAAAATGAAAGACTAATCTATTGCAATGAGAAATCCAGAGGCAAATTTGAGGGGCCATTTTCTTGAGCACAAGCCAATTATTTATAGAATTTGCATTTACCTAAGGTAAAAACCAAATAGAACTCTTAAACTATAAACAATGGCAAAACACTATTCTAGGGAACCAGAATCATTAATGCAAGCTTATGGCGGTGAAAAAAAGCTGGTGAATCGTTGATTTTTACGTGATTCGTGTTAAAAGAGCTTTCTGGAAAATGCGTAAAGGACCGCCGTTACGAGCGAGGTGGCAAAGTACAGGTTGAGACCACCACCGTGAAGGGGGGCGGTTTCGTCATTATCAAGAGCAAAAGGCCAAGAAAAGAGGGGAAAAGGGAAAAACAAAGCATACAGGGGCTAAGCGGGGTGTGTGGGATGTTAACGCACACTTGGAGAGCTTTTCTGGATCCCGAGCACCTTGCGAGGAGACCTGTATCATCATTGGGGCATGTGTTACGTTGTTCCAAGCAGTAGCATAGCACTCTACAATTTTGGGTACGTACATATTGCCCCCTCGAAGAAGCGTTTTAGCCATGGAGAGGCAGTAAAATGGTGTGTCCGTGTATGGCAGTCCCTAAATGGGAAGTTAGAAGTTATACCGATACGTCTCGTGTGTTGAAATGACGCCGTCCAAAATTCCCGCCACTTGTAAAACGAAAAGGGAAATAAATTGCAGATAGACACAATAATTTGGAAAATAAATGCTAAAATAATAGGAAATGAGAACGTACATTCGTCAGGCGAGGATAAGAACTTACCTCCGTCGGCGCTCCAAACCCGCGAAAAGGTATTTAAATAAGTCAAAGTTGTTATATATATGAAAGTGGGCCCATTTTACTATTCATTTGCGTGAGTTGATTTGATTGATTCCGAGCTCTAAAACACATGGTGACGGTTTCTTGCACGAGTAGAGCCAAAACGTTCGTGACGGATAGCGATCATGCCTTCGCGAGAAGAACATCGACCGCGAGATCACAGGTATGTTTTCTTCAATTTATCCTTTTACCCCCTCAATTTTAAAATGCTAAAATATTTTTCATGGGGGTAATTTTTAAAAATGTTAGGTTCAAAAGGTCCATCTAGGGGGCGCCTACTGGGTAGGCCTTATTTTTAGCTAAAATGGTCCCTTTTTGGCGTTTTTAGGCTTTTTGAGTTATAAAACCCGCGTGGGTTTTCGGGACACGACCATCGCCCTACCTGTGGTGGTTAGTTACATGACCGCTGCCCCGATCGGGTGGCGGTTACACATGACCACCGCCCTTAAGGCGGCGGTTACGAAACCGCCTCCCCGCTAGTGGCGGTGGTTTTTGCAGTAATGCCAAAAGAACATCTGTTTGAAATTGTTTTTGCGTTTTTAGCATTTCTATGTGTTTTCATGATTTTTCTATTATCACTTGGATGCTAACTTGCTTTGTTTTGTGTGTTTTTGGGTGTATGCAGGTGAGAGAGGAGTATATTCGGTGGAGCCGAGAGAGGGAGTGTGACTAGCTCCCAGGAGTACTGGATGCACTTTCATAGGATGAGGAGGACACTCTTCAGAGGGTCGGGATACTACCTATCTCACGCGTTCCACATGTTGCACCATCTTGTCACATTCTTTATGACTTATTCTCCTATTGGGATGCTGATCGGAACACCTTCCGATTACTGCAGGGTTTGAGGTGAGTGGACCATCACACTAGAGGATGTTTACCGCATCCTGGGGGTCCCGATCATTGGGAGACGTCTGACCCTTGAGACAACATGTTCACGGGCCCAGATAGCACAATGGGCTTCCTACATGGGAGATGCAATCATCTCCATGGGTTCGAAGAAGGGGGTCAGAATTCGATCTATTCCTAGTTTGCCCATCCCCTTGCTTCGCCAAGGCTATTATGGGGATCCTTGCCTCGAGACTCATCGGGGACAAGGGAGGAGACACACTGCTATACTGTTGGTCCCCCATCATTGCACGGATCGAGGGCCATGGCTAGATTTACGCCAGGAGAGACATATATTGGGACTACTTACCACGATTTATATAGGGGATAGTCCGTTTCTGGGGTAGTCCTGAGCCACCCGAAACTGGTCATGAGTTCGGCCCATGAGCACTTCATCCCCTATGGAAAAGGTGTAGAGGTGATAAATCCCGGAGTCTGTGAGGGCAGCTAGATGGAAAGATATGTCGGTGCTCTCGAGCACCTCATCGCCGGTTGCTTCTCTCGACCACTACCGATATGGAGGCCACACCGTATCAAGGTATATATGGGGTGAGGAGGCTCTTACTTTGATCTCTTGCTCCACCACAGGCAGCCTTATTGACAGAGTGGGGAGAGTGGAGATACACCCCTTTGGCCGAGTTCTCAGCCAGTTTGGCCTACCCTACATGGGCATGCTTCCTTGATAGCACCAGATATCTGTGTCGATTCGAGAGGCCGAGGGGGTCCTAGAGGCCGGGGTTGGACAATTGTTACTCCCTGGCATTCCTATTGCGACTCAGGAGGGTAAGACATGCTCGAGGGAGAGCCGACGCTCCTCGTGCACCCTTGCTTCATATTGCCGTAGGTCCTGCCCATAGCAGCGATGACCCCATTGACATAGACTCTGAGTCATAGGAGTTTACAGGGGGAGAGACAGAGGAGGAGATTGATCTGAGTGGCATGATACTCAGGATATCATGTAGGCAGAGAGGGCCAAACAAAGTGCGGAGAGGGTGACTCTGGTTTCAGAGGAGCCACTCTCCCAGGGCCATGGCAGGGAGGATGAGTCTATTGTGGGGTGCTACGTTGCTCCAGTCACAGAGCAAGCACCTCGGCCCGGCGGTGCATCTGTGGCGGTGCCTTGAACCTAGAGATCCATCCTGGAGGCCTGGTGATCCGAGTAAGTTACCCTCCCTCCTTTTAATGTTTGTTGTTAATTTAGGATTGCTTTAGTTACTATCTCTCCTCTTGTTTACTCTTGTGTTTTATCTCTTGTTTATTTCTAATTTGTTTTCTCCTTTGTTTGCAGAGACCGCCGATGAGTGGCGAGCCCTGATTCGTAGGGTATGTACCGATACCCTGATGATCCCCATGGAGAGGACCCGTGCAGAGCTGTCTGTGGACGCTGGGGAGCCCTCAGCAGCTGGTAGACATACTGACATCTTCGCCCTAGTCTGGCATGTGGCCAGGATGGTATCGACTCTCCACACGGAGCTAGCGGGGTATAGGACAGCCGAGCACCTGATGAGGAGTCATTCTCGTGGCGAGATCGCGGCCGCCCTCAGATCTCGAGCCCTCCATGCACTCAGAGCACCGGCATAGCTGGAGTCCTAGGCATGGGCGTGCACCTTCAGAGGGGTCTCATAGGGGTTGAGAATCCACTTGGCTCTCCTAGATTTTGTATGATATATTCTTTTGTATATCCCGAGCTCTTTGAGCGTTTTGACCATGCTTGGCGCATGATGGCATTGTACAGAAACTTTGATTATTTATATATTTATATTCTCCTGGATCAGACTTTTGGCACTTATGGCTTTGTTTCCTTTCTGTTTCCTCATGTAGATTATGATGTTATGCTTGTATGCTCTTTAAAATGTATGCAATGGAGAACAAATGATGCAAGTGTTTTACTTTCTTTTTGTATTTCATGATGCTGATATATGATAATGTAGATACAATGTGATTTTGAATCTTAGTTTCTGTAAGCAATTTTGGACACTTCATATTTGCTTTGGCAAAGTGGTGAAGATAAGCTGATATGATGAGCAGATAGACCTGCCCCTACTCCTAACTCCACGCAACTAGTAAGATGCAAGGGCTCATCACCGAGAGTTGGGAAGGGCGCAAGTTATGAAATGTGTTGAAATGATAATGATGAAAGATAGACAAAGCTTTGGCGGAACCAAATTAGGATGCCACAAGCCTACTCCACTTGAGTGACTTCATAGTTTTGGGATGCAACTTGCTTTGCGGTTTATCTAGACTTAGATCCGTAGATGGCCACATGGTAGACAAAATCTGGTTTTTAGGATTTTGAACTCTTTTGGAATTTTGAACATCTGATTCATTTGTTTTTGACTCAAGACTTCAAGATTTGAATTGTTTGTCTATGACCTTTTGCATTTGTTTGTCAAGAGGACCCCCTATACTTTGCCCCATGCTACTAGTAAGAAGCGTGGGTTTATCACCATAGGCAAGGCATAGGCGAGTAAGGGCATTTCCATCCTTTCCCAACCCTACGTCACTAGTAAGAGACACAAGCTCATCACCAAAGGTTGGTGGGGCAAGGAAATGTGTAAATTTAAAATTTTCTATTTGATTCTATATTTGACTTGTTTATTTGAGAAAAATGTCAGTGTGTTCTTATTTCCAAAGAGATATATATACGGGATAGATGTGACACCATGAAGCTTCTAGAATAGACCATAGGCAAGACACCTATCCTAAGAAGAAACCAAAAGTGAGAATAAACCCGAAGATCTTGGCATGGTTACCGTTAAGACCTTGTCATATCTAGCTTTATTTGATGAAATGATTCCAAGATAGTTTGATGATATCATGGAAATAGAGAAGTGCGATTAGAGTGTTTATGCCAACAACATCATGAGTTTGTAATGAATTGCTTTGAGAACAAAATTCCTTGATCACAATTTTTGTATGAAATAAGCGGAAAAAATGATCCTAATCTATATGAAGATGTAATGTAGATATAATTATAAGTAGTGCTAGTTTCTTACACGTAGAATCATTTGAGGTGCAGGGAATTGATTGTTTCACCAAATTCCTCACCTTCCAGCGTACATAAGAGGTATGCACCATTTCCATAGTCCTTCATGACTCGGTATGGGCCCAACCATTTGGGCCGGAACTTCCTTCCTTCGCCGGTCTTTTTGTCGATCCGGCTGTCTAGCCTTAGAACTAGATCACCTTCATATATGTCGCGTTCATAGACTTTCTTATTATATTGCCGGCACATCCGGTTAGCATAGACTTTGTGCCACTGTTCAGCATCTAACCTAGTTTCATCTAGGCTTTCTAGTTGGGAAAGACGTGCTTCTCTATAAGCATCTTCATCTAGGATCCCTTGTAATGAAATGCGGAGACTGGGTATTTCAACCTCAAGTGGGAGAACTACTTCTACCCCGAATACTAGTGAGAAAGGAGTCACTCCTGTTGGTGTTCTTATTGAGGTTCGGTGGGCCCATAAGGCCGGATATAACTTCAAGTGCCAATCTCGTTTGTTTTCTTTCACCGTTTTAAGGAGAATGAATTTTAATGTTTTATTTGTCGCCTCAGCTTGTCCATTGGCTTGAGGGTAATATAATGAAGCCATATGATGGCTTATTTTAAATTTATTACACAATTCGTGAACTTCGTCATTCTTAAAAGAAGTTCCATTATCTGAGATAATGATTTGCGGGACACCATACCTGCAAATGATTTGGTTCAAAATGAACTTGGCGATTATAGAACCTGGTACAGTAGTAAGAGGCATAGCCTCTACCCACTTGGTAAAATATTCGGTGGCCGTGATTATAAAATTATGGCCGTCTGTGGATGAGGGAGAGAATTTCCCTATCAAATATAGGCCCCATGTGGAAAAGGGCCATGGAGTAGCGATTGGTTGTAGAGCTTGTGCTGGCATGTGAATCTCGTGGGAGAATTCTTGACACTTATGACACCTGCATATAAACTCTACTGCATCGTGTTCTAGAGTGGGCCAGAAATAGCCCATTCGATGTATTTTACGAGTGGTGGCATGGCCACCGAAGTGACCTCCACGCATTCCACTGTGAGATTCATGGAGAATCTTCTTGGATTCTTTCGTGTCGATGCATCTTAGAAGCATTCCATGAACGCTTTTCAATAGATCACTTGTTCTATAATGACATATTTTGCTACGATAATGTGTAACCGCCTTCTTTGTTGCAGAGTAGCACCTTCTGGATACGTATGGTCCATGATGTAATTAATGATATCAGTGTACCAAGGACACCCAGAGATAGAAGGTCGGGTTTTGATGTAGTATACGCACTCATCTGGAAAGTACAGATCTACTAGATCGCCTCCGTCTAATGGGTTATCAGCTAACCAATCCGCGATGATTTGTCCCTTAATGGACTTCTGATTTAGAAATGTTAATTTGAATTCTCCCATTAAGGTTATAAAACGTCCAACCTTTTAGACAACGACCCTTATGTGAGGAAAGTTCGTAAATGGTCTATTTTTATCATGACCCTTGTTTCTTGATTTAGCATATAATGTCTTAATCATTTGGTTGCAAAGACTATGGTAAGGCATTCTCGTTCTACATGTGTATAACGTGTTTCATAGTCGAGCAATGTTCGACTAATGAAATAAATCATGTGTTCCCTCTTGTCATCATCTTCTTGAGCCAGCATACAAGCTAGCGAGACATTGGTAGCTCGCAAGTATAAAATTAACAGGTGATCTGGCTTAGGTGGTATTAGCATAGGTGGTGATAACAAGAAACACTTAATTGCATCGAAAGCTTCATTGCAATCTTCAGTCCAATTAATGTTATAATCTTTCTTGAGTAGATTGTTGATTGGATGAATGGTGAAACTTAAGTCCAGGATGAATCTCCGGATTGCACCAAGCTTTCCGAGAAATGACCTGATTCCAGATTCATCCGAAGGTGGGACCATTTCGAGGACAGCCCAAATTTTGGTTGGGTCAACATCTATCCCTCGTGACGATATGATGTATCCTAGGAGCTTCCCTCCTGTTACACCAAAGATGCATTTTTCTAGATTTAGCGTGACTCGTACTCTATCAGACGTGAAAGAATGATGTGAAGTACTTTTGGATGGTCACAACACTTCTTGGCCTTAGCCAATAAGTCATCTACATAGGATTCCACAATTTTGTGAATAAGATCGTGAAATATATATGTCATAGCCCATTGGTATGCAGCACCAACATTCTTGAGACCGAATGGCATAATAGCGTAGCAATAGGTTCCCCAAGGAGTTATAAACGTGGTTTTAGCTTGATCTTGCTTGGATATTCTGATTTGATTGTATCCCGAGAATCCATCCATGAGAGACAAAAGTTCAAATCCAGTTGTTGCATCAACAATGACATCAATGGATGGCAACGGGAAGTCGTCTTTAGGACATGCTTTGTTGATGTCTCGGAAATCTATGCAGATGCGTATCTTCCCATTCTTTTTGAGAATGGGAACGATATTAGATACCCATTGAGAGTAATCGACTGGTTTGATGAATCCTACTTGGAGGAGCTTTATTACTTCTTCTTTCACCATGAGAGCTACCTTAGGTTTCATTGGTCTCGATTTTTGTTTAATTGGTTTTGCATCTGATTTAGTGACGAGGTTGTGCACCGCAATGTGTGGTGCAACTCCTGTCATTTCTTTATAATTAAATGTAAAAGCCTTCTGATGTTCCTTAAGGATTCGAGTGTGTATTTATACTTCTGATGGAGTTAACGAGGATCCTAACTTTAATATCCTTGGTTCATCTTCCGTTCCAATATTAATATCAATTGTTTCTTCGATTAAAGAAGCGTTACCTTCCTCAAACTCAAGCGGGGCCGGAGGTAGTTCTAGATCATCTCCATTCTCGACTGCGTATATGCTAAGTTCCTTTTATGGGGGAAGTTCCATCATAGGATTCCCGAAGTAGGAAGACGAATGCGCGATCAAAGATAAATCTACACTGTGTGATGGGTGAGATGTAATGCCGCACATGGTGTTTAAGAAATCAAGAGTGGTTGTATCACTATCAATGTGGTCTAGGATAGTAGATTTGTTTTCATTTCCATTTAAAAGAGGTTTTGACATTGTTTTTATCAACGGTTCATCACGAAGGGATACCATGAAACGGGTATCCTCTAACTTACTGTTTGGAGTAAAGCATGATGCTGAGGTTGCTATTGAATTGAGTGAGAAGATTTTTCTCGAGGATTGCTTCAATTGATATGAAATCAAAATCCTTGCTTAAATCTAATACAACTTTTTTGTAAAGTTGTAAGTGCTCGGCTTTGGTTTCATATATCTCAGAGACTTGGTTTGCTACCAATTGTGAGTCTCCTAACACTCTGATGTTATCAACACCGATTCTCTTAGCTAAGATGAGGCCAAGGAGGAGGGCTTCGTACTTAGCACCGTTGTTTGTGCATTCGAAATTTAGTTTGAAGGCAAATGGTAGGACTTTTCCCTCGGGAGAAGTAAGGATTATACCTGCCCCAGCTCCATAACGACATCTAGCTCCATCAAAATGGAGAGTCCAATATTTAGCTGGGAGTATGGACGTTGGGATATTTGTTGTGTTAATATCTTCTACCTCTACCATGCAGAGATCCTCTGCTAGAAGAGAACCAACACCTAGGGAATATCCCATGCCTACAGAATCAAATGGTAGGAACATTGGTAGATCCTGTTCTAGTAATTCAACAATTTTTGTAGTAGTTCCTAATGATATTGTTTCTACAGTGTTAGCCTCATCTTTGGGGGCTGGGGTTGCCTTGGCTAGGCTCATAGTTTCAAGATTTGTCATAGGTACCAACTTTTCTTTTGGTTTTGCGTTGGTAGGTTTATTAGGAGTTCAAACTCCGAGTGCACGCACGGTATTTTCTTTAAGTCAGCTAGGTGTACATCGAATGGTTTTGGATCACCTTTGGCTATGAACACATTTCCTAAATGCAAGAATTTTACTTCTTGAAATAGCGTAGAAGGGATTGCCTTCATACGGTGTATCCATGGTTGGCCAAGGATCATATTATAGTTAGTTTCCGATCTATAATATAAAACTCAGCCAGGATGGTTTTGGGTCCTAAGGTGACCGGTAATATTATAGTTCCAATTGAAGTAGCTTTAAGGCATCATAGCCTCTTAGCGTATTTTGGGTTGTGGAACAATTTGTTTCTCCGTACCTAGCTTTTGAAGGAAAGAAAAAGGGACTATGTTAAATGATGCCCCATTATCAAGCATCGCACGTTTCACATAATTGTTATAAACCCACACTTGCAAGTGTAAGGCCGGATAACCTCGGTGTGCAATCTTAGCATCTGTCGGCATTTTGTTTATTTTGAATATGAATTCGACATCTATATCCGCCTACCCGGAGGATGAACATCAAAGTTTATTTGATTTACCTATGTTTCAGGAGGTGGGGTGATGTTAATTAAATGACCTAAACCTAATGCCTCTAAAAGAGCAGCCCTGTGGGCAGGAGAGTTCTTTAGTAAGTCTAAAAATGAAATGTGCGAGAAGGTTTTTGTTAGGTCATTAATTAAATCATAGGCACCCACAGGTTTTGCTACTATTTGTTAGATCTTATTTGTCCCCGACAGTGGCTTGGACTTGCTGAGAGAAATACTCTCGTGTCCTTGTTACAGATTTGATGGATAGTTCGGCATCTAACTCCACTAAATTGACTATCTTAGGTCATGGCTGACTTCCTAGTTGTGGCGCAACTAATGGATTTAGCAAAGTTGAAGCTTCATGATCATTGTTTCCTACAATTACACCCTTGTTTGTCCCACTTGGATTTAACTTGTTATTGTTGTGATTTGGGAGCGGATCATTGAAGATCTTGAGGGGTGCATTTTGAGGGGAAACCGCCCCTGCAAAAGTATTTGATGCTAGTGACATAGGATCTGCCAAAACATATCTATGAAAAGTTATCTTTGTTCTTCTGGCAAGCGTTGCATGAATTTATTGTAGTCACGGCACGCTCTAGTGTCGTGTGCCTCAATTTTGAGGAAACCACAATATGAATTAGGATTGTAATTCCTAGTTTGTTGGTTTGGTGCGATTGTGGCCCAAAACTTTGACCAAACATTGGTTCTATTAAAGTTTTGCATTTTCTGTTTTTGATTTTGATTTTGATTTTGATAACCAGTTGAGCTTTAACTTGAACCCGTATAAGGTTTCACCATTGTTGTTGTTGTTTTCGTGGATGATTAAAATCCATTGCATTGATCGATTGTCGGGGTAAAGTTGTTGTTTCGTTGGGTGTTTATTTGTGATGGAGTATTGACAACATTTACCTTTTTAGGCTGGTCGATTACTCCATATGTTGTTATGCCACGATTTTTATTAAGGATTTTAGGTCCTTGATTGACATTCATGGTAGTAGGATAAGTTGTAGTGTTCTGGTTGGAGGTGATTAACCTCCCGTTTGGTCCATATGTTTTGCGACCACTATCAATTGCCACTTGATCTATTCGGAGAGCGCTCTCAAGTACTTCATTGTAAGTTCTTAGTGGGAACTTCTGGACTTATTCCTTCACTTCTCTACTAAGAGAATGAAGGAATAAATCACATAGTTCCATCTGATCCATGTTTGGAGCAATTGCCGAAGAATAAAGAAGCGTATGCCACCTTTGGATGAAATGAGCGACTGATTCATTGTGTTCTTGCTTAATGTGTAAGAATTCCCTAATTCCTGTCCTTAATAATTTGTTCATGTCAAAGGCCTTGATGAACTCTGACACGAGTTGCTTGAACGAATGGATGGAAGCCTCAGGTATTCTATAATACCAATCGAGAGCGATACCTTCCAAGGTTTTGGGAAATATTTTGGCAACAACCCCATCCCATGGGAGTAGTTCTCGAATGGCTGTAGCGTAAGCCTTGATATGTGCATTCGGATCTCCCTCACCTTTGTATTTGGGAAAATCGGGAAGAGGCCTTGGAAGCATTACGCTTCGTATGGTGAAATCTAAGGGTTCTTTCAAATATTCTGAGTAAGTCCCTATCGCATAGGTTTCAACCATTGATGGTGCCTGTTGAGGGAGTGGAGGGGGAATGGGTTGTTGATATGGTGTAGCGTACATGTTAGCGGGGGCGTAAGGAAACCCATGTGTTTGAGGAACCATGCTAGGAAAGGAGAACATATCCCCTTGCGGTGATTTGGAGTACATGTTTAAGTATGAAGGGGTATTGTCCAAGAATGGATTATTTTGTACTAGATCGGGAGGTATCGGAATGGTGTTAGGAATGGCGGCTCTTGTTGGGGTTTATTGTGAATACTGAGGAGTCATGCCTAACATGCCTATTCATGTGAGGATGTCTACTTGGCTAGGATGGTGTGGAGGATTGGAACTTCTTGCCTGCATGAATTGAGAATTTTGACTTGCTTGGGCAATTTCTAACCCCCTCTCTTTTTCTACTAACGTTGAAATGACTTCATTTGGTGAAGTCATGGTATTTTTCCTTGGCGGCATTTGTTGTATATCATGGTGTTGTATAGGCATGTGATATCCTGATATGAATTGATCGCTAGCCTGCCAAGTTTCTCCGAGGGTATTTTCTATATGCAGTGGCATAGAGGTATTTTCTTGAAAAAAAACCTAGAGTTGTGTTTGTAAACATCCTATAGGTGGGTACATACTTTGAGAACGTTGTTCATTCCTGGCATAACGTACCGAATGTTCATCATCTAAACCCATGTATGAGTTTGATTGTCTACTAATTTGTGGTCTAAGTAGTACATGAGGAGGCGAACTTGATTCTCCTATGAGCGTCATATTATTTGAGCCTGAAGGCTCTATTTGCCATGTTTGAGTGAACTGATCCAACTCCTCTGTTTGGAGGGATGAGGTATATCTGATCCTTGGAGTTTGTGTTGACAACTGGTTAGTTGAGTAGTTATCACCCCATATTGAGAGCGAGAGTGATGATTGTCGATTCTGTTGGGCGTAGTATGCCTCAAGACCCAAGAGGGGTCTGCTATATGCATCAAATCCCAACATATTCGGGGGGTATATGAATACCCGCAGAATAATGGGAAGGAGCGAAAGTGGACGGAAGAAGTGAAAATAAATGAGGGAGAACTATTTCGTTCACGTTGGGTTCACTAATTTTGTACGACGGAAAAGTGACAAGCGAGCTTGGGAGTCTACATGTAACTCTTCCTCTTTGACCTCCCGAGGCCGTGCCGAGATAGCCTATGGGGATGGAATATTTTGGGATGCAGACAAACTAGTTAGGCAATCTAATGTCTTCTACACGCACTAGTGGAAATTGCGAATCTAAGGCAAAGAAGGCCCTCCTAACTTGAACTGGCGTGATAGATTGATCAACAAGGATGACTGCTCAAAGGCTCCAATCAATATCGAGCTCTGGCGTGATTCGGTCTATGGGTTGTGGAATACGTGGAAAATTTCCTGGGATAGTTTCGTGTATATCTCCAGATAAGGTCATAGGGTGGATGGTAAATATAATTGACTTTATGGGCGATTCTCTGGCCTAGTCCAGAATTCCCTAGCTTCGTTAGCTACTACGTCTAATAAGGATAACTATTCGATGATGATAGGTGGAAGTGGAGTAGATCTAAATACTAGTGTACGTAGGTCAACATCTATGTCTGATTCACCTATGGACTTGTTGGGTTGTGGGATTTGTGGGTCATAACTATAGATTCGTGGTTGTTATAGACTTGCTATGGTCATGTATGGAATCGGTCCATAATCCCTAGTATCCAGTAATCATATGCTTTCTCAGCTTCTATATTCAGAATTAATAACTGTGTGATCTTCTCAGAGAATCTTACAGGCGTTCGTGCAACTTGAATTCTTAAGATGGTATCTATATCTGTGAGAGTGTCTGCTGCGTCTGGCTGTGGGAACAAAGGATCATAACCAAAGGTATGCTCTCTTTCAAACCCTTCTACAATCATGCAGATATGAATCTAGGGTAATCTTTAGTTTGGTTGACTTGACCAAAATGTGTGTGCTTGGTTGTCTTCTATGTTTAACCCGCTTAACTAGGAATCAATTTGTTGTACGTTTACCGTTGTTCGGAAGACATGGATCCTGAGATTTTGATCTATATTAGTTATTGTTGTGATGAGATTGGGTTGGGGCATGATCGGCTCAAATACGTATTCTCCGGCTCTCTAGGTCCCGTGATTGTCATATAAAAGCAACAATGTAAATCTAACTAATGACAGAGTAAGCTAATTGTGAAAGATACGTTTATTTATATTCCTAAATCTGATACATCTATCTACTAAATAGAATTTAAAGAACAACTATCTAATATATCTAGATTTGACAAACTAAAATAAATATTAAAAAAACAAAATAACCGAGTATAGCTATTTGTCTCAGTGAATGCTTGTGAACCTATTCTAAATAATGAAATAATTGATCTAGTTTATTTGCAAGACCCTCAATCCTACCTCAGAAGTGAGGAATGAATCATAGTTTCTCAGAAACTATCAATCCCCATAGCTTCCCTGGCAATATCGAAAGTAGAATTGACTGAAATAAAGTGATTAGATACTTTATTTGATATGCTTCTAATTAGAACTTTGAAAGCTAGAACCTGGATTCTGCAGAACAGTGGCGAATCCGATGGTGTGTCTGGCTATGTCCCCTCAGTGTGATCTCCTCGTTCCTTCATGTTCACGTGGATCCAGAAAAGTGTGTAATGCTAGCATCAACAAAAGTAGATATTGGGACAAAGGCAGCTTAGGATATAGACTGAATACAATGCGAGTAGGAGAGAGATAGCGCAAGAGTACAGAGCTTGGCTTATGCAATTCCTAGTGGGATTTATTGTGAGTCATGCAACATAAAATGTCTAGAACCTAAAACTATCCTGTTTGAAGAACAAAACCTGCAACTTTAATGGCTTCCTATTGAAAACAAACTATTCTACTCCAATGGATTGGATGAAATGTCAACAACACTTGCACAAGATGGATATGTGGCTTCCTAACAAAGCAAAAACAATGCTAACTAAGCATGCAATGAAAGAAACTAAGAATTACTATTGCAATGAGAAATTCAGAGGCAAATTTGAGGGGCCATTTGCTTGAGCACAAGCCAACTATTTATAGCATTTGCATTTACCCAAGGTAAAAACCAAATAGAACTCTTAAACTATAAACAATGGAAAAACACTATTCCAGGGAACCAGAATCATTAATGCAAGCTTAT
This sequence comes from Taxus wallichiana var. yunnanensis, assembly GCA_018340775.1. Taxonomy (NCBI): domain Eukaryota; kingdom Viridiplantae; phylum Streptophyta; class Pinopsida; order Cupressales; family Taxaceae; genus Taxus; species Taxus wallichiana. Next base: position 157,027,072 of record CM031239.1, read on the forward strand.
GGCGGTGAAAAAAGCTGGTGAATCATTGATTTTTATGTGATTCGTGTTAAAAGAGATTTCTGGAAAATGCGTAAAGGACCGCCGCCCTAAGACGACGGCGGCGGTTACATGACCGCGCCTTGCAGGCGGGGCGGTGGTTTTGCCCGAAAAGCAAAAGGCCAAGAAAAGAGGGGAAAAGGGAAAAGAAAAGCAAGCGGGGGCTAAGCGGGGAATGTGGGATGTTAACACACACTTGGAGAGCTTTTTCGGATCCCGAACACCTTGCGAGGATACCTGTATCATCATTAGGGCACGTGTTACATTGTTCTGGCAGCACAGTACCCTACAATTTTGGGTACTAAAGAAACTTCTCACCAAAGCTCAAACAATGACATGCTACAAATCTTTCTAGTTCTTCGTTTCCTTAGATTTCTCACGCATTATGCTCTTCGTCATAATTCACAATTCGATAGCTCAAAGGATTCAAGGTAACAATAACGTTACAATCACCAAATTTATAGTGTATTTCAAAATTCTCCACAACTTCCACCATACACGACATTAATTCCACCTCTGCGCTTTTCCATGTGTTGTGCCCTATCTTTCCACTCCTAAATTTTCCACTCCTTAGTCATAACCTTTTGGCGCACCCACTACTTCTTGGCCACAAATTTCCTTATGCGTCTTTGCCAAACACCAAAGTACCTATCCAATGTTCCTCATACCAAGTACCCTCTAATCTGCTGCAGCCTACTTCACGTTATACCGAGAGTCCATCCCTCTACACATGGTCTTCAATCTAAGCAATTTCCATGAAATTTATTCTTAAACCTATCTCTACTCTGAGCACCTATAATTTTTAAAATCTGCTACAATTTGAAACAAGGCACCAATCAGTTCTTCTTGATCCACCCCACACTAAAAGTATATGTGGTCCTTTGCACATGAATTCAATATATAGTAATTAGCTTCTGATGCATAAGCGTGCTTATTACACAAAACACTAAACTAAATTGACAAAGCATAACAACGATGAAAGGAAACATATATAAAGAAATTCATTAAAGGAAATCTAATCTAAACGGAAAACATGCCTTATTACCAAGAAGACTTATTTATAACAGGGCTTTAACCTACTCCTGTTAAAGTAACTAGGAAACCGTGTCCCATCCAACGCTTGGAACTGAAAAGTGCTGAATTAAGTATGTAAGTCATAACATACAGTCCTAACCAATGCACTTGGAACTTTTCAGGATGGTGTAAAACTTTGAATCATACGAAGTACCATCACGCACAACTTCAAACTGGTTATTTTTAATATGCCGATCATGCCATGCCTTCTACCCGACCTTTTTGTTTTCTCGGCTCCACTGGAAATGACACACCTTTCATCCGATTACATATATTTATCAATGTGCAAGTCGCCAAGTTCTTGTTCATCATCCAATTCTCCTGCACATGTAATATACATGGAGAGTAACATAAGTTCCATGGGAAAATAGCCTCCACGTAAAAAACCAGCTGAAAGGGTGTGGCTTTTTACAATATTTTGTAAGTTGTCCTATATGCCCAAAGTATAGTAGAGATTTTTTCATCCCAATTCCTTCCAACATCATAGATCATTGTCAATGTATGTCCCAATATCTTGTTGAAAGTATCAATAGTGCCATTAACATGTGGGTGATATGGTGTTGTTTTATGGTGCACTACAATAAATTCTACCAATAATATCGAATGGTCTCATTAAGGAAATGAGTGGCCCTATCACTTGTCAAACTCAATAGACAACCATACATGTTAATTATGTTTTCCCATAGAAACCTTGTTGCCATAGCTGCTGTGTAATCCTTTGTAGGCATTGTTTCTTCCCACCTTGTAAGACAGTATGTACAATTTATAATGTAGCTTGATACGAGTCCTATGCGCGGGTGGGGAAATAGGACCCATAAATTCAATCGCCCACTTTTCAAAAGCTTTTGCATTAGAAATAGGCCTCAAAGGAGTTTCATCCCTATGCCTAGGCTTTCTAAGGTGCTGACAATGGTCACATGCCTTACAATATTCAATATAATCCTGTAAATTGTTTCCCACCAAAGGCCTATCGATAAAATATTGAGCGTGGTAACATTTCCTGAATAATTTCCACCTGCAATCCCACCATGAGCTTCCTCCATAATGGAAGTATGCTCATGCTCTAAAGTACATACCAGTGCAAAACCTCATCTCTTCCTAACTTGTATAAATATCTGTTGATCAACATTTAGGGCATAACATGTATAGTAAGTTATTTCTTCTCCAAATATTTTACCCGTTCAGGAGCCACACATGTACGTAGGAATACAAAAATGTCCTTTAAGTCAAAGGGTGCATGGTTCAATATGAATAAATATACATTCAAAAATGTGTCCTTAATGTTCTGCGTGTCCTCAATTGAATTAATCCTTGATAAATGATCTAGTTATGAGTTACTCTTGCTTGACTTTACCACAATTGTAAATTCAAATTCCTAAAGCAAGAGAATCCAACGACATATGTACCCCTATAAAATGGGCTTGTTTACCAAGTGATTAAGTGCAATGTGATCTGTATAGAAAAGAAAAGGAGTTGGTAGCAAGTATTTCTTAAACTTATCAAGTGCGTAAATCATGGACAATGCCTCATGCTCTATAGTTATATAATTCTTCTCAGCTGGTGTCAATTTCATACTTGCAAAGAAAATAGAATGATCAACACTACCTTCTATAGGTGGGCTAAATATCTTTGTGCAATGACCATGCGGATGTGTCCACATGCACATGAAAAGGTTTGGTCCATGAAGGAAAGCACAAAATAGGTGTTGTAGTAAGCCTTTCTTTCAATGTTTCAAATGTGTGTTGTTGTGCTTCACCCTAATGGAACTGTCCCTTACTCTTCGAAATTCCTCCAAGGGTGCAACAATCCTAGCATAACCTTTGATAAAATTCCTATAATAACTGTGTGCTCCAAGAATCCATGCACCTTACTCTGGTTAGTAGGTTCTTCTAAGCCCAAAATAATAGCTACCTTAGCATGATATACTAACAAGCCTTCTCCATAGATAATATGTCCCAATAAAGTCCCAAAGGGTGTAGCAAAAATGCACTTCTTAATGTTTAAGGAGATGCTCAACTGCTTGCACCTCTCAAACATAAGTCTTAAATTGTCACAATGATATTTCACTAGCCCATAAATTGTCCAATCATCCAAGTAAACCTATAAAAATTTATGAATGAAGTCTTGAAATGCTTGTACAACAATGCGTGAAAAGACTGCAGGAAAATTCTTCAATTCAAAAGGCATAACTGTATACACAAAACTTCCCCATTTAGTGGTGAAAATTGTCTTCTCTTGATCCTCTGTAGCAATCCGCACCTGATGGTATCCAAAAAATCCACTAGTGAAGGAGTAGATCTTGCGCTCGACAACGGATTCCAGAATCTCCTTTGTAAACGGTACAAGAAAGGGATCTATTAAAAATGCATCATTCAACTCCCTATAATCCACATAGATTCTTATTCTAGCATCTTTCTTTATGCTTATCACCATAGGGCTAACCCACTCTGACTCCTTAATGAGCTCAATGATCCCATATTTCAACATCTTATGAATCACTTCCGTTACCTTGACGCGCATATTAGGATTCATCCTATTAGTCCTCTTCCTAACCGGGCATGCACCTTCCTTTAACTTAATCCTAATCTCACCTAAAGAGTGATGTACCCCTTTCAACTCATGGTAGCCTTTGGGAAATAAGTCTTGTAAATCATGTAACAACTCAATTATCTTGGCAACCTCTAAGTTAGTCCAATAATATCCAATGATGGCCTCCTTAGGTTCAACATTTGTCCCAATGTTGACCTTCTTCATTTTCATAGGCTCATGCTACGTACACGCCTTCTCATTTGCATTGTATAAGACATTGCGTGTACCCATAATATGATCAACATCTAGATTCTCCATTTCTTCATCATCAATTATGTAGACCATTTTACCTTTTTATTTTTCTAGGCAGGCATGCCCAAGCTATTCTTCATCTGTCTCTTCCTCTTCAAAACATGCCTCCAAATTTGACTCACCTAGTAAATCTTGAATAAGCTCATCAGCCTTTACACTATCCTCCATAGTCAAGCACTTCATAACCTTTAATGCCTCATTCACCGGAGGTGTAGTAGAAAAATAGTCTAAGGTCTGAATCATACCTCCAGTCAGTTCTTGCCAATTCCCTATTTCTCTATTCAATTCCTCATAGACATACCATGCACACAAACAGCCACGTAAAGTGAAGTAGAACTTTTGCACCCATAGTGAAGGTGGCAAACACTCCTACTCCTCTTCCTAGAGTCTCTCTGAAGAAATCTAGTAGAGAAGGTGATTCTCACTTCCCACCACTCTAAAATACTATCTACATGTACCATCCACCAGTGTGCTGCTGTCCCACATAAGGTATACACTATCATATTCCTTATTTCCAATTAATCTATTCAATGGGTTTCCATAACATGCAGAAAAATGTTAGGATTTCCTTATCCAAAGTGTACCTTCGTAACCGATGACTACCTAAATGCCTAACACAATACGACCTACTTACGCACGTAACTGGACTTTTCATCTCACACCTAACCATCTCATAAGTCCCATGCACCCAGTTATCACAAGTGACACTGGTTGTATTACTCAAAGACTCATGCATCATCCCATTAAATAACTCATTTCTTTAATGACTCAAGCACTTTAGGATCTCTGATGGTGCACACATAAATTTTGTTCAAATCCTCTTCACTCAAACGTTCCACATAGGGTGTAACTTTTCCATCCATCAAAGGAATAATCATGCACTCCTCCTTGTTCTCGTGAATCGATATATCCATTGTTAAAGCAAAGATCACCGTTGTTCACATAACACCAAGGGTGCCCAAGAAATGCTAGGAAATTGTCTACCTCCACAAGTGCTAATACCTCAAAGTCCCCCGTAAACTTGGCCAGCATCCTTCAAGACTCCAATGGGCATGGATTTAGTTCTATTTTCCATATACAACATGTTTGAAGATAGTTGTAATGGTGGCCTCCCTATTTGATTCCATGCATCCAAGGTGAGAACATTACTTCTACACTATATCAATCAAAATGTTACTCAACAACCATCCATGAACAATTGTGTTTAGAGTGATCTCTTTGTCATAATCAATACTGTGAGGAGGTAAGTTAGCATGTAAAACCTATCTTTTGTGCTCAACTCCAACACGTGATATCTTCCCCCTTAGCCATTCTCCTAACAAAGGAATGATGTTTTCTTGGCATAGCAACTTATAAACCTCCTTCAAGTCATCAACATCTTTCTAAGGAAGCTAAACTATTTTTTCCTTCTCTAGCTTCCACGACTGCTCCTTCAAGCATCGTATTTCACCTTGTAAGTTTCTAATGACCTCCATAGTTTCTAGTAAAATTCCTTCTAATGGGCAGGATCATGATACTTTGTATGTAATACTCAATGTTTTGTCATGATAGGTTTCTCCTTCAGATTTTCTCGCATGTGCGCCACCTCAATATGTGTAGTAACTAATACCGAGATTATCTCAGGGTCGGGTTCCAACTTCTACATCAACCGATCTTCGACAACGTGTTATACTCTAAAAATTCTTGTGCCCTTATCCTGCTTGTGCTTCTTTCTCAGGTTCTCATACAAATCCAGACATTCTACATAATTGTGATTCTTTCAGCACTAGGAGAAAATAATATTCTAAGGGCACCCGTGCTTATAATGATAAGAGGATCCGCATGTATAATAGTTTCCACGTGGGAATTCACTTCTTCCATTACCGCACCCTCAGCCTCTAAATCCTCCATGGTTACCTCAACCTCTACCTCTACCACCTCCATTAGAGTACCCTTCATTATGATTATGATCATGATGCTCACCATGTTCCTTAGAATTGTTTACAAAACTGGCCTGATGTACACTAGTTTCAATGGCATCATGAATATGGTCAATCAATGTGTAATTCTTTGTATCATGTGTGATAGACTTACAAATCTTACAGTAACAGGACACGTTCTTTCTTATCGTGCACTAAAACAAGGGGAACCTATTCAAATCATGATCTAAGTGACATATCTCGTAGTCCAACAACATGGTACACATTGATTTATGGGGGAACTATCCTTAGTATATCCTTTTACTTCATAATTTGTGCACAAAATAGTACTGCGCGTCTCATGAGATGAATTAGCTAACAATTTTTCCAACTGTTTTACCATAGATGCAATTTGAGACTCCAAAAATGGGCTAACTCTAGTGTCTACGCTCCCAACTGCCTTAATGCATAGAGCTTCCTCCAACGCCTCACGTGGATATGTATAAGTCTTGTATGAGAGTGCCTTTCTGAAAGATGTGATAAAACTCCCAAAAAACTATTGAGCATGTTGAATAGGGTGAATATAATAGGATAACTTTGATACCAAATTTTTAAAGTAGGCATCATACTCCCTAACACTTTTAGCCATGCCCTGCTTGATGTCCTTCAGCGTGTTGATGCTCTTCTGTTTGAACTCAAGTATATGGAACTTTGCTAAGAAAGTATCACACAACACGGTATAATCAACACAAGTATGGTTCAGATCATATTTCCTGTACCAAATATGCGCGTGCCCTAGCAAAGTAGAAATGAAATGACTTGCCTTATGCTCAGGAGGTGTAATCCCCTTAACACACCTTAATATCTCACACATATGCACGTGCTTAAGTGCATCTTCAATTCCTCTATACTTTGGTAGGTGAAGGGACATCTTGAAATAAACTTGTTGGGGTTGGTGCGGACCATGCCCACTAGATCCAGAACCTGTGTTACCTCCTATGTTCCCTCCTCCTCCAAAACCACCAGGACCACTAGATCCCGAGCCACTTGATCCTCATGATTCTCCCCCTGTGGCTAACACCAAATAAGAGGATGTACTTCATTGTGTCCCAACAATCGTGCTAAATTGAACGCCCATAGTATGTGAAGTTTTACTACTTCTAGATGTAATACCAATGTACTGTGCGCCCATGTTATGTGCTGATGAGACACCATAAAATATACATCCAATTGGACCTCCAAATAACAGAGATAATGACTGTGCCACTATAGATGGATAAGATATCTAATTAACTCTTGAAATTGCTAGAAAATGAAATCTACTTGTCACCACTTAAGTATCTACACTCGCTTTCTTATTAATGGTATCGCAGAAACATGAAAACCAAGCGCAAGGGCTAGGTTGCTAGGAGGGATGAAATATGTGCTTGTGGTCCTTATAGTTTCAACCGACACACTTTCATCTAAAGTCGAAGAGGGTTCTCTACTATGCTTACCCAAATGGAGGAGTACCAGATGCTCTGGCTCCACGTCTTCTACATGAGCTCCAAATCCTTCATGAGTCATCTCTCTTCGCAACACCATTCATTCTGCAACATCACACTACTTCGCCAAGTCCCTCTCGTGTGCTTCATTAAACTTAAGCTGCCTTTCTTATCTCTACCTCTCTACCTCTAGGTACACCATCTTTCACCACACCTTCTCTTACCCTTACACATGGTGGGGTTTAGCTAGCCATAGGACGTTGTTCCAAATCTAGGGTCACAATCAAGATCTTAATCGCTAAAGGGATAACACACAAATAAGATCCTCTGGGTTCACGCAGAACTGGAACTCAGTAACCTCTAGACAGGAATAAGTAGAAACTACGTACTCCAAAATGTAGCTATTCAAAACACCACTCCACCAATGATCTATAACGCGTGTCCAAGTTAGATCAACATAATACAAAGCCTGGAATTATTCCTGTATCCAAGCAAGTGCTCTATACCTTCAATTTATCTTTGATGGATATACTACTAGCCACTCGTACAACTCTATAGGGAAACAATAAAAGACCGTCTCATAGAGCTCATGATACAGATTCTATTCAACCCACGCACGTGCTTCAAATTCAGGTCCAATGTTAAATCTGTGAGTGAAATCTTCCTCTAAATCTTCTACCCAACTCTCAATACTGGCCAAAGTCAACCGACACGTCTTCATCTTACAACATCCTTGCAAATATCTTGAAAATAGGTCTCGAAAACGAGACCAAAATGTAGTCTTTTATTTTACAAAACAACCTAAGGTGTAATAAATTTATCATGATGACACATCACCCAGGAAAACCTAAGTGCTCACCCAAAGCACACAAGGGTACCGGGTCCCTCTTTTATGGAAGATTTGTTAAGAAATTTATCATGATGAACACACACTTAGATATATTCTAGACCCATAATAACAATACAAGTATAAACCATAAACATATGTAGATCTCAATCATATGCAATAATAACTTATTCAAGAATCAAAATTAGGTTTACCATGCAAGAACCAGTCACAAATATGTCAACAACCAATATCCAACCAAAAAGATCCGTTGTATTAACTCTTATAAAACACATAATCCAAATACATACATAAGAGTATCATCATAGTCATGCGTGCTCATACACCAACAACATAAATCTACTGTAATATGTCTAGAGATCCCTCATACTATGCAAATCAATACATATTTATAGGAGTGGGGACTTTCCCTTCACTACTCATGCATCCTCAAAATAGGCTACATGCTAAGAATAGCCATGCGCCCTTACATGATAAATAAAAAAGCATGCAATCTTGCTAATAATAGACTATCTAATACTATCAACCGTAGATCTAATCCTATTAATAGCTCAAAACCGTGCATGTTGTTTGATTTTCCACTTGTCCAAAAAAATCCTTACTTCACTTCCAAGTCTTCATACTGATGCATGCTCCATACTCAACATCTATCTTTAGCCTCATCATACAAAATGACTAAGTCCCAAAATCATAATTTCCCGGGCATGCCCTTTTCTGCTATAACTCCACACGTGCCTATATGCCCTATGTCCACACAACCAATACTCATGCGCCTTTTGTAATTAGGCTATAATTCATTATCCTATTATTAATATTTTAGAATCCATCTTGACAACATACGATAATCATGTGCAACTGCAAAGGGTCCTAGATCTTTCTTGATCTCCCTTCATCACTCTATACGAGCCAACATACATTGTATACCTTTGGTTAAACCTTATTATAGGCTAAGAGAACATGTACATCTTCTTAGTGTTAATGAGAAAGTTATAGAAGCAACCTCCATCGACTCCAGACACTACTAACAAGAAGACATGGTGAACAAACAATGCAATCAATTATTTGCACTACTATGACCATAGTTATTTGGCATTGTGCTAGCAAGTTAGTTTTTAGAAACTACACACAAGCCTACGGATAGGACCTATATTCCCTTCACCACATAACCATCTCAATATAGTTATCAAGATTCTTTTTTGTTGTTTAAGTATTAAGTTTACAATTAATCATTTTAGTTATTCATTTACAATAAGTAATTATATTTAGTTCCAAATCTGTACGTATCATGAATCAATATTCGGGTTACACAAATCTTGTCAATACCATTGTAGGATCCTTATGGGAAAGGTTACACTCATGTAATGACTTTCATCATTACGCGTTCGTTACCCTCCCCGTAGCCATCATGAGCTGACAAAAACAAGGTTCATATGACATGAATGTCATATCATGATTTCTATTCCTCATCGTTATGTTGTTATGCTTTCATCCTAAGGAAATATTATACAAAGTTTCATTATGTCACTCATTTCACGATAGAGGTATACAATAAAATCATTGAGTCATTGACTAATGCATGTACCTCATACCATTTGTAAGACAAAATATATCATCCTATGACCAACTCGAACAATAAATTAATTATCATTTGTGGTCATTAATAGACACTTAAATATTTCCGTTAGCTAAGGTCAATTATGAACATATGTACTATTTCTTATGATTACAATGTACCTTTGTACTTTGTTCCATATTGTTGTAATTGTTTTCCCACTAGGGTATAATAGAAACAAATATGTTATTTACAATGAATATACTTTATCATAAATATGTATGATGTTGTTGTTAAAAGACAACAATATGTTTCTCATTGTTTCAAACTTATAAACAAGATGATATATATATATATATATATATATATATATAAATATCATCTTGTTTATCTATGATGAACAAATATATCTTATTGACATACTTATCTTCTTTAAGTACTATGTTGTATTTCTTGTTTTGTCTTATTATTTTCACTACATATTCATTTAATCATAACAACATGTTAAAGCAGTTGCATTACCATATTATACATTAATTCACAATGAAATCTTACTGTTAAACAATGATACAAGTATGCCACTTTTCACAATCATAATGATCTAATCGGTAGTCATTAACTAATTACAATAATATATAATCAAAAGTGATAATCAAAGATAATCAAAATATAAATTAGGCCCAATTTCCTTATACAATTGCTAAGTAATACTTTTGTATTAATGTCAAGTATAAATACGGTCATTACATTCATCGAAATGAAACATTAATAATCAATGCATGCCGAGTCACGTGTTATACGAGTTCTTTAATTGCTTCACAACACTACTTAGCCCTTAAAGTTGTAAGAAATATAATAATGTATGCATGGTCAGTTCGTTGAACTGACATGAACTATCAACTTAAATCTGGTTGCTTCATTATGAAATAAAGAATATAAATTTGGTTATTTATCCTCTTTCATTCACATTACTTAAATCAATAATCATATTATTGGTCAACAAGACATAGAGTGTTCTATACTTTAAGACAACAATGGAAAATTGAATTATAATAGCTATCTCATATATTCAATTATACCATTCAAGTGATATTATTTAATAACTGGTTCATTTCATACCACACTCAATCCCTTTCTTATTACAATTTGAAATGATCAACCATTAAAAAAATACAATTATAAGGACTTTGTAAACACATTATCAAGGATAAGGAAACTTATGTTATGTCATCAATAATCTCAAGTCACAAGAGTAAAACAAATGGATCTCAGCTTAATATTGGGTTGAATACAACCCTATTCTACAGTCCATTTTTCTTATAGTAAACCCTCTGCAACAATATCCATCCATCCATTATTGTAAGTACAGGTAACTTAGAAGAAGTTTGATAAAAATCCCTTAAGGGATTTGATAACACAAACCTAACTATTGCTAAGCCAAATGAACAATATTACCAATAAAAATGCTCAAATATTACCAGATTTATTATTCAAAAAGTCACAAATCAACAAGTTATATAGACCTCCCTATTAAGAAATGCACTTACCTAGTTCAAGCAAGCTATTAGAGTACTTAATATTAAGCTTGGCAAGTTCGATGGAACTTTATAAGGCACAACCCAATGGTCAAATAAAATACTCTTGCAAAATAATTATTCATCCTTAAAACACAGTTGATATCATGTATAGATATTTTAAGTTAAAATAAGCTCTAACCAACTCAAATGGGCTATTAAATTTTCTTGTATTGATTTAACGAGTTCATGTAAATGTGTATAAGGTTCGTTGAATCCCCTTCAATGAGGTATACATTAAGAACATAATCCTTAGGCATTCCTTAAAACATATACATTAGACCCATTTTGGAATCTAAAGGATCGCCATGAATATTTTATTAAATTCTAGTATAAACATTTTTAAAACTCTCTTGCGTTATTAAAACATAGACAACATCATAGCTTCTACTACCAATATCCTTAATCTGTTAGTAGCCCATAAAGGTATGATCTTGAACAATCTTTCACAAGAATATATGCATGCAAAGACATTCAATTATGGACATATCCAAGTCGGACTCTTTTTGTAGTCACAAATTCGAGCAAGGAAGAAATACATTTTTACTACCTAATAAAACATCAAGGTTTATTCATTTAAAGCGACACGTAAATCAGAAGATGAATTCCAAATGTACTTGAAAGGGGATGTCCATTTTATCTTAAAAATGAAAAAATCAATATCTAATATACCCAATTATCATAAATAATTTGATTCGTACAAGTGTAGACACCAAATTTGGGTCACACTCCCCTTGGTCCTCTTTAATTAATTAACGTAATGTACTCACCTAACCATGACCCCTTACTCCACATTCATATTAATTTAATTATTTACAATTGAATTAATGTTTATCCTCATATTATTAATTAATTTAATTACTTTAATTAAGTTAATTTACACCTCACCTAGCCACATCACCTAGATACCTCACCATGGACTTATTCTTAGTCTATTAATTAACTAAGACCGAGTCTCTACTTATCTTAACCAATTGGGACTCTTTCAAACCCTAAAATTAAAGTCCTATTCCTTCTCCAACAACACTCCCACTTATCTAAATGCTAACCCTCACTTGAGACCCAGATTGACAATTAGAGCACGCCAAAAATAGCAAGATTTGCCTATTTTTGGAAAACCTAGGATTTCCGCCTTAACCGACGCCGGTTATCCCTCAACCGATGTTGGTCACCTTGACCGTCATTGGTCACCTTATATACCCTTTGGCAACCTTTTACTGAGGTTGGTAATTTTTGATTTTTAAGAGATCTATTGCATTCAAGCATAAACTAGAGACTTCTCAACATCCAAACGATGAAATACATTCAACCACAGCCTAAAAAAGCACTTGATACTCATCCAAATGCATTAGAATATTCATGGGATCACTCTGGGAGTATTTTGTGGCACTGACCACAAAGTTATTCACAGATCAACTATTTCCTTCCTTCACCTACCAGACCTGCAAATACAAGTAAGTGTATTTGATTTTTATCATTCTATATTTGCTTAAAGTGTAAGTCCATTATATTTTGTTATTGGATCTTATTCTTCCCTGCATTCCCCCATTCCCACCTTCTTACCAATCTACCCATCCAACCACTCACGACCTTCTAGCTCTTTGTACTTGACCTCTATGCATTCTTGAGTCTTCCTGACATTATTACGAACCCAACCATCCTCCCTTCATCCTCTGTGTAATCACAGAGAATTCCAAATCTACCTTTTATTTAATTACCACCAAATTTCCCTTACTGACGCCGATTATCTTAACCATCATTAGTCTCCCTCTTCACCGACATCGGTCACCCAACCAACGTCGGTCTCTGTGTTATCTTATTCACGTAATAAAGAAATCCTCAAACCTCCTTAAAACCTCCCCAAAACCTTATCCAAATATAATACCCCACCTAAAACCTCACAATAGACATTTCTAACTCTCTATGCAGACACAAAGAGAGTCTGGACTCCATTTTTGACATTCTGCCATTTCCCACATTAACCGATATCGGTCATCCTAAACCGTCATCGGTCATACCCTCAAGCGTTGGTCTGTGTGCCTCAGTAAGAACGCCTTAGACCAACAAGCTTCCTAATCACCCAAAATTCAACTAAAATTGCACCAAATCTTACCCAAACCCCGTCTGTGACCCTTAGACCACCTGCACAACCTGCAACCTGACCCAGGACCTTCACTAGTTTAGTTATCAAGCATTTAATTGGATTAACATGGATAGTAGTATGAGATACCTAAATCAGAACACTAGCATTAGATTCTTTTATTTGCATGTTCAATTATTTCATATTGAGTTATATATCAGTGGATTGACAACTATCGAGGAAGTATCACACTTCACGGGATCTAGCTAACGCTAGGCGTTTACTAAATCTTGCTATTAAATGCATCTTGTGGTCTTTCTTTTGTACGACATGTAGTTCTTCCTAGCCAAAAGGAATCTCACACAACCAACATTGGACCGAAAATCAGAAATGCATGAACTCAACCTTCAACCAACATGATAACAAGTATTCCTCCACAAACTATTTACCTTTATCTATTTCATATCTACAATAATTCGGTGAAACATTTTGGCACGCTGGTGGGGCCCATCAGGGGTTTCTTTTGCATTGTTCATTCCTAGGTAAAACATTGTGTGTTTATTTCCCTTTGAAAGTATTCACATTAAATTTTCTTCTTTGGAATCTTCTCCTTCTTTCTATTGTCTAAAAGAAATTGTGTTTTTGGTGCTCTAAAAAGAACATGTCTTCCTTTCTACTGTATTACATTTAGTGAAAGAACATTCCTCTTCCTGTTCTCTATTTGCTACATTGAACTTAATCATGGATTTGGGCTTAAAACATTTGCATTTCATTTTGGTATGTCGCATTGTAGCTCACATTAATTTGAGGGAAACCTATATACTGGAAGTCATGCCCAATTGATGGTTGACTAATTCAATCGTAGTTCACTTTGCACATTCTCTATACCAAACCACTTAAACAATTTACACATCTTCTTAAACAACATCCTACCCGGAAGAAGTTGTCAACGATCACACGATCAGAGGATTGACAAAGTGGGCACCAAGCTGGTTTCTCTATCCAGTCATTATCTCAGAGAAATGACCCCACAAAAACTTTACCTGAAACCATCCTTAGTTCTTGGATTTTCATAGGGAACCTTTTATCAAACCAAAAACTCTATTCTATTCACAAGTTAGTCCTAAATAACATAAGCTGGAACATAAAATTCATCAATAGGATTTCATGTTTTGCTAGTTTTTGTTTGAGTTGTGAGGTCATATTCTCCATTATTTTCTTCCTTTCACACTCCATAATCATAGTTGGTGTATTCTAAATTTTTCTAAGTGTGTTAGGGTCCATCATTTGCCATACTCAAGTTTTGGGTTGGTATTTTATTTGATCTAAGTCACTAAAGTCACCTTTCTCCATCTTTTAAAATTTCACATTGACCCACATCGGTCTAGCGAATGTCATCAGTTTACTCATTTAATTGTCATCGGTTGACTTTGACTGACCGCTGTTAGTTTCTTTCTTTTTTGTTCATTTTACCAAAAATAACACTCATCACATTTCTATTCTTTCTAGGGTTTCTTAGATACATCATCATACCTATGAGTCTTTGAAATCACTGTAAAAACCAAAATGTTGTTCATTTTCATTAGTTATTGCCACATTTGTGAAGCTGTTGATTTTTCTTAGTAACCGATATCGGTCACCTTAATCGTCATTAGTTACCCTCTGTCACTGACATCGGTTCCCCAACCACCGTCGGTTCTTGTGTTTTAATTTTTCAGTTAAAACAATGACCAGTTTTCACCTCCCGAAACTATTTTTTCCATTCCTTCTGTTCTTCTATGTCATCTATAGAGATCAGATTACCAGGTCTATGCTAACCCACATGGTTTTGACTCGTAGCCAAGCCAACACCCTCATATTCCATGCTAGTCTTCAGCCGCTCCCGCCTAGCCCATCACCACCTTCCATTCTATCACCCATGGATCCCAGTTAGCCTATCACCATCAAGTACTGGTGACGAGGAGTTCAGTAAAACTCCTTGATCGAACCCCACCACTTTAAAATATTATTTGGCCCATTCATCCACTCATGAATTATCTAGGCAACTCATCTACGACATGCCCGTATCCATCCCACATATACTAGCACCCACTTCTGCCTCCGCCACTACTAGCATTTCCATGGCTGTCTCCACCTTACCACCTATTGTTTCTCATCTTGAACTCGCCTCATTAATATCTACCTGTACCTATGGCATCTATCACATCCACATGCCTACATCCATCGGATCTAGGTATATGCGTTCCCATGTCTTCCACTGCCTATATACCTATCGCATCCCAACCACCTTTGGTGTCAACAACCCACACTCCCTTCCAAAACCTTGTCCTCTCTATCCCCCAATATCTTCCACTAATCACCACTAGGGTATTTACATCCACCCCACCTACGTATACATATTACCAACAACCACCTATTTCCTCTACTACCTACTCTGGTTACTTCCCTCCACCTCCATTCCCTCTCATATCCCTCCATCACAATTTTTGTATGTGGCACTGCCACATCATTGGGATGCCATCTACATCATACCAATCTTATTTACCCCCTCATACTTCAGGGGGTGCCCTGTCATCACAATCCACCAATGAACTAATCAAAATGATGATGGATAAGATGTAAAAAATTGGAAGAATCTATTTCGGGTTTGCGTAACTCTCTAACATATGATGAGATTTGCAATGAGCCTATTCACCCATCCATTCCTCTTCACCCATCCATTCCTATGCACCCATCCATTCCTATTCACCCGTACCCTACGCATTGGGAAATGCCAAAATTCAACTAGTTTAATAGAAAGAAGATCCACAACAACACTTGTGGTATTTTAAACATGTCACATTACGATCGCTCTTGATGATGTGTTAATCCTTCGGACATTTCCAATGTCGTTGACCGGACCCGCTTTTGATTGGTATAGTTCTTTACCTATACATTCTATCCTCTCATTTAACTAGGTTGTTCAGTCTTTTCTTGACCACTTTTCTATCAATATTGTCAAGAAAGTCACCATGACTAACTTATATGCCACACGCTAGTATGAAGACGAGTCTATCACAGATTTTTTCACTCGATGGCGCAACTGATTAACCAACTTACATTCCAATTACCTCAAACAAAGTTAATAGAATTATTTACCAGGGCTTGTGCCAGACATATATCACCAAATCTCCAGGTCCAAACCTTCCACACCTTTGATGAGGCATTTACCATGGCTCGAAAGTTGGAAATCCATGCCCTTAAAGAAAAGAAGCTACAACTAAAAATGTTGTGTTCAAATCAAATGATACTTATTCTTCTTCCAAACCCTAAAATACCTACTCTAAAACCAAGGGTCTACCACATGGTCATTTTAAAATCCAACGCGTCTCATCCATCTAACCAAGCAAAACCTTTGTATAACCTTTCCCCCATCCAAACCTTTTAGTTTAGAAGAGAGAAATGCAAGTATGCCCCCATAAGAGAGCCTTACTTTGCCATTTTAGAAAAACTCTTAAAATATGGAGCCATTACCCTTCCACCTGTCAAACCACATACTGGTTTTGACCCTTCTTTCTTTTGCAGGTTTACATGGTATAATGAAAATGATTATTGTAATTACCATTGTGTTTAAGGTCATAGTGACGGTAACTGTATCACTTTCAAAAACATTGTCCAAGAAATGTTAGATAAAGGAGATCTTGTCTTGGACAATCTGAATGCACTGGCTAACCAGAACCTTCATATCTTCAAGAAGCCATTCCCGAATCACACCCCCTCATCCAACCAAACCGGTGATTCCTTGGCCAATGATGGTAATATATGTAAGGTTCATGTTGTTTTTGACATCTTACCAGCTCCTTCCGCATAGTTTCCTCCTACTTCATCTATTGAAGAAATTCTTGCACGAGCTCCTTCATCCATGGAGGAACCTATGCCATCTACTCCTTTACCCACGAGGAGTCTCCCTCATCTTCCCCGCACCCATGGAGGAGTCCACCATACTCTGTAGATGGAGTTTCCCCACATACCTCTCAATCGACAAAACAACCTGTAGTATTAACTCTCCTACCCATGGGAGAGTCATGCTTACCTTCCTCTTCACCAAAAGAAGAACCTACCTCATCCACCTTGCCTTCTCCCCAACATGTGGATGACCCATTAATGATATCCTTTTGGTCAAAGATAATTCTCCATTGGATTTTAAGGATCCACTTGATTTTCTCTCATCTCTTTTACCCATAGAGTCAAAAGCTAATCACTTCCTTGTTTCACAGACACTAGATTTCTGTATGAGCGTCACCATGAAATCAGCATTGGTTCCTTCTACTGCCACGCCATTCTCACATTTGTCCATACTTTGGGGGTGCCTTCGAATTCCTATTTTAACTCAAATGCAGATGTCATCTACCGATACTTCTACCATTTACCCCAAAGTGTTTGGAGCAACGAAATCTGTCACACCTAAAGTAGTTGTAACAACATCCTCCACATCACCCTCACCCACACCTTCACCTGTATCCAAAGCTACCCATACCTTGGGAGTCATGCCAACATCAAGCCCAGTGCCATCCCCCTGTTAAAATGGATTTAGCCACATCCTCACAAAAGCTAGCACAAAGATTGTTCCCCCACCTAAGAGAAGAAAACAACCTCATAAGTCACACATGAGCTTTTCCCACTACCCTCTGTCATCTTCACCACTTGTCTCTATCTTGGGACCTCACCCATCAACCTTGGCCAAATAGCCTCCTACCCTAGGTAAACTAAAAGCACAACAACCCATCTCCTCATCACGAGCCTCTGTTACACCCAAATTACCGATAGAATGAATGCCTTCGCCATCACCTACATCCTTTTTACCACCTATACCCACACCACTTCAATAGCCTCATCACTACCCATGATATTTCCTTCTCTTCAACCAATACCTTCCACCTTACCTCTTCCAAGCAACATTTCTGCATCTCCCTTATCACCTTGGCTAACCCATCCTCTTCCACCATCTACCTTCCTTCTACATCACACACTCCTTCTTCACCTTTACCCAGGAAGGTGAAACCAAAATCCAAGAGCCCACTACCCTCCAAAGAGTTGTCAAACCTATAACACCTTCAACCGCTAGCTCATCTCATTACACCTTTACCCAAGAAGGTACAACCCAAACCTAAAATAGTACTACCTACCAAACTAGTGGTCAAACCTATTCCACCTCTTGTGGCACCTCTCCTACCAACATCACTCACACCTCCATCTCAACCCACACTTACTTCACATTGTGATCCATTGGTAGGGTCTTACACCAACATCTTAGAAAATCTTTTAGAGACCTTTGTCATCACATTGCCACCACTTAGACCTTACGACCCACTCAAACCTAAACCAACAGGGTTTGATGATACAAAAATTTGTGCCTACCATCGTGTGCCAGGGCATGATGTAGAAAATTATAAGGCTCTAAAGACCATTCTTCTCCAATTATGTCCTCTTGAAGAAAAATTTGATGACGATGATATTTTAGATGAGGACCATGTTCCACTTTCACCCATCACCACACATCCTTGCCCCTTACCTATTCAACAACCTTCACCTCCACCTCCACAACCCTTTTACCCTCCTCCAACATTCAAGATCAATATGGTCCACATAAGAGAGCTAGCCAAACCTCTGCCAAAATGTCAATGCGTTGCCTTCTTTGCACAACACCAGTACATGCCATCACCATACTTTTTCCCATCATGTCGTTACACCTATCATGACTCAGATGCCCTTACCCCATATTAATATGGTTAACATTTCCACTTGCGCCCATAAAGACAAAGGAAAGGAGAAAACAACCAACCGATCCGCTAATCCTGTGCCTAATATACCATCAACACTTGCACAAAAAATCACCATCCATGGACCCACATACCTTATTTCCGACGGGGTCGCCCATTGTATAATGATTAAACAATTACACAAATATCCTCTCAAAGTGTCATTGTATGACCTTGTCCAAACCTTTGAGTCTCATCGACACTCCCTCATGGAGGTTCTGTAATCTATTGAGGTTTTACCTAATTACCCAACTCCTGTGGCATCCATGATCATTCCTCACCATGTGGTTTCTTTCACCACTTCATCCCACTATGCATCCGTTACCACTCATCGGGTATCCACTCTCGGTTTCTCCGACGAGCGAGATTGTACCCCTCTAAACAGATGATCTTGATCCCGCCCTATTCATCTCTATATGTATTGATAATATACACATTCAACACATCATGATTGATGGCGGTGCCATCATCAACATTATCTCCTCCCATGCGTACAAAAAATGTGTATCCCTACCAATTGCATGCATAATAATCCAAATAAGTTGTGTTCATTTAATGATTCCATAACTTCCACCATTGGCACCATCATTATCCACATTTACGTGGGCCCCCGTACCATTCCAAAATTATTCTACGTCTTAAAGGGGGAATTCCAATACAACTGTTTCTTGGCTGACCTTGGATCCATGTCATGGGTTGTGTTTCTTCAACCTTACATCACTATGTAAAATTTGAACATGAAGGACATAACTATACCATTCCAGTTGACCCTTCACCATTCAAAACTTGTAACATGTTGTATAGACCTAATGATGTCCTTATACTAGTTAAGGCATCTACCACCACCGCCACATCTCCTTCACCCACGACCCTATCCACCAACGTTTCGCTACCTCTTCCACACCTAAACCCTCTATTCTCACTACCACCAAAACCCTTTGCAGCTAATCCATCCACTAACTCATCTGCTTCTCAACTAACCAATGCTTCTTCTTCTAGTGATTCATCCATTTTGGCTACCCACATATGAACTACCGATCCCTTAGAAGGTGTTTTTCAACATCTCACTCTGGGGGAGTACTACTTGTACAACATTGACACATTCCTTACTCCTCAATAGTATGGAAAAATTCACAAACACCCCCTCTATGATCACCACATAGGAGAGGTCTTCCCTTATGGTCCTCCCCACCTTTGCACCAACTTAACTTATGGGAGAATTGATACTTCTACCTAATTGCCTTAGCCACCTTCCCAAACTCAACCCTTTTCCTCCGACCTTCAATCTCCCACCAACCACTGCTTCATCCACATCTTCCTTCATCGCATTATGCATGGAAGGGATTTGGCTTTGGTTTCTATGAATAAGGTTGCCATAGTGTCATCCGATGTACTACTCATAAACATAAAGACCACAATGGTATTGGATTTTCCAAACCATCTCCCAAGAAGGCCTAAGTCAAACTCATTGAGGATGATAAACCTTCTTCACGTCGTTCACCAACTTCACCACCTTCACCTACAAAGTATGTGGTTCTAGAATCCATTCCTCCTATTTTTTTTTGTGAACACCATTTCCTTGGGATGTCTAACTTATCAATGAGATAGCGAGGCTCCCTCTTCTCTTCCCTTCATGTATCCTGACATGATCAATGATGATACACCTTCTATTAATGTTGTTTAATGTCAAGACGATGAGTCTATTCTCACCTACCTTGGTGTAGAAGATTTGTATATTCATTGGTCGTTACCTTTTGAGACACAAACCATGTTAAATGAGTCAACCATTGAAATCAATATTAACACTTAGGACGACCCACACATTCTAAAGATAGGTCAATCTTTAGATGTTGTTGAACATGAATATTTTACTTCTTTCCTTTGGGATCATACCAACTCTTTTGCTTGGTCCTACCCTGATATGCCCGGTATTGACCTAAACATTGTGGTCCACAATATTGTCACTATATACGAAGCCAAACCCGTGAAACAAAAGTTACGAAAAATGCATCCTCGCTTTGCTCTTATTGTCAAAGAAGAAATCCAGTGCCTTATTTCAATTTCCTTCATCCTACCCATTGATTACCCTCAATGGATCTCTAACATTGTTCCTATCAAAAAGTGGCGGGAACTCCGTATTTACTGATTTCAACGAACTTAACTTAACTTGCCCCAAAGACAACTTTCCTCTACGTAGTATTGACCAACTAGTTGATCTCACTGCCAAGAGATGTTATCACTCATGAATAGTTTCTCGGGTTATAACCAAATATTACTTGCCCCTGAATATCAAAACAAAACCACCTTCATCACTCCTTGGGGAACTTCGCTATCGTGTTATGCCTTTTGGCCTTAAAAACGATGGTGCTACATATCAACGGGCTATGAATTATAACTTTCATGACATTATGAATCACATAAAATAAAATTACGTTGAAAATATTCTTACCAAATCCAAACATCGATGAACACCTTACACTCCTTAAGGTCATATTCGACCATCTTGTCAAGTACTATGTTCATCTCCAACCTAAGAAGTGTGTCTTCACGTTTCTCTTAGGAAAGCTCCTTAGTTTTATCATTTCTTTGCATGGCATATAACTTGACCCTGATAAAATCAAGGCTATTATTGAAATGCCTCCACCCACTAACCTCCTTCAACTTCATAGTTTTTAAGGCAAGTTGTAATCTATTCATCACTTTATTTCACTGACTTTCCAGTGATGCCACCCATTTCATCATCTCCTCAAAAGAATGTCTCCTTAAAATGGGATAATGAATGCCACAAAGCCTTTGAAACCTTAAAAAAATACCTCCTTCAACCACCTATAGTCATTCCCCTAAGGATGACCAACCATTTTACCTTTACATATTTACCTTTGATCATTCCCTAGGTGTTATACTCACTCATCGTGACAAACAACACATGGAGCAAGCGGTTTGTTATATAATCCATATGCTTTTGGACCATGAAACTAGATACACTCACAATGATAAAATCTTCTTGGCCTTAGTTTTTGGCACAACTAAACTTCACCATTGCCTACTTAACCACAAAACCTTCGTTGTCACTAAGACTAACCCCTTACGTTACATGTATGCTAAGCCCTACCAACATCAACGTGCCGCACATTGGATCATGCTTCTTGTAGACCTAGAACTCAAATTCATCCATAAAAAATCTATTAAATGAAAAACCATCGCTGACCAACTCGCAGATGTACCTCTCTCTCCGGAAACCAATCTTCTAACTTTGATTTCCTAGATGAATCCATTGCTACCCTCTCCCTAGATGATACCATTTACCAGATGACCTTATTCTTTGATGGTTCCAAATATCAGTGTGGGGTGGTGTCGGAGTTATCCTCATTCCTTTTTATGACGAGCCTATGCCATTATCTTTCAAACTAGATTTTTATTATACTAACAATATTTCCGAATATGAAACACTCATATTAGGTCTTCAAACCTTCATCGCCTTAGAATTTAAATCAATTAATATATTTGGTGATTCCCAATTGGTTGTAAACCAAGTTAATGGTATATACCAGTGTCGTAGATAGATACTTCAAAAGTATAAGCATCATGTTGACATACTTTTGACTACCTTTGATCATTATGAACTTCAAACCACCCCACATTCTACTAATAAATTTACGGACACCATGGTCTATCTTGCTTCTTAAATTCCCACCTCCCCGTCTCGACTCAAAAACTTTGTCATAGTACAAAGCTTGAAATCACCTTCATATCTATTTCAAGATGATAACTTTGTTGGAAATATTAAAACTGACACACGTAACCTTTGGTATAAGTAGTTTGCTGATTGCCTTTCCCTTTCCATTCTACCTCCAAATCTTACTCGCAATGGACAATGAGCCTTCCTTAAAAGTGTCTCTCGATATGTCATCATGGGTGGTATTCTTTATAAGCATGGCTTTGATGGTATCCTCTTACGATGCCTTACTAGTTATGAAATTCCCTACACCATCAAGAAAGTTAAAGATGGAATTTGTAGGGGTCACTTGATGGTTTGTTTGTCGCTAAACACATTCTTTTCCTAGGTTATTAGTAACCAACCCTCAACCGTGATTGTTTTGACTATGTCAAGTGTTGTGTGAAGTGTGAGCAATATGTTAATCTTCATCACACCCTTAGTCATGCCTTTTAGGTCGCACGTGACCTTTGGCCTTTCTCTCAATGGGGTTTGGATCTTGTCGGAGAGATCAACTTCATTCTTCCAAATGCCATCAATGGATTATTACCGCTACTGAATACTAAAATAAATGGGTAGAAACTATACCTCTCATTTCTATGAAAGCTAAGAAAATATGTGAATTTATCAACCATCATATCTTTTTTGTTTTGGTGTTCCTCACCACCTCATCACTGATAATGGAAAACAATTCAAAAATAAAACCTTACGGAAACTATGTGATCCCTTGAATTCAACTCAACTTTTCTTCACCTTACTACCCTTAAACCAATGGCCAAGCCGAATAAACCAACAAAACCTTAAACAAAATTCTAATGAAAGTAGTTGAAGATACTAGAAAATATTGACATATGCACATTCCTCTTGCCTTATGGGCTTATTGCACTAGTATTCGTACCTCAACTGCTGCCACACCTTTCTCTTTGGTCTATGGTACAAAGGCTGTTTTACCTCTCAAATTCCAAATTCCATCTCTTCGTATCTCACTCAAAGACATGCTCAATGATGATGATTTTTTCTAGGACCGTTTGACAAAACTCAAGTTATTAGATGAATGTCATCTCAATGCTCTCGATCACCTCCAAATCTACCAAAAATGTATCAAACATGCCTATGATAAATGTGTCCAAGAATGAACCTTCTAGGTTAGTGACCTCATCCTAAAGGAAAATCAACATGTAACAAAAGAGAGAGAAAATAAACGAGGAAAATTTTATCCTAATTGGCTTGGACCCTATATCGTTACTCATACCTATGGATCAGGGGCTTATCATCTATCTTAACTCGAAGGTAAACCCGAACCTAAGCCCCTCAATGCCTTGCATCTTTAACCATTCTATTGTTGAATCAAGTCCTATATCACCTTTTTCTATTTCAACACTCATCCCTTGAGCATTATTCACCTTCCATTTACCTTTTCAAGGGTCAACGATTAAATAAAAATCATATGAGTACCCATCACTTTTATGCCTTATCTTCAATATGAGTATCCTGACTCTACTCATGGCATGATTCTCATGGATATTTTTCATCTTTTTCAAGATGGAATCCCATGGCCGTTCATCACTTAAAAACCCATATTTCATAGCTAACCCCTGTGTGCTATAGTTTTATCTTCATAATAGGAGCCTATCCTTCTCTATAGACTTTTCCATGACCAAAAAGTCCAAAAAAAAATGGGACTTTCAAATTCAAAACTCCTTGATTAAAAATTCTTGCAAAAATATTACTCCCTCAAAAAGGACATCTAATATTTGTATCTTGCTACTATGAATAGACTATTCCCTCGAAGGAAAACTAGACAAAGCTAACCACACTATACATAGTCTATCATTAAAAATGAAAGAAAAAAAGATTATTCCTACAAAAATAAAATAAAAATATTATGAAGCTTCTCACATCGATCAGCTTCACGAAGTCCTCAAGGAGATATTATACCCATCCCACATAGACTTCAAACATCGATCGGTCTATAAAAACAAAAGCAAAAAGAAAAATATAACTTTTTCATCATGGACTTGACTATTTCGATCTCGAGTCTCTTTCCAAAAATGCATGTTATCGTGCATGCTATCGTGCACCATGTTATGCTAAACAAAACTTTTTCACCTCACCACCTTTCCTTTCTAACCTTCTACCTACTCAAGGGACTTGCCACAAATGCGACATTTCATGATCATGTGGTTTTCTTCACCCATAGACATCAATCATGCAACGCATTTTCGGGTCTTACGTTCATAAATAAATCTTTTGTATGCTAGAATCATATTGGTCCTCAATTAGGCGGCACTTTTGTCTCCCCTCACCATTCACCTTTTTCTTACTTATTGATTCTCTTATACAGGACTAGACCATTGACACCTACATTTTGAGAATTCCTAAACCACCTAGACTCAACCATGCCTAAGCGACCTAAACTCAACCATGCCTATGGCCTAGACTCAATCATGCCTAAAATGAACCAACCCATTCTTCCACCTTATCATATTATTCCCTAGCTTATGAGAGAACTACCTCGACATGAGGCCCCTTTTTCCAGGGCTATGTGCAAAATTTCGAGGGCATGAGGCCCTTAGAGGTTAGCTTGGCCACTCTTTACCCTAACCAATTTTCCCCTTTTTTTTCACATGCTACCTTAGTTAGTTTCCATTTTAGACAACATTTTGAAATTAAACAAACAAACAAACTTACAAACATACATATACATCATCATTTATTTTCCATACTATCAATAACTTGGAAATTAAATTAAATCCAAACAAATGACCAAGTCATGCCTATACCTAACTCCATCATGCCTATACCTGACTCCATCATGCCTACATGACCTCAACTACCTAACTCACCTAAAATCAATCATGCCTACATGACCTCGACTCAATCATGCCTAATTCACCTAGTTACCATCAATACACAATAAAAATGGAAATTAAAATGAGTACATCATCCATCTAGCACATCATCCATCCACTCAACATCATAATGTATATAAATGGGAGAGTCTGTGTATCAATACATATATACACAGATACAAATAAATACAAGTATCTCAAAACTCTCATATACAATCTCACATCTTCAACACGCATGCCGACATATATATCAAAAATCAAATAAAAAATCATACAATGATCATATCAAGTGACTAATCATCACCCCACCTAATATCCTCCTGACCAGTCTCACTGTCTCCTCCTCCCCACCTGTCACCCACCCTGCTAGCATCTCTACACCCTCCATGGGTCTTGGTCTAGTCTCCTCCTAGCCCTCACTAGGTCTAGCCTTAGCAAACTTGTAACCTCTCCTTGGCCTTGTCCATGGGCTCGATGACCCCTGTGCTCCCTGAACTATGAGTCCTAGATCTAGTCTACTCACTAGCTTCTGCTTTGAGCTCTGTACTCGGCATATGAAGGGAAATCTATATTGGCAGTCATTAGGTGATCCTTATAGTAACGTGCCTCACTCAGGGCATCCTAAACCTCACCATCAACATAGTCTGTGGTGGTGCCATGGGTCTCACTACAACCTGAGAACTCTACCCTGCTAATAATGGCCTCACCTCCTATCTTGATGCCTGCCCTCCTGCCTGTGCCACAAGAATCTATCCACGGAAGGTTCTGTAATATGGGACCCTATCCTTGGGCATGTAGGGGTACTGTACTTGTGTTTGCAACCTATGTTGTAAGGCCACTACCTATGCATGTGCGGTGGCAAGATGGCATTCTAATCTGTCACCTGCACCTGTAAGGTGACTACCTATCCACCATCCCCATCTCCACCTGTGCGGGCACTTGTCCCCTGTACTACCTAGTTCTATGGGGCCATCACATGAGCTTGTAAAGTGGATACCTATGCCTCTGACCCTATCAGTTGTCCCTATAATACTATAATATGTGCCTTTAGGATGGCCACCTGGCCCTGTAATGCATCTCTTTGCCCGTGATTGTAGCTAAATCGGCTTCCCTAGCCTCGGTGGTCTTTGCTCGTGCATCTTTGCCCACCACTACCTATACCCATTTGTGAATCCCGCATCATCAATGCAATGATCTCGTGCCTTCTCCTCTTATCATGTAGGAACACTTAGGCGTGGTGGAGACAGGGGTCTCTCCATGTCCTCTCTACGGTACTATGGGAAGGGTGGGGGCACGTCCTATGGCAGCCCAAAATTCCATCTAACCCTGTCTAAAGGTATCATCTTGTGCTTGCTAGCATGCCGCCCTTGTAGCCACCTCAAAAATTTTAATCCCTCCAATTCCTCTACCATGCTTTCATACGAGGATAGCCATTATATGGCCTCCACACGATATCAACCCTTAACATACCCTCCAACAACCACATATAGTATATCACATCATATGTCACCTTGCCTTGCCACCCTCGCCGCCTCGGCTACCCACCAAGCTGGTACCCAACATCTACATCCGACTCTCGAGTAATCCATCTCCAAACCAATCCTATCATGGTAGACCCACTGGGCGCACACACATGATGTGCTTGTATGCCCAACAATGTTGTAAAAAATTACAACACATCCTGAATCGTTGCGATCTACCATAAGCCCATAGGTCCTTATATAAGCTGAACTAGGAATCTAGTGCCCAAACAAATTAGACCCACTCCTTTATCATAACCTGCAACACTTACATCGGTGCTTGTGGAAATCTCCCACCCTCAAAATATAGTAGAGAAAAATAACCTCGCCTCCATCATCAGTCTGAGAAACCTCGTCTCTGTGGGTAGGCTGCATACATGTCCCCATATGTGAGGCTCACCATTGTGATAGGTCAATAGGCCCATCGCCTCACCAAATACTGCCACTATTGGCTCCACTAAAGCCTCAAATGAGATGGAATAAACTATCTCCCCCATAATAGGCAGCCTCAGGATCTGGTACATGTCCTCCAAGGTGACAATCATCTCACTCGTCGGTAGGTGGAAGGTATTGGTCGCTAAATCCCATCTATCGATGAGAGCAACCATCATACTATGATCTTAAACTATCCACCTATAGCGTCGGACCCTGATAAGTCCAACCTCAGTCATATGCCCCCACTCCTCTGCGGTCACACTAGGCCATATCTTTACCAACAAAGGTGGTACTCTATCTGTATCCTAAGTTGATCTCTAGCCTACATCAACCAAACATGACATTGTCAAGACTTTCCCATATCAACACGCCTATTACCCGACACACCTATTACCTATCACACCATACCCACACCACAACCTTCCCACTTACACCTTTTACCTAAATCTCTTATAAACCTATTGTCCCTTATCATCCTTACCTATCCTAGTACAGTTCACCTACTTCCCCACCCCACATTTCCAAACTAACATGTTACCCTCATCCCTCTACATATACCTTCACTTACCCCTTCCTTGCCTATTTTTCTTCCCCCTACCTATCCCTTTTCACCTATTTTCTCCTAATTATACTAAAGCGACGTCAATCTACTTGACCATCATTGGTTCCTCTTGACTAGTGTTGGTCACCTAATCCTTGATGGCGCAGCGCCACCAAAGCAGAATGACGTTAGCCAAACCTTGACCGACGTCGGTCTCATCCATGACACCCAAGTTTAAAAACCCGTCTCCCCATTCTTAAAAATTCACAAAATAACCTAACTACCTACTCCCACCCACCCAAACCTATCCTAGCTTCATTCCCCATCCTATTTAACCTACGTATGACGTTCCCACCCCTCATTTCCTTTAATTTTACCCACAAATTCAAAATTCACATTACACCCAAATTTTAAACCAAACCAATTTCAACAAACTATTTTCAAACAAATGATGGATTTGGATTGAATCATACCTCATTTAGGTGTCGTCTCCATGGTGGCACATTTGGCCGTTGCACTGCGGTGGTCTACCCGCTTCCTCTCCCATCTCTTCTATGACCAAATCAAATCATCACCTCCAAATGAATCGAATCAATCTCGTGGACATGTTAATCAAACACCAATCACCCACTACGTGGCTTACCAACTCATCTCAATGTATTATATTGTCATTTTCTAGTATTCCCCTTCTCTCTCTGTCATTTTCTAAAAGCAACGAAGTCAAAATGAACCGTCAAACACATATTTTTCTTTTTAGCCCCAAATCGACATGACCGACATCGGTCATGTCATGCCCTAGCCAACCGATGTTGGTTACACCATAACTGACATCAATCACCTATCATTACCTTTTGAGTCACCTCATGCCCATTTTTCCTAAAAACATTATTAATCCCACAACATTTTTAACCTTACCATTACCTCTTACACCCTACCCACAAGCCTACACTACACCTGTACATTTCCTTAACTGTGTTTAGGGACTTGTTCTTTACCTATACCTCAGCCTTACCTGTGCCCTACCCACCATACCCTGACCTAAAACACCTTTTGGTGATGTTTAATTTTGTGTAGTCCCATTTATACCTTGCGATCTTTGTCATCCATGTTGTTTAGCGTAATGACCTTACCTTGCCTATTGACGTGTCTTTGTTTATCCAATTTGTTTGAATGTTCTCATCCTCTAGAAAAGTGAATGCTAGAAGGGAGGATATGATTTATCAATTAAGTGTAATCATACTCAACCTCTAGCAAAGTGAATGTTAGAATGGAAGAGGATTTGGAAAGATTGAAGTCTTATGTGATGTGCTCAATCCTTAATAAAATAAAGTTAAATATGAACAAGGATTTAGTGATGAAAGGCTAAGATTCAAGTATAAAAATGTAAATATTGATAAAAGGGGTGATGATGATGTCTAAAATTTAACAAGGGGATTGCTAAATTTATAGACACAAGATGAATTAATGTTTATAGTTCAACAATGATGGTGTCAAACTAAAAGATGTAAGGGGAAGATGACAAGATTAAATATTGATGAAAAATAATATGGGAAGGACTTGATCGTGACAAAGTGGATATGAAAATGTCAAGACATAAGTCATGAGATTATAAATTCTCGAGTGAAAATGTGGATATCCATAACTCAAGGATTAGTCATGAGATTATAAATTCTCGAGTGACAACGTGGATATCCATAACTCAAGGCTTAGTCATGAAAGAGGAAGATAAAACTTAAACTTTGGAAAATGTAATCCAAATATTTAAGACTAGAATGAGATAGGGATAAACTCAAGATGAGAAGAATCCCAAGGGAGGAAATTTGATGATTTAAAAAAATGTGAGGTGAATGGAAGATTCAAAAGAGAGAATGAAAATTCCAAAGGAAGGATGCGAGATCAAATAAAAGAGGTGAAAGAAAGGTCCAAATAAGGAGTATTTGGAAAGGGATGAAATAAAATGATGAAAAATCCAAATAAGGGAGTATAAGGATTTTGAGAAAAGATGAAAGAAAGGACCCAAATAAAGACTATTTGGAGATGTGAAGAGAAGACAATGATAGATCCAAATAAGGGATATTTGGAAAGTGTGATGAAAATGAAAGAATAATTCCAAATGAGAGAATGATTTGGAAAGGATGAAAAATAAATGAAGGATCCAAAAGAATATTTGGAAAATTGTAAAAGAGAGGTAGTGAATGACTTCAAATGAAGAAGATGAAAGAAAGAGAACAAGATGAAAATCAAGTCCAAAATAAGGAAAATTTGGAGATTTGGAAAGAAGCAAAAATGATCCCAAATAAGGAGTATTTGGGAGAGTTAAAAAGATACAAAAATGAATCCAAATAAGGATTATTTGGAGAATGGAAAAAGAGACGATAGCGAAAACATATATACGAGTGTGGAACACAACTTACTACTACAAAAAGAAAGAAATAAACCTGAGATTGGCTTGGACAAGGCGTGACTTCCTAAGTGGTTCTCTCAAGTAGGTGTCAATAGTATATCCGAGCAAGTGCGATAATATTTCTAGTTTATAGATTTACTTTACCCCATTTGAAATAATGAGAAAATATCTTCCTCAAATGAATCACCTTTGGGGTCACCACTACTTTGTATCCGTGACTCTAATCTCACAAAGGCGTACTTAGTCGGTTGGGTTGGGGGTGACCATTTCATTAGCCGATTCCCTCAATGTGCGAGACTATTTTGGGTTTGACCAAGGTAAACTATAATTAGTAAACTATTTCGAACCTTTTTTTTTACCAAGGCAACCTGCACTGATACATATTTTTAATGATTTAAGAATAAACCTCCTTTAGAGCTGGTCCTATAAACAAGGATTAGTGTGTTTTCCGAGGTAGGCGGAGATGACAAGTTGAAAGAAGCAAGCCCGCATTTCTGATTTCTAAGATTACTTATAAAGTTTGAGGAAAGAGCATATATGTGATTATTACTTTGATTAAGAAAATAAAAGGGTTAATTCTTAAATAGCACTTGAAAAATGGTGATGCTTCGATTTCCAAAATCACTTATAAAGTGCGAGGAAAGAGCATACACATGATCCTACCGTGATTAAGAAAAGAAAAAGTTAATTCCTTAACAATACTTGAAATAACTAACATCAATAGATCTATGTAATTAGAATAATAAATAAGTATAAAACAAAGGTTAGATAAAAAGAGTGATGGAAAAAGTATAAACTTAACGAAAAACATACGAGTATGCTAGTGCGTACATTAGTATGCTAGCATGTACACTTTGAGTATGCTTAGCATTACAAAGAACGCTAGCACATGTAATTGAATGCATTAGCATTACATAGAGACACTGTAAAAACATCTATTAAACAAATTAAACAATGATTCATGCAAGTAGATGCTAGCATAGAGATGGTGAATGGTAGTGCATACATGTTGAATGGTAGCGTAGACATATTGATGCGAGAAACATGTGTACTTTGAATGGTAAGGTGTATAGGTGAATGATAGTGTAGACACATGCGAGGCTAGTGAAAAGATCAAGAACGCTATTGGATATAACTATGGAAAGTTACAAATGTCAAAAACATGGCCACGAAGTTTTTTTTTGTTTTTCTACTTTTGTACTTCACTTGGGAACCTAAAACTTGGATAACAAGGTTAAAAGAAGACAAGTAACACACAAACAATGTTAAATCATAAAAATATAAACTAAAAGTGTGAAAATGAATGTGGGGGTGTCATCGGGTGTGCCAAAATGTGAGAAATGAATATTAACAAATAAAAACATATTAATATAGCATCTCTATACCTTTCTGAAAACCTCGAGAAGATTTGTGAAGCACTTGGGCTTGTAAAATCTTAAGATGTTTGAATTGTGGATTTCTCTTGATATGACTCTTCAAATGGATGAATGAAATGCTACGAGCTTAGATACACAAGGATGATAGATGAAAATTTGGAAAAACTTTTCTATAATTTGCATAAGCTTCCAGGGATGATTTTACAAAGGAAATGACTTGTTTTTATAGCTGAGGGTAAGGCCATGAAAGGTGGATCAAAGTTTGACTAAGCTTTAGGTTAATAATTGTAATTACTTGGAATAAAAAGTAGACTTGGTCTGTGGAATTGCATATTTGAAGGGGTAATAGAAATTTAGATTGGAAAAATTTACATCCGGGAGGGAGATTGTATGTGAAATTTTATTACACCCACCTTTCTAGGATTCAGAAGTGGAGTCTAAGTGGAATTGGGAAGTAGACTTCAAGTGTAGTCTTTGGCGAGAAAATTTGTCGATATGAAAAATTGGTGGATTTTCGCCAACTCTCTAGGACTAGGTCCTCTCTGCTTAAATGGGGAAGCTTCATTTATTGAAAATATGAAATAATATACACGATTCTATCAATTAGGGGTGGTATTTCAATTTGAGAATCTCATAGGGGTACTTCCCTACACCTGTGTAAAATTGCTTGTAGAAACTTTAAGGGAGGAAAAATCTTTAAGGAAAGGTGTGAAGAGAATAAAAAATAGGGGTTTTGCACAATAAATAGTATAACAAAGTTTATTATTTCAAAACCATAACATTATCCATGAATTCAATGAGAAGGAAACCATGAGAATCATAAGGAACAAAACACAAAAGGCACAAAGTATTAATGCATGACATTCAACAAGTACATTTCTCATGGATTATAGTTGAGATGGAGAGGAAACATAAGCAAAAGAAATAGAGGAAATTTGATCACTTGTTTCTAGAGAGAATATGGGAGATGGAAAAATATTAACCATCCTTTGAAAAGAGGAGGTTCTCTCAATTTATAGCTTTACATTACAACTCTTTGTCTACCCCCACATGATTGTTCATATTCCCATTACAAGTGACTTTTCACATAACCTTAGGAAACAAAAAAATAAGTCCCCTTTTTATAATTGCAAAAGGGAATTTTACATTGCACAAATATTTTATAGTCACCTTAATGAATAAGACAAAAAGTCATGATTTCTTACAACAAAGAATTAGAAAGGGGGTAGAAAAGAGGAGAAAGAATGAAGAGAGAAGAGAAGGAATGCTCCAAAGCATGGATGAGGATGCCTTTGCCATTGATGAAGATCCGCTCCAAAGGAGTTAAAGATGAAATATTACTCCATGATGGACCTCTACAATATTTTTATGTTCCGTTGATAGAGGTTTCTCCTTTGGACACCTTTGGCCACCTTTGAACACTTTTCCCCCTTGAAAACTCTTTGAAATGATGCACTTCTACACACTTCCTAGATACACCAAGAAGAGGGATGATGAACACTTGAGAAGAAGACCATTGAGAACATTGGAAGATGACTCCCCTCATTGAGAAAATCCTTCTGATCTTTGAGACATTATTACATCTTTATGATCAACCATTCACATGGGAGAAATTGGATGTACTTTGTTCACCCAACCATGATCATTGATTCTGCCACTGTGGGAGCACTAATGATGAGTGAAGCATGAGACAAAATCCTTCTGATTCCAAAGTGGGGAAAGGATAATGAGACAAAAATCAATTTCATCCACCAATTGACCATGTATTCCATGTGAAATGAATTGAAAGGGTCTTTGGTACAAAATTGGCAATTTTCTCGTTTTGACACTCTTTGCTCACCGCATCGGGAAATAGATGAATTGACCTTAAAATAGAGATTGGAGCTCTTGTGAGTGCCAATACCATCATAGGATGAGTGAAGCATTGAAATTTTACCAATTTTAGCTCATTTCACCTTTTTCTATTTTTAGAATATTCACCATTATGGTCCCATTTAGCCAATTTTTGTCATTTTTGTCAATCTTGTCAATTTTGAGTGTCTCAATCACGAGGGAAAATAAGGAGTTTGAATGAAAAATTTTCCTAGAATTACTATTTATAGTAGGTTCTCCCATAGAGACTTAGTAAAAAATAGAAAGTGGTCTTCCCGGTGTCGGATTCGAAAGAAACCACTTGTAGAAGATTACATAATTCATTTCGAAGCTCTGCTCCAATTTTCAGGCGATTTCATCCACTGGAACCGAGTGAAGCGATACTTAGTTGTAATTTTAATACTATGCCATGGAATCCATTAATGAAGTTACTGATATTTTTAGAAAGTTTTCTTTCCCATTTTGAATTATGACAAAATCAACTTCACCGAAATAGGTTTTCTCTTGGACTCTATGTTTAAATTCTTAGCTCGATCACATTTGCAGAATGTCTAGAAGCGAAGAAACAAAAGATAGGGATAAAAAGAGGGTTTTTATGAAATTAAAATATAGGTAATCATTTAATATGTTGTCACTTGCTTCATGAAGACGTTTGGAAAAGAGAAAGATTGCAAAAAATCTCACTTAGATCTCGCTTTACCATATTGTGAGATTTGCATTATTTCTTTATCTGTCTGGTACGTTGTCACTCGAGATAAAAACATGAGCACAAAGTTTTTAAAAATGTATATTTTGTGAATATTTTTATGCTGCGATCATGAGAACATGGAGGAAAAATGGAAGGAAGAAAAATAGAGGAAATATTTATGGAGAAATTTTGACAACATTTATGGGGTTTTTCGTGCATATGGAGGAAGGGTTTTGAAAAATATAAATTATGGTTTTCAATGATTCATGGGGAGGGTCACATTTGTTTGTCCCTATTGTCCCCTTCAAAAATGGAAGAAAGGGAAAAAAATTTCATCTCATCCTCATGATGATAAGTGGCGGGTTGTGGTTACACGAGGCAGTGGTTAGAAATCTGGCAAAAAGATCTTACTTAGGCTTCCCAGGGTCACGTGATGGGTCCATGAGATAAAATGGGGGTGAGGTGCATTTTTTATGTCCCCATTGTACCCTTAGATAGGGATTAAAGGGAAACAAAAGTGTGCCTTAGCCTCATGTCGACACATGGCACTTTGGAAAATTGATTAAGTATGGAAGGTTTACCTTGGGAAGGACCTTGAAGATGAAGTTGTGAAGCTCGGAGGTATTTTTTGATGAAACCTTATGTGATTTTGACTCCCAAAATCCTTATTATGAAAATGGGATGGATTTCAAGGTTTGGTTTTCCTGAATTACCCTAAAAATATCCTTCTTCCTCGGGATCACGGAGTTGAGTCTACAAGAATGAGTTATGGAAAGAAATTCCTAGGTATTGTGAAAAATATAAAAATATCACCATATAGGGAATTTAATTATATTTCCATTGGTATATTTTTTTCCTCCAACTCATTTTAGATCCCCCTAAATCATCTTCCAAATCTTAGGTTCTTTTTTGAATTGTAAGCTCCTTCACCTTCAAAACTATGCTTTCAGAACTTGTCCCTAAACCTTAAAATATTCCCTAAAATTTCCTAAATCACTTGAAATATTCTCTTATCTCCTCAATACCACTTATTGATGAATTTTATCCTTCAACTCTTTTCTAGAGGGTGCCCACCTATCCCAAAAAGGCTAAAATTAGCCCTTATGGGTTCATGAAGATATTACATTGAGTAGAACTACATGAGAAGAAATTCATGAGTTTTTTTTTCACATTTCCAACACCTAGGAAAGGGAACCACAACATATATGAGAAATTTTATGGTGGGGATATGCTTAACATATGGGATGAACTAATTTGGATGAGTGCTTGGGAGAGTTTACAAGTAAAAATTTCAACACTAGGGAAAAGTTGTCATGTTTTCAAGTTGAATTTTTCCCTTATAAAAACACATGACAACATGTAGTTAAGTAGAATAGGTGGAATTAAATAACTAATTTAATTAGTTATTTATTTTAAGGAGATAATTAATCGTTTAAATAAATAAATGATTAATTATATTAGCTAAGGAGTGCAAGATTTAATCTAATTAATTCCAAGAGCATGATATAATTAAATTAATTAATTCTAAAGGGTGGGAATATGACTTAAGTAATAGAATTAATATAATTAATTCTAAAAGGGTGTATTATAGAAAGATATAATTAATTTAATTAATTCTAATTGGATAGAAACAAGCTAGAAATATGAATGTATTTTAGGGTGTACATAGGTCATTTCTACCATTTCTCCATGGATAATCATTCTTGACTACTCTTCTACATTCACGACTATATGACCAAAAATGTTACATGAATAATAAAACCATTAAAATTATTTTAATATCTTATAGCATTAGGTTGTCTAATGACATTCTTGTGCACATTGACATCCTCGTTGGCTTTGACAGTCCTTGACTTATTTTGTCTTCCTTTGGATATTCCTTGAAGCCAAAACCGGATTTTTCACTAGAGGGTATTTGAATGTTCAATAAATCATCAAGATCACTAGTTCACTTCTTAAGTATTTTTACATCTTGACTTGCTTGAGAATAGTTATAGCTTTGCTTTTAAGGCCTCCAACTCTGCACTCATCTTAGAACAATCCTCTTCTCTAACTTCTAGACTTGTTGTGGTCAGCTCAAGATGATCTTCAAGCTCATTGTTTATTTCTTTATACTCTTCTTCCTCGTTTAGTCTCTTTTCTAGAAAACTAATCTGCAGTTCATGCTCCTTAAGTGTTTCTCTCAACCTTTGATTCTTCTTTCTTGTGAGTTGTAGATCTTCTAAGGAACTAACAAGTTCAGCTTTAAGATTGACTCCTACCTCTTCCTCATCTGAATCATCCTCACCAACCTAGTCCTTTCCTTTTGAACTACTTCCATCTTCCACAACCATGAGAAATGTGTCAAAATTGACATCATCATCTTCAATATCTAAGTCACCATATTCACTATCCTTAGAGGAACCTGATATCTTATTTTTCATCTTCATAACTCTTCTTAGCAGAAATAGATGGAGATAGAGGGGATGAAGATATTACATCAAGGATAGATTTCCATATGTCAAATCCCAAGGGTTTTAAGCACACTCTCATTCTGACCATAGGTGTTACTTCATCTTGAACTAGACTTCCTATCATACCATGTGCTTCAATGATCTCCTCCAAGTTGTTAGACTTGCTTCACAAGGACCTTTCTCTAATACCAATTATTGGAAGCACATTCACTAAGAGGGGGAATCAATGAGTATTAAAACATTAAATTACTTAAACTTTAACCATTCATAATCTTAACCATCCACAATTAATCATGCATTTAAGAACCATAACAAAACATGAGAAAATAAGAACACATCAACAAATGGACACAAGATATAAGTTGGAAACCTTAAAGTGGAAGAAAACCCACTGAATTTTTTATTATTATAGCCATGTTTCAAATTTATTTTAGTACTAACCTAACAAGGAGCACCAACCCCTAGATTTGGTGAGGCACCAACCCCAAAAAGAGCACCAACCCCCAATTTAGTAGAGCACCCTACAACAAGGCACCAACCCCTAGATGAATCAACACCAAAAATATATCTAAAATGATTTCCATATCTGATTTTTTGTTTCACCAACTAATGATAACACAATGAACCTCACTTCTCCCTCTATCTTGCTCAAAACATCTCTCTAACATACATTCCCAAGAACCTCTTCCTTCAAGTTGATTTCAACATCTTTGCCATCTCGCCATCTCATGATCTCTCTAGAACAAAATCACAGCCTCATTTCCCTCTCAATAAGTTCAAAAATACCTTATTTTGCTCCTTCAAACACCCTTCTAGGTCACACTTTTATCACTCATACACAACTAGCTCAAATGAGCCTTCTAACTTGCCTTTATACATGTCTCATCATTATAATTCATTTGGGTCTAACATCATATAGTAAAAACAATCCCCACATAATAATAAGATCATAAAAATATCACACATAGACTGGGATCCTTCTAGACCACCATTAAGACTTAAGAATCCCTAAAACATCAAAACAACCAAATCGCCATAAGAAGAATGTTCTAGACCAAAAATAACTTCAAAAAAGCATGGGAAAAACTTATACATGTTTTCTAATCCTTTAAAAACCTCTAGATTCCATGAATCAACTTAAAACCATCATCTCACCTCACGAAGCCACTCAAAAGCATGACCAAGTACCCAAAAATTAATCCTAAGAAAACAAGCCATAACTTGCTCAAATATCATAAAAAAACAAGTGTGATATATGAATGGAAATATTATGACATTATAGTCATCACCATACTCAAACCATGTCACAAAATGTATTGCAACACCTCCAAAATAACTCAATACCCAAGCTACTTCAAACCGCCAAAAACTACCCAAAAACCAATCATGCAAGATTGGTCACACTTAACCTCCTATGAACTCAGCCATAATTTGAAACCATTGTTGACATGAATAAAAACTTCCATACTTGATAAATACTAATTTAGTCACTTGGTCCAATGGAATTGTTTCCCAAACTGAAAATATTTAGAAATAAGCATTTTTAAGTGGGGCCCACATCTGTCATAATCTCTAAATTACATCATAAAAAACATTTAAGAGTCCTCTACAACATCCAATCATAAAATTTGAAAAATTAATCAATTATTTACCACTACAAGTAAGTCCTTCCAAGTCACCACTAAGCTAGGGTTTAAAAAGTTGTTTACCTTCTCAACGTTTGTTCATAAAAACGATGATTCAACAACCTCATTACAATTGAAAAAAATTCATAACATACCTATTCAAATATCCCTAGGAGCTTGGGTCCCCATGTAAAGCACAAAATCTCCAACGAGTATCTGAAAGTCAAAAATTAGCCTTGGTTTCTCACCTTTATAACTGAGTTTTGGTAAAAACTCAATATGTTGCAAACTCTTCATTGTATGGACCTAAAATTTGGACCACACCATCAAAGAAACCTACCAAACAATATCTAATGCTCACCTTTTCCCAAATATGCACATAACAACTGACTCCACCATACCAGGACATGCTTTCGTAAGGGTTAGGTGCGGGAACATACCTAAAAACTTAGTCTAACACCTAAACCAACACTCAAAGACACTTTTGAGTGTCCCAAAACTCATCTACATGATTCCTATAATCTTATCATGCTTACACAACTATTACATTCTTTATTTCACCTTGATATGCCTCATTCTACTATCTAGGCCTCACAAACAAGCACATGAAACATGTTTGCTTCACTAAATCTAACATCAACATTACTTTGGCACCTTTCACACTTTTGATGACCTTCAATAAACTCCATGACATCATCCTAGAATCCTCCATGACTTTTCAAGTCATTATTACACTCCGACAAGTCACTACACTACTCAAAAGCCCATGTAACACCATGTAATCTCAACAAGAAATTCACTTAGCCTTGACACTACCGATGAATCTACACCTTTTGACATCAATGAAACTCAATAAAAATACTGAAAAAATCCCTCTTTGACACCAATGAAAACACTATGCCAACATCATTGGTGTATGAATAAGAGAAAGACATTATAGAGTAAGTCATAAAATCACTAAGGCAAAAATGGAAACCTTAGGAAGTTATGTTTTAAGAAATGTTACATATTGATCAAGTAGGTTAACCAAATGATTACACCTAAATAAATAAATAATGTTTTTGGGTTTTTTATTTATCTATTTCCTAAAGATTAAGGGTTAGCAATAGGAATTGTATTCATATTATTAAGTAATATCAATGTGCAGATCAAAATATACTATTATTTGTAATTTAAGATAGAATATTAGAAAAATTAATAATAAGGTGAAAACTCAATAAGGGGGATGTACTTAGTTGATTGAAAAATTAGGAAAATAATATAGCAGTGTTTTATGATTACATAGTATGGAAATTATTTGCAAGTGCTTCATCTCTAAATATGGAGTGAAAAACTAATCGGGTATAGAATAATTAAACATGTACATAACCATTTGGTGTTTTAAAATGTATTTGGAATTTTATCGTATGATGAGCTCTTGGATTTGTATAAATTTGTGTGTTCATGTGAACCTCGAAAAAACTATATTGTAAAACCCTACCTTTCACACATGTTTAAAACCATCTTATGAATTGAAATACCTTCAAACCATAACCATGGGTAGGAGACCCTATAAACAAGGTTAGTGTTTTAGTTGAAGTAAAATTTGTACACTTCCTACATTAGAAATATTATGAAGAGGCCTTAAATAAAACATGGTTCTCCATATAACATGTGATATCTCTATGGATGCAACAAGCCTTAAAAATTTGATCACTTGATAATACAATAACTTCTTGGCATGTTTAGCTTTACACATGTAGGGGATACTCTAGAAATTTTCACTAACTTATAGAAATTTAGGGGAGTGTGGGGTGATTTAGCTTTTGAAGTTTTAGGTAGATACTAGTTGATTAAATGAGTGATTTCGACTAACTTATAGATGATTTATTAGGGATAATTTTGCATTAAAGTTAACCCGTAAGGAAAATACTAACCTAAAAATATGAAATTGAGAAAGTTCTCATCGGTGGCTGGGAATGAAGTGCTAGTTTCATATGAAACCATTTGGTGGTTTGGTCCATGTTTAGTGCTCCTATTTAGGTAGATGTTGAGATTCTGTAACTTTTTGGGAATGATGCTTATGGATAATATCCTATTATGGACTGATGCGAGTAATTTTTGTGAGAACTTGAGTAGTGTTATTGAAAGATAAAATCATAAATGGGACTAGGATAGGTAATTAATCTCAATGTGCACACACGATCCAAGAAAATTGGAAGATGTTTTCTCCCAAAAACAAGTGTCCATCCAACAAAACTGATTCCATTTTTTGAAAGCCCACAATTTGATAGTGTATCGATCCTAAGTCAAGTGGAAAAAACTAATGAGTTAGAATGTATAGATAGATTTAAGGATATATCGGTTAGAACATGTTCTAAATAGAGTACGATGTCGATTTAGCTCTTTAACTACTCTAAAATTTGATATAGGTGTGACAAATTGATAAACTAGCTAGAAATATACTACATATGATTTTCCTCGATAATGGTGTTGTAATCTGCATAAGGACAATATGGTTCCTTTTAGACCAAACCGTTTGGTAGTTTTGTCCCTCTTGGATGGTTTGGTTTGGATAGAAAATTGAGTTATATAACTTTTTGGACCTCTATAAGTGATATGAATGTTCTTCGCTATAAATTATTAGGTCTCAAATATGTGTGAAAGCCTTTGTAATAAAAATACAGAACCAAAAACCTAACCTAAGGCAAATCCCCTATAAAAATGTTAGTGGCTAGGTTAGAGTTTGATCTATACAACACATACATTATAAAAACTCCAAAGGGACCTCAACCCACACGTAAGTCTCCACCTAGAGATGCACCATAATACTATATATGAATGC
The DNA here is from genome assembly GCA_018340775.1 of Taxus wallichiana var. yunnanensis. Taxonomy (NCBI): domain Eukaryota; kingdom Viridiplantae; phylum Streptophyta; class Pinopsida; order Cupressales; family Taxaceae; genus Taxus; species Taxus wallichiana. Next base: position 157,068,561 of record CM031239.1, read on the forward strand.
ATATTTGATAACATGATCACTTGGATAATGTTTTTTAATGGAATAAAGTTTTTGTGCTTGACTCTTGAACCTATTTGGAAGTGATTTAAACATGAGTAGGGGTTTCTCCTATTTTTTCTACTATTTTAGGTAAATTTAGGAGATATTTATATAAGATTCGATAACTATTTTCTAGGGGATCTCTTGAAAGTTCCGAGTAAATTATTACATTAATATTACTTGTATAAGATTTTGTGGACATAATTTTGCATTAAGGCTGACCCATAGTGAAGTAGTAACCCATAATAAGATATTAAATTGAAAAAGTGACCACTAGGTAGACCTAGACAAGATTGTTCATCCTAGGACCAAACCATTCGATAGTTTTGTCTAGGAGGAAGATACATTGTTGTAAATTTATATGCACAATAATTAAGATAAGAAAATTTCTTATGATTTGGTGTGATTATTTTGTAAGTGACTAAGTTGTGTAATGATAATATAGTCTTGCAGTAGGACTAATGATTCACTAGGATATAACAATTAGGGTTGAAGTAAGTGCATATGTCATAATTTAACGAATTAAGCCAATACAAACATTATCAAGTGATAAATTACTAAATTTAGTGTCTATATCCCCCCTTTAAGATAGGAAATGAAATTTATTTTTTAAATGAAAAGATACATGAGTGTGTAAATACACTTTGTATTTTCTCAAGATGATTGGTTTTTGACTGATTGAGTGGTTACAAGTTCCAAGTGAAGCATGCAACATAGAGTATAATCAATTCCCATATAGAAGAATTAAATAACTAAAAATTTAAATTAAACATGAAACTTGAAAATTGAATTTTGAAAGTGAACAAAATCATGGAAGGAGTGCACTTCTTTTCCTTGTGAGGGTAGGATATTATTATTAAATCACTTGGATATATATTAAAATCGTTCTAATAGAGGATTAGTGGTGATCAATTTGTAATTTGTATGATAACATGAACTAAAAATGGAATCAGGTATCCCAATGCCAAAATAATAAAAATGTATTGGGATTTCCCAAGGCATAAAATAATGGAAGAAATTTGGGTGTCTTTATATCATAATGACCTTCAAATTAGGGTGAGAGGATTGATGTCCATTAGTATTTTTGGATGCAAAGTGTAACCATCCACCCATGGAACCACACCACTACAAATGGATCTATATTCCAAAATTTAAAACTCGTGTAAAATCAAAAGGGAATAAAATACACTCACATCCACACTATGCATTTTATGAAATCTAAGGTTAAAATTTTTTAAATTTGAAAGGGAATTAAGTAGACTCATTCACCCATCACACATTGTAAGAGTTTATTTAAAACTATGAAAATACAAATATACACCAAATAAAAAAGGTGTAACTGATATTAGATTTGAGATTGTCATCTTACCCTTATATTATGTATTAAGTATTTTATTATGTACTGATATTTTGTGTATGTCCCTAAAATTGTTCCAAAGACCGGTGAGAACCTTTATTTTTCTAAAAATTATGAAATTAGTTGTCAAAAAGATTCCCAAGATAGTAATATCCATTAGGATAGTAACATCTTACAATTTCATCCTTTGTTGGATAGTTTTGTTTAGATTGAAGTATTGTGTATGATTTTTATTTTTTCCTATATCTATTTCCTTTTAACCTATTCCATTGTGTTTTTAATCTGTAATATTTCTTTGTGCATAAATTACATTGAAATTCTTGTGATAAACCCACTTTGAATTCCCATTCTTTGAGGTTTTAGGGATATATTTTGTATTTTTATTTTATCAAAAGAACAAAAGTGTTCATATGTCATATATAACATATAATCATCATTGGAATACATAGAAGATAAATGTAGGTGGCCACCATGTAGAACTTGACCCTACTAGCAATTACATGAACCATGACACAAAGAGATAACATACACTAAGTATGTAAGTACATGATCATAAAATCATATAAGAATACAAATAAAGCATTTGATGTCACACATAATGTCATAAATAAGGCCAAGGGTTGCATATAATGGACACAACAATGATACACATAAACAAGGGCCAACTTTCCACACAATCAAAGAAAACTAAAGCCACAAATAAGGGACACATAATGAGACAAGAAGATAATAAATTGAGTGTGTAATGATAAAAATAAGAAATGGTAAATATGTGCATAAACAAGAGATAATGGTCCTACATATTTTTCATGTGTTAGTCCCAAAATCTAGATAAATAACATATATTACAACACATAATATAAGCATAATTAGTATGTGAAAAAGTAGTGTATAATAAATTAAATAATAGCACTTGATGGTATAAAAGATGCCCCTGTATTAGCAAGGCCATTGGGTAAAAGGTCATTCTAGAACCTATAATCACATGGAGTCCTATCTATCCTAGATCATGTTCACATACCTCATGGAATGCATGTGTGTAAATACTAGATAATATGTTATATACAAAACCATATGACAAAAAAACATATGTAAAGTAGAGAAATAGTAAACCAAGTAATTCTTGGGTCATCATTTTGTACTTTGAGAGTATTTGAATGTACTTATATTTTGTAGATTGTTTTGTTGCATTTTTATCTTTAGGCACATTGAAAAAGAGTTATTACCCTATGATGTGATCAAGAGGTTGAAGAGAATAATTTATAAGTGAAGGATACCTAGACCTCAAATGAGTGCTATGCATAATAGGAGTAGGATTTGTCACTTTAAGTTATAGTTATACGACATGCTTAGGAGATTGATTGCCTATAAGAAGGAACTAGGAGAAGGCCTTTGTAATATAAGACATGTAGGTATATCATGATTATATTGAATGGGCATAATTTTAGATACCATTATGATATTATAATAATGAATTGGTAAAGGAGCCTTATAAGGAATACCCTTAACTATAACAACTTGATTTCATTAAATATATTTGACACTTTGATGAATAATAGAAGGAATGGACCCAATTTCATGTATCTAAGGGCATCCTATAATAATATTACATTTCCCAATGGTATTGTAACTAAAAAATTTGTATCCATAATAGTGGATACCTAAGAGGGAGAACAATATATTTTAAAAAATGATTAAAATATTGTCCATTGTATTGGATATGTTGCTTAGTATAGATAAAAGATGTAAGTAATGTGAGAGTGCAGATGTTTTTCTTGGAAATTCTATTAACCAATACACAATGGATAGGGTGTTGATTAATAGACTATTGAATATAAATTTTATGATAAATAACACCATCATCAAGTATATAATTTCCATCAAATATAATGAGATTCCTAGGAGTCAAAGAACATGTAATTGTTCGATGAGTTAATCAAGTGGATGGTCATATGAAGCTAGGGGAGATTGTTCCTATATGCATGATGAACCTTTTGAGTTACTCTTAGATTTAAAAGTGTGATGATTAGAAATTGGTTTATTGAATATTTTGAGCTTAGGATTATCATTAAGTTGAGGCTTAAATTACTCTTGAAGGGAATCAAATTCAATAACATTTGGTATCAATAATTTATTGGATAAAATGTTGAATCTTGAAACATTTATTTCTTTGGGGTTCTCAATACATCTAAGAGAATCAAAATAGGCATTATATTTGAAACATTGAGGCTAATACGTACTTGTATCAAACTTAATACGTGGAGGGAGAGATAAAATGTTATACTCAAGTAATTTTTGTAAGAGAGCATATGGTGAGGAATGAAAGAGTTTGAATTTCCTTTGAGGAGAATCTTGTAACTAAATATTTTTAGGTTTAGATATGGAATTAATAGTTTCTTTAGCTTCATTTTTACGTTATTTATTTTTCCTTTATAATTAGTGTTGTCATAGAGGAATGCACCCTTTAGGGAGTGGTGTGATGTCTCCCCTTCCAATTGACAAAATGGAAACACTCCTAGGTTGTGGGTGACTTGTATGTTGGAGTGAGTCTCCAGAGAGGGTTGGTTCCCCTAGTGTAACACCTAAGACTAATTCTACTCCTAAGACTACTCTAATTTTACTGAATCAGCAATGAAAAGGGAGAAGGAATCAAGGGAAAAATTGAAAAGATGGTGATATACCAAATTTTTGAGGATCTTAGAATTTTTTGAACCAAATTGATAGACCATGAGAACCATGCACACCATACACAACTTACAAATGGATTTGTTAATGTAAAAATGTTTTAGAGAAGGTTTTGAAGTTGTGACAAAATAAAGAAGGGAAATAAATGGCTTCGAAATGGTAATTTGATTAAATCCACTACTAGATCCTACACACTTTTATTAAACATAATCTCTGACCTACAAATTAACATATAACTATATAAATACATGTACATTAAAATGAAAATCAGGGATAAAACAAATATCATGAGATAAAATCATCTTAAAGACAAAATATTACACATTAAACATGTTTTAGGAAGGTAGAAATAGACCCTTTATTGATCCAAGAGGTGAAACTAGTACAAAAGATCACTCATGACCCCTGCTCTTCCACTCAAAATGCTAAATTACTATGTGGTAGTGAATAAAAAGTGCAGAAATATCTTTTACAATGAATTCCATGGAGTTTTATAGAGAATTGAGAGATAATAAAAGAGGAAAAGTGCATACATGAAAGTCTAATGCTCAAAATAGATAAATACATGAGGGTATGCATGAAGAATGATCACTAAAGAAAAAATGTGTGCTCAGAAATAGAATTGCAGATAAAAATAGTAAAACAAGTGCTTAGAAAAGAAAAAATGTGTTTAGAAATAGACAACCCATCTACATGCTTGTTTTAAATTAATGACTTGTGCATGCTCCAATTAATGTCATCTTGCATGATTTGTTCTTCTTTTAGATTTTCCATGCTCTAAAATTAGATTTTTGACTAAAAACATGAAGCTAAAAATAGATTTATGGTCATCCTGTGATGCATATATTTTTTTCGTGTACATGGCTTGTTTGAACTTTTACTCCATTTTACAGCTTTACTTTATTTTTGCCTCGTTTTGCAGCTTTCCTGACCATTTGCAAACATTCTCAGACATCCTAAAATTTCCTTAGACATCTACAACTTTCCTTAGACCTTCACGGATTTAGTTAGTTTTCCACAGTCTTCCATGACTTTTCTAACCCTTTTTTGTGTGGACTCTGCAAAATCTGCAATTTACTACCCTTTGACATACCCTCAAAACACTATTTTTTAAATTTCCTTTGTTCCATGGAAAATGGTCCTTTTGAACAACTGCAGAACACTATGTTTTGATTTTCTTTGTTTTGCGGCATACAAACTCTTCCTAAAACCCGTAGAACACTAGAAATGAACTTCCTTTGTTTCATGACATATAAACTCTAAATTTTCTCTAGATTTTCCTCTTTTTATTCATGGATTAGTGTAACCCATTTTTCTTGCATGCATGCCTCTCCTATTTTTTTCACATACTTTGTTTTGCATATTTTATCAACTTTACAAAAATTCATCCTCTAAGTCCACAAAACGCTATTTTTCCGGCTTTTGGTCGGTGGGTCTTCCATCAAAAGCCTCCTATCCTAAGTATGGAACCTAGATAAGCTATGTAAATAAGTATGAGTTCTTATTTGGATAATAATTTGGAATTTTTTTGAGTACATCTACCTACCAAATGTAAGAACCAATAGCCTTGAAGCATCAATTGGGTATGGATTTATGCAACCTATCTCGAAAGTGTACACTTAGTTGTTACCTCTTGAAACAACCTAGAACACCAAAATACATTCTCAAGACAACATAAAAATTGTGTTAGAGAAATTATTAGAAATAAAACATATCAAAAAGTTCACAAGGCACATAGAGAAAGGAAATTAAGACAACAATTTGCTAGAAGCACTTGGAGGAAAATAAAAACAATAACCTACTATATACAAGGGTGAAATATGACCTCAATAAAAAAGTTCGAGGTATATACCATTAACTAGGATGGGTAGCTCATCTTTAAAAATATTTATGGATCTCCTAGAATCACTTCCCAAATCTCATGTGTTATTTTAGGTGGTAAGCTCCTTCACCCTTGAAAACCAACTTTTGTTGAACTTGCTCCAAAACCTCTGAGACTTCCCAGAATCTTCCAAAACCAGATGCAAAAATTTATTATCTCTCTAATACACATCCTTGATGATTTTGAGTCTTTATTTCCACTCTAGGGGGTGTGCACCAGCCTTAGGAAGACCAGAAAATAGCCTTTCTTAAGCTTCTCAAAGAGTCTGTCTTGAAGAATCTTGACTTGGAAGTGCTTGAATGAACTTAATATCCCTAAATCACCTATGGAAATGATGAAAAAACAAATTGGACCACTTGGAAGGATGTGATAATATTTATATAGGGGTTAGGATGATCTGGAGGAGGGCTCATGATGACCTTTAAGAAAAAAATTCATAGTAGGGTATGGTTTTCATGCCTTCGGGTAAGAATTTTGCTCTCGCAAAAATCATGACAACATATTACTAGTTTTAAATTTTTCCATGTTTTCAACATGGGTATTATAATATATATAAATAAATTAGAGAGATGAAAGACATTGTGTTGTTTGCCACTTGTAATCATATATGCTCCACTCCAAAAGATTCAACCTTAGTGTGTCTTCTATGATTGGTTCTTTCTTTATCCCACTTGAGCACTATGTCTCCTTCTCTGAATGTTTTTGTAGTTGATTTCTTGTTAAAGTACATCTTCACTTGATCCTAATGAAGATCCATGGTATGCATTGAATTTTTTCTAACTTCTTCTAAATCCATTAACTCTGCAAGTTTGATTGATATTGAAGAATATTCCATCATTTCCATTTATTTTATGAGATATAGAGTTGGTAATTCATAAGAAATAGGAAACCTTTCTTGTCTACTATAGATAAGCATGAAAGAAGAGTTTCCAATTAACCTCTTAGCAGTAATCCTACTACCCCATAAGGCTGATTTTAGTGTAATAAGCCATGATATCTAATTCTCATCCATAGTTCTTTTGATGATTGTGAGAAGATTTTTTTAGTTGATTATGCTAAGTCATTACCATGAGGATAATAATTAGAAAATGTTGATAGATGAATTACAATATTGAATATCCATGTACTAAATATTGTACCAAGGAAAGCTAATGATTTTTTGAGATAATTTTATTAAGGACACCAAACTTTGTGACAACACTTTCATAAAAGTCCAACACTGAAGTTTCATTTGGTTATTTCAAAGATATTTATTTTTTCCAATGTATGAAATAATCCCTAGCTATGAGAATCCATTTTTGGCCTACGCTATAAGGTAGGTTAATCATGCCAACAAAATCCAAACCCCATCGCATGAAAGGCTAATCTACGAATGGGTTCAAGAGAAATAATGCTAACTTCTATTTTCCCGTAAAATAGCACACTTTGAACACTTCATGACCCATGTATGAGCATCTTTGAATATATTTGTCTAATAATATCCTACTTTCATGATATTTAAGGTTATAAATCTTGGTACAAAATTACCCCCGCATAATCCTCCATGAAAATCTTCTAAAACATGCTCAATATAATCTGAATCAACACATCTCAAAATAATTCCATTTACATCCTTTTTAAACAAAATATCATCAACTTGAATGAAACGAATGGGCTATAACCTGAAATTCCTCCTTTTTTGTCTTATTCAAACATTTTGGGCACTTTCTAGTATGAAGAAAATAGACCGTGTCATGAGTCCAACTCTGAGGTAATGAAGGAGCAATTATTCATTTACCATTTTGGAGCACTAAAACCTGATTTACGTCATCAAGAAAATTTTAAGCTAGTTGTTCACAAAACCATCTTCCTCTTACCAAGTTAGTAACCTTAATGTCAACATCATACTCTATAACTTTTGTAATCAAGTTTTCCCTTTTCTAATTAAATCCTTGTTAAAAAAACTTTGTAACACTTGGATGAGAAACCATCGAATGAACCTTATTATTTGAAACCAAATGTTTGAATTTTTTTGATACTTATAATGAATGAAAGGACATATTTTTCAACAAAATAATACCTTACCTCATAATATCCTAATCCTTGACTGAAAAATATATATATTTTAGATAAGGATAAAGGTTTTTTGACTGGGATACTACCAAGGAACAAAAAGGCCAAAATCCCAGATATATCAATGAATACAAAAAGGACCAAAATAAAGACAAGAATCCAAGTTGCAGCCAAAATAAACCAATACATAGCCAAAACACAACATATATATGGCAGAGAAACAACCCAAAAGACAAAAATAACAAGGTTATGTAAAAGGCAAACAAAACAACTATTTAAAAGCACTTCTATTTCTAGGAGATGAACTCCTCCCCACGTTCTGATTTCTCCTTTTTTGAACCACCCGAGTCTACTTGTCTTCCTTGGGAATATCTCTAAAGAAATGTTCGATTAAGAATGGTCTTTTCAAATTATTTTGAAGATCCCAAAATTTCAAAACATTTAAACAACTATCTCTATTCTCGGTAGAGATGAGAGTGAAACTAATGTAGAGTGGTTCAACCGCATTAGTACTCTAGACAAAGTATTTCTTACTGACCTCCTCCTCTACTTGGAGACCATATTCTCTAGTAATTTGAAAAATACTCTTCTTATCATTTTCTATCTGGTCTTTAGGGAGGATTTTAGCTATTGAAACTCCAACATCCTAATTCTCATGTGAATCATTTTCCACTTCTTGATAGTCTTCTAGTTCATTTTCATTATGAGTCTCTTTTTCTAGTTCGATTCTTCTACTATTTCTTCTTCCGAATTTTCCCTCTATCCTCTAGAGGTCTCCTTCTTCCTAAAAAAGAAATTGGCTGCTCCAACTTTTCATCATTTTGTTGTATCAACATGCATTTGAGATTATCTCAATTGCTTGAAAAATATATAAAATGAAATATTTGCTAAAATTGGGATTGGTAAGTGTTGTATCTTGTGAAATAGCATATTTGATTACTTGAAAATAATTCTTACCCTTTATTTTCCAATTGAAGACCATGCTTTTACTTAGCATTGAAGTTAGTGGCTTCACTAAATTTGCAAAATCTAGAATGAGTCCTCGACAAAATGAATTCTACCCAAAAAACTCTGTAATGCCTTATTATGTTTTGAAACAAATATTGACAAAATTTCACTTACCCTTTTTGGATCAATGACAATACCTTTTTATAAACAACATGACCCAAAAACTTACCCTCATGAACTAAAAAATACACTTTTTTGGGTTCATATATATGCCATTTTACCCACACCTTTCAAAAACATTTATGAGATGAGCTATATGATCTACAACATGCTTGGAAAATATATTTATGTCATCCAAATAGACAATAACACAATTATTAATGAATCCCTAAAATGCTAATTCTATTAGATGTTGAAACCCACCTCTGTATTAGAAAAACCAAATGTCATTTTCTTGTATGCATACGTGCCCCATTTTGTGGTAAATGTAGTTTTAAATTTGTTTGATTCTTACACCATAATTTGATTATACCTAGAATAACCATCCAAGAGTGAAAAACATTTCGATCTACTTACCATTTACAAAAATTTCTCCATTAATAGAAATAGATAATGATCTTTGAAAGATGACCTATTCAAATATTTGAAACCCACACACAAGTGTATTTCTTCATTTTTCATTCTCACAGAACAAAATTGGAAACCCATGAGGAATGGTTCACATGGAAAATGATTTAGCTTTAATTATTTTATCCAACACTTGTTTCATGAGAGGTTTCAATCTCAAGATTGGTGGGTCTTTATTTTTGTCTAACTAGTTTTGCATTTAAATCCAATTTGATTGTGTGCTAAGCTAAATTTGGATTGAAAACCTTTAAATCACCATGGCTCCATGTAAAAACATCATCAAATTCCTAAGAAAGTTGAACAAAAGAATTTTTTTCATCTTGATTACATACCTTTCCCAACTTGAGTGTCTTGCTATTTCTAATGTTGATTTGCTCACAATATTCTTGTTTGATCAAAGCATGTTAGATTTCTCACCTCTGACCTGATCATGTGTATTAAATATAGACTCAAGAGTGACTAATCCCTGAGGTATTTTTTAGATATCAAATGAGTAATTTGATTTTCATATAGATGTAATTTTTCCTGATTTTTAGCTGAAAACTCAACTTTTCTTATAAAAAATTAACTCTGTTTAACATTATTATTAGGGATAAAATACCTTAAAAATATATTGATATGCTACTGATCTTTCTTGCAATTTCAACCTAAGAATCAATTGCAGCTAGCATATATACATGTTTAATATTCCTCTAGGGATAGATTGTACATTGAAAACATTAAAATCCTCTATTAGATCCCATACTATGTTTTTATAAGATCTTAACAAATTTTTCTTGGTTCCAAATTGTCCCTCTGATTTGATTGACAAATAAATCACTATCACCAAACACCTATAATTATTGTATCCATATTTTCCTTGCTCTCAGGATACCATACACAAGAGATTCATACTTAGTTATATTGTTAGTGCGGCTAAATGGAAACCTTAGAGATGAAAAATCTTCTCTTTTGTTGGAGAAATCAACATGATTCCCCCACCTACTCCATTTTGATTCTTGATCCATTAAAGTATAATTTCCATAAACCTTCATCCTGTTGATTTGATCTAACAAGTTTAGTAATAATTAAATCTTTGTCATGTAGACAATATTTTCCAAGACCTACCTCTTCATTATTATTGTAATGATCAAAAGCATGAAATTGAGTATCCCATTCATCAAGTAATAAGTCTGGAATCCCCTCTAGAAGTGTGCTTGGTTCTTGGTCAACTAACTGGTCTTCTTCATCTATGATCAGATAATTGGAATTAATAGCACTAGGAATATAAGGCTCTATATTATGTATTGAGATGGGATCATACCTTATTATAACTTTGGTCTCATACCTTGTTCTAAACAACATGTGAGACTAATCTAATGATAATTAACCTCCAATTTTAGTTGTGAAATTTCTAGAGAGGCACTGAGGAAAAATAGGGAGGAAGATCAATAATGAAGACATCTCGAGGGATGGAGAAATTGGGGTATGCATGAAAGGTTAGGCTCAGTCCTCTAATGACTTTAAGGGTATCTATATGTGTTCCATCTAACTAAACTACTTCTTTAGAAATATGCTCATATTTTAAAGCAAGTTTATCAACAATTTCTAGGCATAATTGAAATGGAAGCTCTTGAATAAATCATATAATTATGAATTAGATTTTTCCTATGATTAAGGAAACATAGAAAGGAGGTAGTTTCACACTTTTTCTTGCTTGGAATTATTTTGGATCAGGTATTTTAGTAAGAACAATTTTAGATGGTTGGCTAGAGAGACTTATATTAGACAAAGTTTTTCGCAAAATATATTTTTGGTAGGAGAGACAAATAATCCCACATTGACATATTGACCTTAGCTTGATTGATATGATAAGGAATATTAAAATATGAAGTGCCAACCTTCTAATGTACTTTATTAACAATAGTACATTCTTGTATTTGTGACGTCAAAATTATAATCTCTTGCTGATTTTGAACTCTTGTATACTATTTTTCCGAGTTCCTTGCTAATTAGAAACTAAAACAACACCTTGTAATGTTTAAAAAGGATGATAATTAGTCTTTAAAATTGGCTGATCCACTTCTATTTCTTTGTTCTTTAATCTTGATTTTATTGCCACAGAAGTAGAGGAATAATTTTTCTAGTTTTCAAGCAGTTTTACTCCAAAAAAATCATCCTCTTGCCAATTTATAAGTGTAACATCATTGTGCACCAAATCTTGAGAAATATCCCATTGTGGTGGGGTCTCAACTGATGAGTTGTGAGACATAGAAGAGGTTTTCACCATAAGTACTTATTTTATAACACCATTGTGGTAAGATTTCTTGTTATGTGCTAAACAAGGATAACACCACTCGTAGTCTTGTATCAAATTATTCTAGACAGGTACAATTTCTTTGGATGAACTTTATTTTGGAAGCACAATGATAGTGAGGGGGAGGGGGTGAATCATTTCTTTAAAAAAATTTACTTCGTTTATCGTAACATGCATACATCATTCAAAGCATCCATTCAACATTCATAAACTAATGTGAGCTTATTAAGTGTGATACAACCATCCACAAGAACATGAAATAAGATATAACACATGAACACAAGATATAAAGTGGGAAACCCTCAATGGGAGGGAAACCCATTGAACCTCTACGTACATTACTCAATGCAAAGGAATCTCATAAATATTACACATCATAAGAGATTTTTTTAGTGAGGCACCAATCCCATAAGGAGCACCAACCCCTAGTTTAGTAGGGCACCAACCATACTGAGGAGCACTAACCGTTAGTTTAATAGAGCACACAATCTACAAGGAGGATACAACCCCCCAATATGAGCAAACACCAAATCTTCTCCTATATAAATCCTCAAAACACTTCACTAACATTCATGCCCAAAACCTCTTCCTTGGAGTTGATTTCCACATCTCGCCTTAGCTCACCATCACCTTCTATCTCTATAAAATAATCACATACTCATATCTCTCTCAACAAGGTCATAAGGACCTTCATCACCTTCCTCAAATATCACTCTAGGTCAAAATTTTCATCCACTCTCTCAACTAGCTCAAATGAGCTTTTTAATTCACCTTTACACTTATTTCTTTTTCACAAACCCCTGGGTCAGAATTTATATATTAAAAATAATTAAAACATCATTTAAACATTCTATAAAAATTATCCATAATACCATCCATGTTGCCAATATCATCAAGAACCTTCTATACCTCCATTAAGGAGCAAGAAGTCCTAATACCCATCTTATCCCAAATTAACCCCGAGTTAATTCAAATAACTTACTTTCAAATGGGCTTAGTTAAAATAGGGAGAATGAAGATCAAATGGACATCAAATTAAATTCTAGGTATCAACATGGACACATGTCATAATTCCAAGGCTCCTCATTGCTTTTGGACTCCAACAGACATGAGATTTGGGTCCATGGGGAAAGTTGGCTTGTCCGAGTTGGTGATTCCTAATGGGTGTGGCGAGCTGGATGAAAAAGTGAGCTCAACAAGTTACTGAGAGAATTATGGTGAGCTGTACAAGTTAGGACAATGGGCATAGGAGGAGAGTGACATAACATATATGCTACCGACGGATAGCATGTCCGAATGCTATAGTTTGACAACAAAAATCATGTTACCGGCTGTAGTATGTACGGATGCTACCGGCCGACACCAAAAATCATGCTACCGATCGATAACATGGAACAATATGACTATCCAATAGTGGAACCAAGGAATGAATATACAATCAGCCCAAGTGATGAGCCAAGGGTGGTACTTATGTGACCGGTTGGTAGCAAAATGATATTCTTATCGACCAACAATTGAAAATTGAAGTTACCCATCAAAAGAAGGAAAAAATGCTACCGATCAATTCCTCGGGCATGAATGGAAATTATACGAAGTAGCTTAACCACTGTCGGGAAATTAATGCATTGTAGGTGAGAGTCCCTTCTCTATGTAATTTAAAAATCACTCATTTGAAAGAGATCACACTTTGTTGTAACGGTACCATTCCAAAATGGTGGCCAACTTCCCATGAGTTTTAGACCTCAAATTTGGTCTCTACAATATAATCATGCCTTCTACCATGAATGTAATGAAGTTGTGTATATTTTAAGCAATATAATCTATTTTGTGACACGTTTTGTTTGCGTTATCTTGTTTTATTTGCAATTTTTCATCTCTTTTTTTTCTTGGCATGTTGTGCGCATTTCTTTATTGTAGGTTCAATTTTTGTTATGTTTTCAATGTGTGGGTGAGTTGAGAATACATGGTTATTATATGTGGCACATTTTTCTACCCTCTCTCCTATGTTTTATCTCTTTCCTTCCCTCTTGGAAAGTGATTCACCCCTTGTTCTTGGTACTATCACCTCCCTTAGTGTTGGATTTTACTTTTATGTATCTTCCTCTCTCCCCGGTCCCTTAGAATTATAGGTTAGTGTTAGATAGCTACATTTTTCTTCTTAGGATTAGTGTTAGCATTAGATTTAGGTAGAGGAACTAGCCTTCTTTGGAGGTCCATCTCAAGTAGCAAGTCCCACAACTTGAGAGATAGTCCCATGTTAGTAAAAAGTAGGGATCTATAATGTGCAAATCCTAGAGTGCTAATTTTTGGTGATAACTATTTTGGCATGCCCGAGTGGGATAGAGTTATAAGAGCTTCATATATTCATATCATCAAGTTTGATGTGCTCTTGGTGATATTTTATCCTTTGGAGGCATTTTCAAGCATATTTGGTGACTCCACTATTATAACAAACCCATTATCTCAATTCTGAGACCATACTTTTCATCCATTTCCCTCATTCTCATTTCTCTCTTTTATGAAGCTGTGCAATCATGAATTCATTTCCTCCTTAGAACTCTCATTTACAGCACTAGCACCGAGTTCCCTCCATCCCCATACTTTCAAAATCCTCTTCCAAATCACTTATATGAGCCCTATCATGATGAATATACATGCAAGCCAATCCCCGATGATCCATATGGTTATCCTTCTAACCATGATGGTTTTGAAGAACATGGTTATGTAGGTGATGGTGGGAAATACATGGCAGATGCTAATTTTTAGAGGAAGACTTAAGAAATAGATCTCGAACATGATGTAAATCGGGGCTAAATGTACATCTTTGAAGGAACTTGAATTGTTTTCGAGGTACCTTGCCCATGGGTTGGCCCTATACCAAATGGTTTATCCTCTCAAACAGAAGCTGAATTTCATAGTTGAGATCTTTGCCAAAAATGGTAAAGTGGGTTGAGTTAATGGAGGCTCATGAATCTAGTGTTAGGAAACCCTATTAATGGTGAAACCCTAAACTACCATCTTACAACCCTCTCATTCCTCTTCCCAACCTACACCATCTCACCTAATTTTCATTTCCTAGCTTTCTAGCCCCTACCTCCATTGAGAATTACCATTATTCACCTTCTTCCCTTCCACCCCATATTCATTTCTTTGCCATCATTATTCCCTCTCTCTTCAATTTCTCTCCGTCGACCCAACAATTAATCAATAGTCCCTCACTTATGAATCCTCCCTAACTAGCATCATCAATTTCAATGATCAGTAAAACTATTGAAGAATGGTATGAATCAGATTAGGAAGATGTGATTACACAAAGTGAATCAAAGAAGGTAGCCACTTCAAAATGAAGTCAGTCAGGACTTAGAGTATGCATCCGCGAAGGAGAAAAAAATTGTTTGCAGAAGAACCACAAAGTTCAGATCAACTTCGCAAACATCCACCACATTCCAAAAAGTCTGTAGGATGTCCCCATCTATGGGGATGAGCTTTAAAGAAATGGGAAAATAAAAAGGATTAGTTTTTTCCTAATTAGGTATTTGGCTAATATAGAGCCAAAAATAGAGTTTTCATTGGTCATGCTCATTTTAGGGCATGAGGAAGAGCTTTAGAGTGCCAAAGGTCAGCTACAACACCTCCAACCAAATTCAAAATAACTAAAGGAGGTATTTGTCTTGTTTGTTGATACTTTGAGGAGAAGGGTGGAAAATTAACTTCATGAAAATTTTCCACTCTTATTAAAGGCCATGTCCATTGCAAAATTAATTAGATGGTTGCACTTTGTAAAAAAGGGAAGTTATTTCTCCCTATCTTATTACAAGATTTTTTTAGCTTCTCATTTCTTTGGTTAGAGTAAGGTAGTGTAGGTTTGTTTTCAGTAAAAAAGTTCTTGTGCACACTCTGCATGTTCCATTTGGGGAATGTATGTTTTTCAATTTTGTATAGTTTTCTTAGGTACTTGTTCTTTATTGCACAATCCATTTCATGGAAAAATCAGATTTTGGGTTAGTTTTCAAAGTGCGGTTTTGACACCAAGGGTTTAATTTCAGTTCAAATCCCTTAATACGTCTTCCCTAGTAGAATTAGATAGTTGGAGAAAATTCTAAGCTTCATTAAAAGCTCCACAAATAAATTTCAAGCTAGTGGCCAAAAATCAGTTTTGGTTTAGTGCTAAGTTCACACAGATCAAAAGACAAAATTTGAAAGGAAATGATCAGTTTATTCAAGGTTAGGCTTGACTCCATGCCCAATGGATACTTTAAGGCCTCTTGTTCTCTTCATCTAGTAGGAAGATGTCCCTTGGAGGTCACTAAACTGTTATCCCATTGGGTAAATGTAGATAACTTACTTTCAAATGGTCTTAGTTATTGAAGTAGGGAGAATGATGATCAAATGGCCATCAAATTCAATATCATGTATCAACGGGGCCAAGTGTCATAATTCCGGGGCTCCTCATTGATTTTAGACTCCAACATAAATGAGCTTTGGGTCCATGGGGAAATTTGGCTTGGCTGAGTTGGTGATTACTCGTGAGTGTGATGAGCTAGCGACAAAGTGAGCTCGACGAGTTCCGGACTAGATGGGAAAGTTAGGCCAATGGGTGTAGGAGGAGAGTGGCGAACATATATCTCTGATTTGGTAGTATGTATGGATGATACCATATGACAACAAAAATCATGTTATCAATGGTAACATGTACGAATGTTACTATAAAACAAAAAATTATGCTATTAGCTTGAGTATCACAGGCGATTATGGCGAGTCGTAGGAGTAGGATGACAGATTGGTGAGTGGTGTCGGTGGTACAAATAGTACCAACCAAAAACATGGAATAATGCAACCGGATGATAGTAGAACCATGGAATGAATATGCAACCAGACAAAGCGACCAGCCAAGGGTGAGTACGGATGTGATCGACCGGTAGCAAAATGATGTTACTAGCTAACAATTAAAAATGACACTACCCGTTGAAAGAAGGAAAAGATGCTACTTGGTCGATTCCTCAAGCATTAATGGACATTGTATGAAGTATATCAACCACTTTGTAAGGTAATTAGTGCATGGTATGTGAGAGACCCTTCTCTATATAATGTAAAAATTGCTCATTTAAAAGAGAATGCATTTTGTTGTAATGGTACCATGCCAAAATGGTGGCTGACTTCCCATGCGTTTAAGACCTCAAATTTGGTCTCTGCAATGTACTCCCACCTTCTGCCATGAATGTAATGAAGTTTTGCATATTTTAAGTAATAGAATTTTTTTGTGGCACGTTTTTACGCCTTAGCTCATTTTATTTGCGGTCTTGCCTCTCTATGTGTTCTTGGCATGTTGTGCATATTTCTTGATTGCAGGTTCCCTTTTTGTTGTGTTTTCAATGTGTGGAAAAGTGGAGAATACGTGGTTCTGATTTGTGGCACATTTTTTCCCTCTCTCCTATGTTTTATCTCTTTCCTTCCCCTCCTGGAGAGTGATTCACCCCTTTTTCTTGGTGCTATCACCTCCCTTAGTGTAGGATTTCACTTTTATGTATCTTCCTCTCTCCTTGGTCCCTTGGAATTATAGGTTAGTGATGCGTAACTACATTTTCCTTATTTGGAGTAGTGTTAGCATTAGATTTAGGTAGAGGAATCAACCTTTTATGGAGTTCCATCTCAAGTATAAGGTCCACAACTTGAGACATGGTCCCATGTTAGCAAAAAGTAGGTATTTGTAATGTGTATATCCTAGGGTGTTGCTTTTTGCGATAACAACCACCAAATAAGAAAATATCAATAGAAGGAATTTTATAGAGACAAACCAACTTTAAAAAAGAATGGAATACACTTAGACATGTATAAGATATTAGAAACCTCCGAAACCATGAAACACTCGTAAAAAGATCTCAAGCCATGAAACCTAATTGAGACCATGCTCAACCAAGCACCCTCAAAATTAGCCTTGAGAGAACACGTCATAACTTACTCATATCTTATCCAAAATTCAAGTATGATATATCAATGGAAATATATTGATGTCAGGATCATCAAAAAATTAAAAGAAAAAGTCATTAAACCAAATTTTCACAACTAAAATTGCTCTACACCCAGACTAATCCAAGCTACCCAAAACTACCTAACAACTAGTCTTCAAAGATAGGGCACAGTTGAACTCTTATAGGATCAAACATGATCTGAAGTCATCATAGACATAATAAAAAATCTGATGATTTCATAAATGATAATTTATTCAATAGGTACAATGGACACTTTTGTCACAAATTAAATATATCTCGAAAACTAACATATTTGAGTGGGTCCACATACTATCATAACCTCTAAATTACACCTATAAAAATATAGAGGAGTTCTCTAAAACCTACAATCATCACATTTAAAAAATCAATCAATTCAATACCAATACAATAAATTTCTCCCAAGTCACTCCGAGAGATATGGGTTGAAGAGGGTTAAAAAGTAATTTACCTTCTTAACGATTGTTCATAAAAATGTGAGTATAAAAAAACCTCATTCTTATTGGAAAATATTCATAACTAACCTATTCAACAACCCCTAGGAGATTGGTCCCCATGCAAAGCATACACTCCCCAACGAGCATTTGAAAGTCAACTTTTAGCTCAAAAAATCACCTTTGGAAACCCGGTTTTGGTAAAAACTCAATATCTTGCACATACCTTCAAACCAACACCTAAAATTTGGACCACATCATCATATAAACCTGTCACACACTCTCCAAGTCTCACTTTTTCACCACCATGTTGGAAATAGTCCAACTCACTTCACTAGGGCATGCTTTCTTAAGGATTAGGTCTAGGAAAGACCTAGAAACAACATCAAGCACATGTGCTTCGATCTCAAACACTTGTTGTTGGAAGTACAATGTACTGAGAGGGGGGAAATCATTCCTTTAAAACCTTTAACCAATTTTATTTAACTTGCATAAACCATTAACCATTGAACCATGCATTAATGTGAGCTTAACAACATGAAAAAATCATTCATATAATCATAACCATGAGAGAGTACACAATAACACAATATGTGAAGTGGGAACCCTCAAGGGGAAGAAAACCCTCTGAAACTTTTAATTATATTATGTAAACCAAAATAATTACATGAATATGAAACATCACACAAGATTTTTTTATTGAGGCACTAACCCCATAAGGAACGCAAAACCCTATTTTGTAAGATACCAACCATGTAAGGAGGTTACTGATAAACTAAGGTGATCAAGCACTAGCTAATACCACTAAATTAATTTATCTGCTTTACAACTGATAGTGATCATAAATTCAGCTCACACACCTCAAAACCCTCTTCAAACAGTCTCTCCTACTTCTCTCAATATTTCTTCTTAATGGCCTGATTAGATAAATTTTCCTTGCTTCTATGCTTCTCAAATCTCATCAATACTTCATACTATCCTTCATATCTATCTTGATTCTCTCAAACCTCTATCACACTCTCTCTAGGGTCATACTTTTTCCCTCTCACACTAGTTCAAAATGACCACATGCACTCTCTTAAATACAAAAATATTCTACTAAAACATGATAGGTCAGCAATGACCACTAAGGAAAGTCATAAAAATATAAAATTACATCTACACACTCATATAAAGATATAACATAGACCCATATATGTTGTAAATGCATCAAAACACACAACAATGCACATAACTAGGCCATGAAGACCAAATACACCATCACCAAACACACCATTGACTCTAAGAACACACAAAAGATTCATCATGTCTCTAAAATATTCACACATGTCAAACACATCCTATAAACATCCTCCATCAGCTCAAAAATCTTTTATGATCCATTCTTCTTATAACACCACCATGTAGGATTGTTTCTTACTCATTCACATAACCTCCAGTGACTAGTCTTCAAAGATAAAGACCTAGTATCCAAAAAAAAACCTCAACCATGGAATAAGGCCACTCAATGGAAATACACTAACCTTAAGAGCACATCTAATCATGTTAGACATCACGATTCAACATACAAAGTCAATAAAACAATTTCGTCTCTCAAGCAACTTGAACTTCCCATAAACCAATTTTGGAAATAGGACTTTCTTACACCCTTTTTGACACTTTCAATCTCTCTAAATTCATGAAATAGGATAATTTTTCATCCATTATCACTCTCAATGGATATGAATTATGAAATAATCCAAAAATTAGTCTTTCAGAGCCTAATATTCATACCAAAACATTGTTGTTTTGAACTAATCAAACTAGGTCAACTTGTGACCTCAACCATACCACCAAAAATAACTGCAAAGAACTCAAAAAAATCATTAAAAACATCACATTTGATGTCGAAAAAAAAAACCTCAAGGCAATTAAGCAACATCACCAAGTCCACAAGTTCCCAAGAACATCCATTCACCATGACTATTAAAACTGCCTTTTAGCCCTAAAATCCAATCTTCGTTTTTGACCTATGCTGACCATCAAATCACTTCACCAATATCTAAAATTACTCCAAACATTTAGCATAGCTCCCCAAATACTCAAAAATCAATTTAGACATGGGTTTTAATGGAAACCCGAGAGCAAACTAAACTTTCCTGGAAACTAGAAAATTTGAATGGGCTCCACCTACTATGAAGTCACTAAACCACCACCATATGAAATTTGGGAGAGTCCTCTTCATCCTAAAATCATTAAATTTGATGATTTAATGCATTCTAGGCTCATACCAAGAAGATTTCCTCCATGACTAGTAAACTAGGGTTTATGGAGGGTTTATGACCACCTTGCCTTCTTAACAATCATTCATAAAGCTTAGGGCCTCATTTGATCTCATTCAAAATTTGAGATCTTATTAAATCTATTCCTCAACATCCATTAAATGTTCACGTCCCCATACAAACCTTACACATGTAAACCAATATGTTTTCTCTCACTTAGATCTAGAAAAATCATCTTCTTGAGCTCGATATAGCCAAAAACCTCATAACTTGCAAAATATTCATTATAGGTCTTTGAATTTTTCCCACATCACCAAGAAAACCTATAATAACTTCTCTAATTATCACATACTCATAAATATCCATGTATATTATCAACCACTAATACTTGCATAGCTAGGTCCTAGGAATTAGGTCTCGATTAGGTCTTAGACAATGAAGAAAATACCATACCTTGACAAAAGCCTCTTAAAAATGAATTAATACCTTTGAAACAACATTTATCACACCTCTTCATGATCATATATTCCCACACACCTTTACAACTAACATTCATGCTTGATTACGCCTCTAAGCACCTAGACCAGGTCTAGATGATCACTTGAAATCCATGTTCTCACCTTGTAATAAAATTTTGAACTATTATGGGTGATTTAACACACTCTTCTCATGTTCTTCATGCCTTGACCATTCTCATCCATCTGCATCATGCCTTCATTCCATCACCTAAGCTGACTAGACCTCATAACTAGGTCTCTTAGACCAAACAACTTGCACATGATCACATACTTGCTCATGCACCTATGACATCATCATGACACCCTATCATATCCTAATTTGTCATTAATTTACCTTTTACATCAATGAAAACACACAAGAAATCACATGCCAATATTCTCTTCCTTTCTCTTTGATGGAAAACACCTAGTTCTTCTCCCCCTTTTACATTAATGAAAAAGCACAAACCTATAACACATGATATCCATCTTATTCAACATATTAGGACACCCTTCTGGTTTAAAACATCACCAAAGACATCAAACTAGCTCACATTTTTATTTTCCTTCACTAATATCTATTTTTGGTTTCATGATATCATCGAGCAAGTGTAGCTCCCCTTGGGAAAAATCTTATCACACATACACATGCATAAAAACCTAATTTTGAGTAGAAAAATAATGCTTAAATATTTTCAAACCTATCACAGCTGAAGATATCCACTTTTTGACTTGAACTTCCATATACGACTATTTAAAAATTTTATGACAAAGAGCCCTGAATCACCTTTTCAAACCATTTTACCCAACTTTTGTTAGCTATAGAATCCCATAAACAATGAAACAACTACTTAATTCTCCCTTGAGATTATACCATATCTATCTAACTGTTTAGGCAATAATTAGATCACATATCTTGGTCTCATATTATGTAAATGGATTAGACATACTAGCACAATCTTGAAGCAACATTCCAATGATCTCTAATTTTTTTTTCATGTCATATCAACATATTTTATCATATATATGACCTCCCCTATAGTTATACTTACAAACATTGTCACTCTTCCTTACTAGACCTTCTTGATAGCTAAAATAACTACTATATGATCAACTTCACCTTTTCATGCATAATGAGTTCTTCATATACCCGTAGCTCACTTTTGCAAAGCTTCAACAACCTATAATACCCTAATATAGTGCAATATCCACTCATACTTGTCTTACTACACTATTGGCTTCTCTTCTCAAATATAATGAGTACTCAAGACCCCCATCAACTAATGCAATATCATAGTTACACCATGATTCTTCATACTTAGGAAGAAAAAATATATGAAATCCTTTATAATACTATTACCTATTCAAGAGAAATAACTAAAGTCATACCTTTAACCTTTGATGCATTTCCACTGATTTCACGGACCTTCATTAAGCTTAAACTCTTCATTCTAGACCTGAGTGGAATTTCATGCCTCTTTTTCACTTCATATTTCTATTTGAGACACATCTATAGACCTCAAGTATCCATTAAACGACTTGTAACATTGTTTAACCATTGAGAAACTCATTTTTTTCTTCAAAAAGAGAACAAAATTAAACATCTCTACACAAATTCCATGATGCAAAAACACACTTAATACAACTTAGATCACAAGTAAATAACTTAGAAATATCATGTAGACCCATTCAACTCACACACATACTTGGAAAGCACCATTTAACCTTGCATCGATGGTCTAATCAAAGTCATCATTTAGATCACGAATGACCTTCTTCTTGATGAATCCAACATTGTTGCTTATCGTTTGCACATAATGTTTTTAGACACATTGAAGATCTTCAATATCCTAATAAAATATTATTAACCTCATGGTAGGATAACTATAATATCAAACTTCCAACTTACTCATGCTCCCCTTTAATACCATGCTTCATATGGATGACAATGTCTCTAAGAAGACTAGTAGAGACATCTTTCTTCATAAGGAATCTATAAGAACATACTAAATAGGTACCATGCCCTCTTAGACACATGTGATTCACATTTTTCTTCTTTATTCTAGTTTGTACCATGAGAATGTCCTTTATTTTCTTCAACATCTACTTTAGGAGGAAAAACATTGTTTTCTCTAGGATCCCACAACCTTCCTTGTCTCTTATTTTGCACTATAGGAGTCTTAAATCTCATGATTTTACCGGAATGTTCACAACAACACTCTCTAGATAAATGTCTAACCTCATTGCAATTAAATCATACTATCTTATTCATACCTCTTGGGCCTTCTTCTCTCCAAAGCGACAAGATGACTCATATAGACAATACTTGGCAGTGTGTCCCTTCTCTTGATAGTTGAAACAAGTAACATTCCTTGATTTCTCATCTCTACTATCCCTCCATGGGTGATCATATCTAAAAACCTCCTACATTCCTTTTCCCTATGTCCAAAGCCATTACAAGTATAATAATAGACATTAAAGGATATTTCATACCTTGAAGCATTAGGTTGCCTAATGGACTTTTTATTCACATTGTCTTTGAAGTTCATTTTTTTCTCTCTTCTTCAGAATTTATGATTAGAACAATGTATTCTTGTATGAAATATTTTCCTTTGAGGTCTTATTTTAACCCCAAGTCTGTCTTGTCTCATGCAAACCTTTGACTTCTTAGAAGATTATCAAGATATTTAGTACTCTTTTCAAACTTCGTAAAGGTCTTAGATTTTCTAGTTACATCAGATTGCTCTCCCTTATAAGGATTATCTTCTCTCAAATATTAGTACATTATTCTTCCTTGGATTACAATATTAAATTCATGGAACTCATATGCATTTATATTCTTTTACTATTTCATCAAGCTTACCTATCACATACCAATGTTTCCCCTCAAGGTCATGGATATTTTCTTCATACTCCTTGCTTTTAGCTTTCAAATTCTTATTATTCTTCCGACATGATTTAACTCAAAGTATAAACACACATTAGTTTAGTTTTAGAGTCATCTTCTTCTTCTTTCCTCATATTTCATGGAGTCACCAAACAAAAGGGAGCCATCACTCATATACCCCATGACATCCTTGGTCATGAACAAGACCTCATCACCTATATTTTCATCTCTAATTTAGACTCAAAATATGAAACATCACCATAATTACTAGCCTCATAAGAATAAAATTATTTCTTTGTGTATAAAATCTTATTGGCCTTCTTATTTCTGTAAAATATATTGAAATCACTTTTGCCTTTATCAAACCTATCAACCTTCTTGTCACGATCTTCACCACTCTCTTCATCCTACTTATCTTGGCCTTCTTCTTTCTATCAAATATATTTAAATTATTTTTACCTTTATCAAACATGTCAGCATTCTTGTCATGATATTCATCACTCTCTTCATCCTCATCCTTGTGCTTATGAAGGAACTTATTAGAAAAGTGACCTATTTCACCACATTTAAAGCATTTAAAGGGAAAATTTCCTTATACTTACTCGAACCAAGCTTAAGTCTTCTATCAATAATTGAAAACAACTCATCATATTCACTATCGGGAGTAACATCATCATCATTCTTCTTATCCTTTGGCTTCTTCTCAACCTTGAAAGAAATCTCCTTCTTGATAGGTTTAGAGTCAACTATCCTCATCTCATATGCATTCAAGATGCCATGAAGCTCATCCATCAACATAACCTTCAAATATTTGGCTTCCTCAATAACATAAAATTTAGGTTCAAACTTAGGAGTCGAGACCTTAACACATTTTGTACCATAAATTCTTCCTTCAATTCTTCACCTAATCCTCTCATGGTGTCAACAACCTTTTCAAATTTGAGAAAATATGCAGCAATGGATTCCTCTTCACTCATTTTTAGGCCTTCAAATTGATTTCTAAAAGTTTGAAGTTTTTCTATCCTTACCTTGGAATATCCTTCATAAATGACCTAAAGTTTCTCCCACATTTCTTTATCTAATGTATAATGCATGACCTTCACAAGTTTTGATTCAGCTAGACCACACATGATTGCATTCATTGCCCTAGAATTGTCACTACTAAGCTTCTTTTCTACAGTGCTTGTTGGATGAGTTTGAGAAAATGTATACCCATCTAAAACAGATTACCAAATGTCAAACCCTAAGCACATGATGTGATTCCTCATCCTAATGCTCCAAAATGCATAGTTTGTTCCATCAAACAAGGGATATTTTTGGTTAGAAGTGCCACTTTGTTGACTCACCATTTTAGTGCTTCAAAGGATCTCCTTTCAAGTGATTAAACTTCTTCAAAAGGACCTGCTCTGATACCAATTTTTGGAAGAACAATGGACTTGGGGGGGTGAATCCTTCCTTCAAAACCTATAACAAATAGTATTTAACTTATATAAACCATTAACCATTAAACCATGTATTAATGTGAGCTTAACAACATGAAAAAATCATTCATATAATCATAACCATGAGAGAGTACACAAGAACACAATATATGAAGTGGGAAACCCATAAAGGGAAGAAAAACTACTAAATGTTTTGATTATATTACTCAAACCACAAGAATTTCATGAATATGACACATCACACAAGATTTTTTTAGTGAGGCACTAACCCCACAAGGAACATAACCCCTATTTAGCAAGGTACCAACATTGTAAGGAGGATATAACCCCCTAAGGTTATTAAGAACAAAATAAACCACCTGAATATGTATGCCAATGAAGTAATTTTTGCTACAGCTGATAACAATCACAAATTCAGCTCACACACTTCAAAACCCTCTTCAAAAACTCTCTCTCCTACTTCGCTCAATCTTGCTTCTTCATGGGCTAGTTAGATAAATTTCTCTTGATGATATACTTCTCAACTCTTCTCAACACTTCATATTCTCTCTCAGATATATCTTGATGCCCTCTAACCTCTATCATAATCTCTCTAGGGTCACACTTTTTCCCTCTCACATTACTAGTTCCAAATGAACACATACACTCACTTAAATACAAAAATATTCTCCTAAAACATGATAGGTCATCCATGACCATTAAGGTTAGTCATAAATAAATAAAATTACATATAAAAACTCATATAAATACATAATATGGACCCATTTAGGTTGGTAATGCACTGAAACACACAACAATGAACAACTAGGCCAAGAAGACCAAATACACCATCACCGAGCACACCATTGACTCCAAACACACATAGAAGATTCATCATGCTCTCTGAAGTCTACACACATGTCGAAAACATCCTATACACATCCTCCATCAGCTCACAAACCTATACATCATCCATTATTCTCATAACACCACAAAGTAGGATTATTTCCTACTCATTCTAGGCACCTCTAGTTGACCAGTATTAAAAGATGAAGACCTATCATCCAAAAAACACCTCAACCATGGCATGTAACCACTCAGTAGAAATAGACCAACATGAATAAAAATTATAATCATGGTAGACATAAATATTCAACCTAAAAATATAATAGAACAACGTATTATATCAAACTACTTGAATTGCCCAAAAACCAATTTTGGAAGTAGGACCTTCTTACACCATTGCTAAAACTTTCAAGCTCTCTAAATTCATAGAATAGGATAAATTTTCATCCCTCTTCACTCTCTAATGGATAGGCATCATGAAAAAATCCAAAAATAGGTATTTCAGTCCAATCTTCATAGCAAAATACTTTTGTCTGAACATATCAAACTAGGTCAACTTGTTACCTCAACCATGCCACCAAAACATACCTTCAAAGCTCAAAAAATCATGAAACACATAAAATTAGATGTAAAAAAAAACTTCAAGTTTATCAACCAACATCACCAAGTCCACAAGTTCCTAAGAACATCCCTTCACCATGACTCGCTAAAAATGCCTTCTAACACTAAAAACCAGTCTTCATTTTTTACCTATGCACACTCTAAAATCACTCAAAATTTTTATAATATCTCCCCAAATACTTAGAACATCAATTTATACATAGGGTATAATGGAAACATTGAGTGAAAACTAAACTTTCTGGAAAATAGAAAATATGAGTGAGCTCCACCTACTATCAAGTCACCAAACCACCACCATATGAAAGTTAGGAGAGTTCTATCTAACCTACAATAATCACATTTGATGATTCAATGAATTTTGGTCTCATACCAAGAATATTTCCTCCATTTCTAGTAAACTAGGGTTTATGACCACACCTTTCCTTCTTAAAAATCGTTCATAAATCTTAGGGTCTCATTTAATCTCATTCCAACTCGAGATATTTTTAAATTTATGCCTTAACATAATTAAAAGGCTCGGGTCCCCATGCAAACCTTACATATTCAAAAAAATATGATTTCTCTCACTTTGAGTTGGAAAACTCACCTTCTTGAGCTTGATATATCCAAAAACCCCATAACTTACAAAATATTCATTATAGGACTCTAAAATTTTTCCCACGGTAGCATGAAAACCTCTACTAACTTATAGAATGCTCACCTAATCACAAATATCCATGCATATTCTCAACCACTAAGACTTGTATAGCTAGGTCTTAAGAATTAGGTTTGGTTTAGACCTATATAATGAAGAAAACATCATACCTTGACTAAAAACCTATTCAAAATGCCCTAAAACCTTGGAGAAAACACATCTCACACCTCTACATGTCCTCATAGGCCCACACACCTATGAAACTTACCTTCATACTTGATTAGGTCTCTAAGCACCTAGACTAGGTCTAGATGATCACCGCAAACCTTGTTTTCACATTTTAATCAACCTCATAACATGTATGAGTGCTTCAACACACTATCCTCATGCTCTCCATGCCTTGAATATGCTCATCCATCTTCCTCTTGCCTTCATTCCATCACCTAGGTTAACTAAACCTCATAATTAGGCCTATTAGACCAAATAAATTGCACTATTTCCACTCATGTACACTTTTGTATACCATGCTTATTATACCACATCATCACATACTTTCTCATGCACCTAGGACATCATCATGACACCCTATCATATCCTATTTTTTCATTAATGTACCTTTTTCATTAATTTGAACACACAAGAACTTACATGTCAACACTTGTGAGTGTCTCTACACCTCATCTACATGCTTCCCGTGCTCACACAACTGGCACATGCTTCAATTCTCTTTGATATGCCTCATTATACTCTCTAGGCCTAAAAAAAAAAAAGCACGAAACATGATTATTTCACTAAAATTGATCTCAACTCCACTTTTCCAACTTTGAACACCTATTATAAGCTTCAACACACTCCATGACATCACTCTAACACTATCCATGCCTTTGCAAGTCATCATCACACTCCAACTAGTCACTTTATTGTTCAAAATCCCATGCAAGACCATACAATCTAAACAAGACAATCAACTTCCATGCTCCATACACATTTTGACATCAATGCAACTCAATGTCAACCTAACAACACTCTTTGACATCCAAGAAAACATTATGCCAACAATATCCCCTTTTTCATTGATGACAAACCCATTGATGGAAAAACACACAAATCTCAAACTCCCCCTAAGGAACACACATGCCATCAACTCATTCTCCCCCTTTTGAAATTAATGACAAAGAAAAATATACCGCAACATCATGGTCTTACTGGATATGACAACACACAAGGCTCACCACTTGGTTGGAAACATCAACCAAACATGAAAACATCCATTCTTCATCTCAATCTGACTTTGACTCTTTGAGCAACATTGTTCCCCCTTAACACATGCATACTTTCCAACTAACTCAAACCTTATTCAAACACAACATGACATATGTCAAGAGCTAAATGACATACTCTGGGAATCATACCTTACTTATGGAGCTCAAAATATAACTATACAACCCCCTTTCTTTTAAACACCTCAAGGTCATCATGAATGACAATTTTTTTTGATAAAAATAGATCATCATAGCAACTTATCTCAAATCACCATTTCTCATGCTCTAAAAACAAATTTAACATGTCTTGATTCTAATGAACCACACTCAACAAAGAACAAGACACACACACTGAAAACCCTCTTACCTTTCAATGCCACTTTGAATAATTCATATGCAAACTTGTACCTTCATCTTATTTTCTCAACTTATAACTCAGAGCACTGACTTGAAAAAGAGTTCACACTTCACCATGATTTCCCTTGAGATAAAATCAACACATATAATGACAATCCTACTACCATTTCCCCCTGTCATAAATCACACCTTCTTAAAAATGACTACAAATATACTTGGCATAGCTCTCCTTGATTTCAAGATACTAATGATGCAAACCTTACTTCCTATAATTTCAAAATATATTGACATCTCCTAATTATGTATCATATCTTGTTCCAATATTTCAATGATTCTCGACCTACAAATCTTTCTTATGAAGATAAAGACACATTTTATACAGCTCCCACCGAGATCAAGACCTCTTCTATGACAACTAGAAACTTTTATGCCACTTAATCAATTATTAAAAACCTTAAAGCTTTATGAAACATACATTTGCTAGAATTTATCATGCAGACCTCAAACATACCTTCATTAAAACCGATCAGGACCTACAATTGTACTTTTAAGTATTACAAACCTTTATAAGGTCTTCAACACCACAAAAATACTCTCATAGCATGGTCAAGAATATTTTAACCTTATGCACAACTCTTTCAATTTTCTTAGCATCACATGGTCATATTTTCACAAATTTCAAGTCATGACAAAATATACACTTGCTAAACAAACCTTCCTGAAGAAGTACATATTTATGAATGCAAGACATCAACACTAAGAATGAAGATGAAACATATTTATTACCTTTATATGGTAGCAACAGGGATTAAAAATCTTTGTAGACCAAAATATAAGACCATCACACACCTTACCTTGTAGTCTAGGTCTTGATACATCCTCTTAATTCTTTAATATGACAATAGTGAAACTATCAAGCGATCAGAACACTTCATAATTTTCTTTCTCTAAAACTTGCTAATATAGACCTTTAAGATACATCACACTGCTATGCAACTTTATATACATGTTGACTGTCCTTTGCAACATGGCATTGACTATGCAAGCACATACCTTGGACTTCTTCATGGAGAACTACAACTCTACTCTATAAAAATCTCGAACTTGTAACACATCTTCATGGGTATAACATGATTGACTAAGTCATCACACCTTTTCAACTTGTAATATTTCATAAAACTTCTAGGGGCACATCACGAGGGTAGCATAACACCATGAAAATACTAAATAAAACATGTAACCACCTTTGCAACATAATTTTAAACCAACTTTAAGCATGAATACACAAATTTCTTGACACAACTTCATAGGGAACCAAGCCTTCTTCATTATATAACTCTTATCCTTCCTTGACCATACCCTCAAATAGACTCATTAGGTTTTCATGACTATGTTATTACACATTTCCCTGATTTTACTATCTTAATAACCTTAGGACACCTTTAATGCTCAAATGATGCTTGATACACACTTATAGAATCATGTTGTTCACAAACATACCTCAAGCCATTTAGCTTTGTCACCTTCTTACACACTTAGATCAAAACACAAAATACTCTCCCTTCATCAAGAAACACAGACATGAATAAGGTCATAAAGAGCAATCTCGTACTTTAACACTTTTCCAATCATCTTTATTTGTCTTATCAACATGTATTGTAGCTGTCCACAAGGTCATATTGATCTTAATACTACAAAATAGGTCTTCTTGGTGCTTAGATAACATTAAAATCCTCAATGGGAAGTCTTTAAGTCTAGATTTTATTATGCTCTTCCTCTTATGATCTCAAAATAATTCTCATGATTCTACAATGATCCTCAAACTTAGAGCACTCTCAGTAACTCAATCAAGAACAATAAATAGAAACAAGACAACACATACCTTGGGCCATTTCAAAACTTGACATATAACATCCATACTGTTCAAGTCACCATAATTTTATACACATCTCTCAATCTACTTTACAACTAGTGGGTCAACATCCTTCTACCGAAGCTCATAGGGCACATTAAAACTTCTTTGAGAAAACAATACGGTCCTCAAAACAACTATGTACCTATTGCTTTCATGATTTCCAATCCTAACATTCTTGATACCTTGACCAACACACAAGAGATTGAATCTCCACACACACGATTGAATCAAGACATCATTTTTCGAACATCTCATACATACCTTCTAGAACTTCAAGAAAATTTTAACACTTTTATTAACTTCATGTATTCACATTTCATTGACAAACACAAAATAATATGCAAAACCATTATCCATGCTTGCATTCTTGAAACCAACCTTGAAAACACAGTTTCATACCTCAATAGGTCATGTAAGAGCTAGTAGACCCGAGTGTGGAGACCTTAGTAATATGCATCATGACTATACATTCTCTGAATTTTGACACCATCATTTCTTCAAAGAGTCTTCAAGAGTCTTATCACCTGTTATACAAGAATTCATGCTTGCTCAATCATCAACTTACCTCTTCAAAATTTATTTATATCTCATAAACCACCTTTGAGAATATGACACTCATGAAATGCATACCCTTTTGTACAACTTTGATTCTAAACCTTCACGCTTCAAGAAGACTATCAACATATCCTTTTGATGCACTTGGAATCATGATTGAGACAATACAAGTATCACATCTTCTTAAACATTCTAACTTCTACTTCTTCAAAGTGATGAATGCATATCCATAAGGACCATAATGAATTTAAACTTCATGCACATTTTTGACTATATAATTATCACTTAAAACACCCATTACACATCTACAAAACATCCTTGATCCTCTTAGGTCATAAAAATAGAACACAACTATGAGGCTTAAACAACAATACTCCTAATTTTTTCATCTCTAGGTCATACCATTAAACTTTCCTTAAACACAAAATCCTCATAAATGATATAAGCTATAAGCATACCTTATTAATGCATGTAGAAACATGATTGTTTCTTCTTAAATATTTTCCAACCACCGACATCTTAGAGCAACTTCCTAAGAATCGAAACATACCACAATGATGTCCTTCTACTAAAGCATACCCTACAAATATAAGAACAAACATTCCTCATTACTTCCTTTAACAAATTAATGTCTTCAAGAATCCTAGTGAATACACCCCATGATTTTTAGGGCATTAGAACAATATGAAATCCTCGGGAGAGTCCCAAATTTCCATTTTCTTTTAATCTAACTTGTAGTCAATCTTTAAAGTCCTCTTTCTCTTATTAAGCACTTTAGGCTTGATGTCCACCTTATCCTTTTCTTCCTCTATAGATTGGAAACCTCACAAAAACATATTGTACTCTTCAATCACTAGATCCTTCTCAATCATGGCTAACATACCTTTTTTTCTTGTTGAATGGTCAAATTTAGGCTTGAATGACTTGACTTCCTCTTTCTTAGCCTTGTCTACAATATCTAGCTTCTTGAATGGACTTGGCACTTCTTTGACTGAATTCTACAGGATCGGACTTCATGTTATGCTCTATTACCTTTTATTCATCCTCCTTATATAGATCTTCTTGATCATATTTCTTGACTTTCTTAACTGATTTTTGTTCTTCTTTGACTGATGATGGCTCCTTGATAACAAATTTTGTCCTCATGACATGCCTTGTCTCATTATTCACTTAATTCATAGATTGAGATATTTTTGTGTACACATTTATGACTTCTCTTCTTTCTTGAACATTCTAATTCTATCTAGATGACCTATCAAGACAAATCCTGCTATATGACCAATATTATGATAATTATAACACACAACGATATTCTTACCTCTTGACTGATATGATTTGAGGTTACAAATATAATCCATATCCTTATGACCATATCCATTACATGCATAACAATATCCATTGAAGGAGATTTCACAATCCCATGAGTACTTATTCCTTGAGAACCTTCTTTCACATTCCCTTTCCCTATGACAAAATTCATGACAAACATAACAATAACCATGAAAATAATTTTCATACGTCATTTCATTAGGTTGCTTGATAGGATTAGAATTTCCATAGCTCTTGAAGTGGACTTTCTTGGCATAGATATATTCATTTTGAGCTTTTAGATCCTCATATCTCTTTTCAATTTTTTCAAAATCCTTCAACCTCTTGGATAAGCGCACCAACTTTTCCTTTAAAGATCTCATTTCAAATTCAAGCTCTTTGATGATTAAATATAACTTGATATTCATCCTTCTTTGGAGTACCAAATCTAGTTTCAAGTCAACTATGACATCACTATTTATAACTTCGCATGGATTCTCATGATCTATATCCAACTTGCCCATTTTTTGATTCAAAGATCTCCTCCAAATTGTTAGACTTGCTTCACAAGGACCTTGCTTTGATACCAATTATTGGAAGTACAATGACTGAGATGTGGGGTGAATCAATCGTAATTAATTTTTACTTCATTTACCATATAATGCATACATAATTCAAAGTATCCATTTAACATTTATAAACTATTGTGAACTTATTAAGTGAACCATCTACAAGAATATGAAACAAGATATAACACATGAACACAAGATATAAAGTGGGAAAACCTCAAGGGGAAAAACCCAATAACCCTCTAGATATATTATTTTAAAAAGGAATCTCATGAATATTACACATAACAAGAGAATTGTTTAATGAGGCACTAACCCTACAAGGATCACAAACCCCTAGTTTAGTAGAGAACTAACTCTACAAGGAGGTTACAACCCCAAAATATGACCAATAACCAACTAAGACACCTAATATTAATGCCATATATTATTTTTTGCTTCACCAACTGATGATGACTCTGTGAAGTTCACTCTTCTCCTCTATCCTTCCTTAAAACACTTCTCTAGCCTTCATGCACAAAACCTCTTCCTTCAAGTTGATTTACACATATTCCTATCTTTCCATCACATTATATCTCTCCATCACATCATAGAATACTCATTTGTCTCTCAACAAGGTCACAAGGATCTTCATCACCTTCCTTAAATAGTCCTCTAGGTCACACTTTTCATCCACTCTCTCAACTAGCTCAAATGAGCTTTCTAATTCACCTTTATACTTGTTTATTTTTCACAAAACACCTGCATCAGAATTCATATAGTATAAAAAAATTTCAATCATTAGAAAATACTAGAAAAACCATCCATAAGACCATGTAGGTTTCCACCACCATCAATAACCTTCTAGACCTCTATTAGGACACAAGAAGTCCTAAAACCCTAAAACAAACAACTCACGCTAGAACCAAAACAACTTCAAAAAAACATGGAATACACTTACAATTTTTTTCTAAGACCTAAAAACCTCCAACAACCATGAAACAATCAACAACAACATTTCAAGCCATGAAAACTACTTGAGACCATGCTCAACCAAACACCCTCAAAATTAGCCTTTAGAGAACAAGTCATAACTTGCTCATATATTATAAAAATTTCAAGTATGATATTTAAATGGAAATATATTGATGCTAGGATCATCACAAAATCCAAACCAAGTCATATAACCACTTGTAGTACCTCCAAAACTACTCTGCACCAAGACTTCTCCAAACTTCCCAAAATTGCCTAACAAAAAGTCTTCAAAGATAAGGTACACTTGACATCTTAGAAGCTCAACCATGATCTGAAAAAATCATAGACATGAAGAAACACTCATGTTATTGAATAAATTCTAATTTAGTCAATAGGTACAATGGACAATTTTTCCACAAACTAAAAATATCCAGAAACTAGTATATTTAAGTGGGGCCCACATACTATCATAAACTATAAATTACGCATGGAGAAAACTAGAGGAGTCTTGTATAACCTCAAATAATCACATTTGTAAAATAAATCAATTATTTACCAATACAAGAAATTTCTCCCAAGTCCCTCCAAAGCTAGGGTTTCAAGAGGGTTAAAAAGTAGTTGACCTTAACGATTGTTCATAAAAAAGTGACCATAAAACAACCTCTTTATTATTGTAAAATACTCATAACTGACCTATTCAAACAAACCTAGGATCTTGGGTCTCCATTCAAAGCATACACTCCGCAAGAAGCATATGAAACTCAACTTTTAGCTCAAAAACTCACCTTTAGAAACCTAATTTTTGTAAAAAATCAATATATTGCACATACCTTCAAACCAACACATGAAACTTGTACCACATCATCATATAAACCTGCCACGCACTCTTGAAGTATAAAAATTTCACCACCATACTAGAAATAGTCTAACTCACTTCACTATGGAATGCTTTCTTAAGGATTAGGTCTAGAAAAGACATAAAAACCACATCAAACACCTATACATGCACTCTCAGACAATTTTGAGTGTCTCTAAACCTCATATACATGCTTCACATGCTCATATAGCTACCACATACTTTATTTTTCCTTGTTATGCTTCATTATTCTCTCCAGGCCTCACAAACAAACACCTGACATGCTTGTTTCACCAAAACTGGCCTCAAATCCATTTTTCAAACCTTAAACAACTATTAGAAGCTTCAACACACTCCATAAAATAAATCTAACACTTTCCATGGCTTTAAAAGTCATCATTACACTCGAACTAGTCACTATACTTTGCTCAAAATACCATGCAAGACTATGTAATCTCAACAAGACAAGCAACCTCCATGCTCCATACACCTTTTGACATCAATGTAACTCAATGACAACCTAAAAACATCACTCTTTGACGCCAATGACAACAATATGCCAACACTTACAATGTTGGAATTGTATTATTGAATAGGATTAGCATTGGTAAACTAATTTTGGCTTTGAAATATGGTTGGAATGGAGGCCTATTTAGTTTATTGGAAGGATAGTAGGGTTTATAACGCTGATTTTTTTTGTCATTTAAGGGAAACTATCTCATTCCAAAAATATTTTAACATGTTCCTTAACTTTTTTAATTCATTTGATTGGCTTGGACATGATTAGTTTGAATTATATGATGATTGCTAGGAATT
Organism: Taxus wallichiana var. yunnanensis; assembly: GCA_018340775.1. NCBI lineage: Eukaryota > Viridiplantae > Streptophyta > Pinopsida > Cupressales > Taxaceae > Taxus > Taxus wallichiana. The sequence continues at coordinate 157,104,648 of CM031239.1, forward strand.
GGTATTGGATCTATTACGGGTGTTGGAAAGGAAGTAGAAGGATGAAACTCTAGAAAGATGTGCAATGTGAGGCCTTGGTTCTATTTTTCCAAATTATATAAGATTTTTTTCATCTCTAATTGATATTTTTAAGCATTATGAAGTGTCCTTCCACCCATTAATTAGTGAAATACTAGAATTTAAAGCGCTTAGATAGTACAAAAACATACTTAGAAGTATGCCTTTCTAGTTGAGGAAGTCTATCCCAAGTCCTTTAAAATCTGTAATTAAACTAAGAAATGAACTCTTGTGGTGCTCTTTTGATAGTAGTCAATTGTTACACTAATGAAAGGTGATATGATTTATCTCCAAATTACCTACAAAAACTTCTCCCAATTGATCCTATGTACCGATGGAGTTTAGTTCCAATCCCATGTACCACTGCAATGCTTTGCCTTTGAAAGAGGCTATTAATAACCTGACTACAACATTATCTTGAGTAACATGATAAATAGAGCATATATTGGCCACATATTTAATGTGTTCTATAGGTGTAACTTGATTTTATCTAGTGAAAAATGGAATGCTCTTAAAGAAAGAAATTGGGATATCGTCATGTTGTGTAAGCAATAGTGGGCTAAAATTGTTAAAGGGAACAAAAATAGATTTTTAGGATGACCAAATTGATATTTGAATTAGATATGGAGAATTTGGGAATTTAAATATGATTTTATGTGATGGAGGGAGATCTAGTATATGGTTTGGACCTCAAAACATGTTCCTCTTTGTTGAATTCAAAGGTAACTCAATGAAATCAAATGGAATAGGTTTTGAAGATGATCTAGTTGTAACTTTTGGCATGAAATATGCATTTTTCTACTACTGATATGTGCTTTAAACTTATGGATTTTCCATATGAAGGATGAATGTATCGAAACAACGATACTTGCCAAGAATAACATAAAATATTTAACAAATTTTATTTTTTGGTCCCACTGGATGTGTCAAAAGTTGTTGTCGATTGAAGACACCAAGGTGGATGGAATATTTGAAATGGAACACTTGAAAAATAAGACCAAAATCTAAACAAATACTCCTATCGGGCATGGCAAAATCTGTTATCACCGAGGGATGTACCCTTTGGGAGTAGTGTGATGTGTCCCCTTCCAACTGACAAAATGGAAACACTCCTCGACCGAGGGTGACCTGTATGTTGGAGTGAGTCTTTAGAGAGGGTTAATTCCCATAGTGTAACACCTAAGACTACTTCTACTCCTAATACTAATCTAATTTTACTAAATTAACAAGGAAAAGGGAAAAATAATTAAGGGAAAACAGATAATAAGGTGATACACCAGAAATTTTGAGGATCTTCAACTTGTTTGAACTACACAAATGGACCATGGGAACCGTTCACAACATACACAACTTACAAATATATATGTCAATACAAAAGTGTTTTAGAGAAGGGTTTGAAGTTGTGACATAATAAGAAGGGAAACAAATGGCTCTAAAAGGGCAATTTGATAAGCTCCACTACTATATTTTTGACAAACATTTATTAAACACAATTTATAACTTATAAATTAACATATAACTACATAAATACATGGAGATTAAAGTACAAATAAAGGATAAAAAAATATCATGAGATAAAATTAACTTAAAGACATAATATTGCATAATAAATAGGCTTGAGAAGGTAAAATAGATCATTTATTGATACAAGAGGTGAAACCAAGACAAAAGATCACTCGTGACCCTTTTTCTTCTACCTAGAACACTAAATTACTCCAAGATAGTGAATAGATATTGTATAGATATCTTTTACAATGAATTCCATGGAGTTTTATGGAGAGTTGAGAGAGAAAAGAAAAGGAAAAGTGCAGAAATGTAAGTCGATGCTCAAAATAGATAAATACATGAGGGCATGCATGGAGAATGATCACTAAAGAAAAATGTGTGCTCATAAATAGAATTGCATGATCAAAATATTAAAAGACATGCTTAGAAAAGAAAAACGTGTTTAGAAATAAACATCTCATCTACATGTTTTTTAAAATTAGTGACTTATAAATGCTCCAATTAATGTCATCTTTCATGTTTTGTTCCTTTTAGACTTTTCATGCTCTAAAATTAGATTTTTGACTGAAAACATGAAGCTAAAAAATAGATTGATGGCCATCCCATGATGCATGAAATTTACCATGTGTATGCGGTTTTGTTTGACCTTTTACTCCATTTTTCAGCTTTAATTTGTTTTTTTCCTCGTTCGTAGCTTTCTTGACCACTAACATACATTCTTCGACATCCATGATTTTCCTTAGACCTTTGCGGCTATAATTAGACCTTTGCAGATTTATTTAGTTTACCACACGCCTTCTTAGCGGATTTTCTAACCCTTTTTGTGTGCACTCTGCAAAATCTGTGGTTTAATATGATTTGACATACTGCGGAACACTCTTTTTTAATTTCCTTTGTTCCATGGAAAATTGTCCTTTTGAGCACCTATGGAGAACTATGTTTTGATTTTCTTTGTTCAACAACATACAAACTCTTAAGTAAAACATGCGAAACACTAGAAATGAACTTCCTTTGTTTTAAGACAAACAAACTCTAAATTTTCTCTAGTTTTTCCTCTTTTCTTGATGGATTCGTGCAACACCTTTTTATTACATGGAGGCCTTTCCTATTTTTTCACATACTTTGTTTCACATATTTTATCAACTTTGCAAAAACCTTCATCCTCTAAGTCCACATAACACTGTTTTTTTTTTTTTGCTTTTGGTCCGTGGGTCTTCCATCTAAAGCCACCTAAGTCGGAGCCTAGATAAGTTATGCAAATAAGTATGAGTTCTTACTCGATAAAAATTTGGAAAAAAATTGAGGACATCTACCTACTAGATGTAAGAACCAAGAGTAGCCTTGAAGCATCCACCGGGTATGGATTCATTCAACTTGGTGCGAAAGTGTACACTCTGTTGTTACCTATTGAAACAACCTAGAACACAAAAATACCTTCTCAAGACAACAACAAAAAAGTGTTATATAACTTATTAGAAATCAAACATATGGTTTAGAAATTTTTATAAACCTTAGTGTCTTCTTACCATCCTTCTACATTTTATCTCATAAGTTAAACTTCTTAAACAATCACAAGTCATTCAAAAATTACCACAAACTCACGAGTTGCATAGTTTTTTCTCATGATCATTTTAGCCTTTTTATTATCCTCGTTGATCTTCCTTATTCCTATAAAGTTTCTATATATCTATGGAAAAATTCATAAATATTTCAAATGGGATTCACTCACAATTTCTCAAACAATTAATGTACAATATCAAACAAGCCCTTTTACATAGTTTTATACATCTTTCCTAAAGAAATTTTTTTCCTTCCAATGACACGTTCTCAGATTGCTTTTTTGTCCTCCCTAGGATTGTACCATCCTCACACTTCATTCACCTACATCAACACACTCACATACCATATTTGCATATGACTTATTCACAAAAATCACATTTATTCGTTTTTACATGTAGATTTTCTTAATAAAGTCCTTAGATAATCAAATTTATAGAAAGTACAAGATGTCTTGAGACATTGAGACTTGGTTACAAAGATCTTCCTTCAAAGCTAACTTCCTACCATCCACAAACCTCGTTTATTCAAATACACTTCAAGATATTAAAAGATAGAAACGTGGTTAGGGATTCCTCACAACTAACCCAACTTTGATAAGGCTAACCCAAGATAAGTTAAAGCCTATGTAGGGTGAGGAAGTCATAAAAATGTGAAGTAGATGTCTTATAACCTTTATTACATCATTTATGACTCTTATACTAACACCTAGTACTATAACACCTTATGACTAATTTCAAATTTTGGAGGGAAGATCCTTATTACATGTTAGAGAGTGAAAATGGACTTGGTACATGTCAAATGGACTCTTACACACCCCTAGACACCTATAAATCCAAAATTGATTAATTACAAGGGTGGTCATGCATCATATTCCCAAGTAGAGAGAATTGAGCCCATAGTTTTGCTTTTCTTAATTTTAGTCTTCCAATTTAGTTGTCTTTTTGACTTTATCTTATTTCTCTTTTACAAATTTTTTCCATCTTACATCTTCTTTTTCTTTTCTTTATCTTTTTACTCTTTTCTTTCTTGCTTTGTGTTCATTTTATTTGACTTTGTTTTCATTACTCCTTTTATTTTCTTCTTTCACTCTCAGTTGCTCCATCATATCAAATTCTTGTATGTATTCTTCATCCCATGGCTAATTCAAATCTGATTTGGTTTTTCCTTCATGTTATTTATACTCTTTTTCTTATTGTTCACCATTTAGAATCATCATAAGCTCTCTTTCTGCTCTTCTATAGTCTTCTTCATCTTCAAATAGATCTGAAATATCTGACTCATTCATGATGTTCCGCCATATGACTTCTTCATCTGTTGTATATTTATGATTTTCTTCATTGATTATTTAATATTCAATCTTATTTTCTTATATGTATTCATTTATATCAATTTCCTCTTCAGTTTCTTCACCTGAATTCACACATGACGATGAAATATTAGAACAAAAATATGGACACCACATAACCTCATGAGAATCTCTTTAGCTCTTCTTCTTCTTCACTGCTGATCTTCTTCTTAACTTTTGTGCTCTTCTTCTTCACCCAACATTACACCAACATCAGGGTAGCAATAAATGATCTCTATATTTATTTGTTTCCTCTTATCTTCTTTATTCAAAGCAATAAGTTGCTTCCTCACAACAAGCCACTCAATGGGCCATTTCACTCTTCTCTTCATACTCCATCCAAGAGCTTGATCCTCCCTTTTCTTTCTCTCTATCACCCACTTCATCAAATCCTATTCTATGTCACTTATCTCAGCCAACAACTTTTCATTTATAGTTCTCTCTTTTCACTCACTCTTTTCAACTTCTGTTATACCCATCCGGAAAGAAACATCTAATTTTTCTTACTTTTCTCTCTTGACTCTTTGTTTTCTTCTCTATTTTTCTCACAAGCAAGTCTTTTGCACCTCGCCTCTTCAAGTACCTCACCTAGGATTATTACATGGTATTTTGGCACCAATTTGTATTATCTTTCAACCTCCAAGTTATTTTCACCTTGGATGTATTCTTCTCTTCTTATGTTTCCTCTTTTCAAGCCTTCTCAAAGGCTACGGTTTCTTCCTTCTTCACTAGTTTTTTCCTCTTTTCAACTTAACTTGTTCTTTCTAAGAGGAAAAATTACACTCGATACCAAATGATGTAGATACCTAGTGGGCCCAAAACCCTAGAAACCAATCACAAGAAATAGTTACCATTATCACCTTAAAAATACCAAAATCAAACAATTTCACTATATCTTAAGAAGCCTGAATTGGCTTACCATAACCCAAATTGTTTATTCCAACTAATTCAAAGGATAAATAGGCCTTGTACCTGCTCAAGAACATCAAACAACCATGGTAAGAGGCTTCACAAAGTTTCATACAATCATTTTTTCTCAAACTCCATTTAGATCTTAAAAATTGCCTTGTTTTGATCTAAAGAAGAATGCCATTAGTAAGTTATAATTGGGAATAAACTACAACGATCCAGAACAAGATGAAAACATTTTTGGATACCCTTTTGGCTCCCCAAGTTGTACACCAAATTTTATGACCCAAATCCCAAGACAAACCTACTTTCTCTCACTTGGTCTTAAGCAATTAGCCCTTCCTCCTTATAGCCCTTCAAGATGATATTTTTGAAAAAAATCACAAAACACAATGAATCATGCTTGGTTGCTAAATTATTCCAATACCCTTTATGCTCATTAAGATGATCCCAAAGTTTTAGAATCCAATTCTAAGCCAATGTGATTTTATTCTCAAATTACCATTTTCAATAGGCCTTATTTCTAGCCTTGTTTGCACTCAAACCTTATAGCTAGTAGAAATCTACAAACTTTCAAGAAAAAAATATTGGTGATCTTGATACCCTTTATTTATTTGCAGCTACATGCCAAATTTCAAGATCTAAATCCAAATACAAGTCCACCAACTCACACTTCTCCTTTTTGCTAGTTCCTCACTAAGTCTAGCTAGGGTTTCAAAGCAAATTCAAGGGTTTTTGAATTAGCACATGTTTTAACCTTACATACACCTTATATCACCTTAAAAACTTTCTCAAGCTCATTTAAATGTCCATCCACCTTTGTATCATCCATCTTGCTAATTTTTCAAGTTTTTGTCCTTAGTTCTTATCTTTCTCTTCACACCTCTTTGTCAATGGAATATGTTTTTTCTCCTTTTATATTTGAATTCTATGAATTCCTCTTATTAATCACCATCTACGGTCACTCATTCATCTTATCCAACTCACTTAACTCATTCACTTAGTCTCATTTAGGTCTCTTTTCATCAATTGCCACTTGCTTATTAGGCTTCATGATGGGACTGCATGCGGGATAGTCAAGGATATCCAACATGATTATGAATTCTAGTACTTGTCACACCTTTCAAGGATAAAAATATTCTCTCAAAACTTCCTAAATTTATTGAATACTCCTTCCCTTAAGGACGTATCTTCAAGATGACTGTTTCACGAATAAGACTATCATACTTTTCTTATGCAAGACTCGTACATTCAAACTCTTTTCTACTAACTCTTAAAGCTCCAAATTTTATAATGATGTTTGCAATTGTATGGTTTTTTTGTCATTGATGTCAACCCACATTGATGGCAAAGGGGTATGAGTCTGTATCGAGTGTCAACCAGATGTCAAGTATGAAGGTTGATTGGTAGTGTCAAGATTTGGTGAGTTCTACGAGGTCTTCGTGAATGATTTAAAGAGAGCTGAGTCATTGTATGAGATATCTTGAGGTGATTGGTTTATGTATTTATGTAAAAAAATTGGTATGATGTGTCATGGGTGTCCATGGGTTTGCATTGAGTCAGAAAGGTCAGTTCAGTGTTGAGTCAGGTCATTCTAGGCTTGTTTCTAGCCCTAGAGCATGCAAAATGGTAAGGAGGTATGAGAAATGGAGCTAATAATTATTTTTGGTGCATGGTAGCAACATGGTGATGGTATAAAAATAATGTATGGTGTGTTTCAGTCTCGTATCCAAGTGGTTTGATGCTTCTATGAGGTCCTTGGGAAGAAAACAGTGGGAAAAAACATTTTAACATAGGTAAATGAGATTGGTTGGAGAGTTTGAGATTCATTTGGGATATGTGGTTAGTTTGAGAGGTTATAATATGTTTCCATGATACTTCATGACAAGTTTAAGGTCAAAGTGCTCAATAAATTTGAATATATGCAAGTTTTGGCAAAACCTTGTAAAGTAACAATGTGTTTTAAGAGAAAATATGGGACTTTTGATGCTCATTGTGAGATTTGTGATTTGATGGGGAGCTGTGATATTTGGAATAACTTCTTAGGTCAGTTATGCACATTTCAAAAAAATAATGAGGTGGTTTTATGGTCACGTTTTTATGAACGATCATTAAGAAGGAAAAGTGGTTTAAAACCCTAGCTAAACCTTAAGCAAGGAGCAACTTGTAGAAAAATGAGTATATCAGCCTAGTTTTTATTTTTCCTTAAAAGTGATGATTAGATGTTGTAGATGACTCTTCCATATTTCCAGAAATGTATGATAGAGCATGTGGTGATATGTGGGCCCCCCGAAAAGGCTTGTTTATGAAGAGTTGCAGTTTGAGGAGAAGTTTTCCAAATGAGGTAATGACTAAATTTCCGTTTATGATAACCTTGGATTTTATATAGATGCGCATGAATATTTTAGGTCATGGTTATGCTGAAAAAATGCAAAGAGTGCCCTATCTTTGTTGACTCGTTTTTGGGGCAGTTTGGAGAAGCCTTGAAGAAATTGACATTACAGAGCTACATGGGGAGTTAGGACTCAATTCAAGTTTTTTTTGAAGGGTATTTAGAAAAATTTCCAATAATATATCAAAATTGATGATTGGACAAGGTAAAAAAATTATGAGTTATTTTTTGAGGCTTAAGGTTTGAGGATGCTCATTATAACGAGGTACAAGTAGCTACATGAGGTAAGATGATGATTATGATTTGATCAATCTTGGTGAAGGTTTTTTATGGATTAGAAATAATTTTTAAGTGTGTTCTGTGGTTTTGTAAATCTTAGAAGTGGTTTTTCCGATAATGGAGCAAGTTGGGCTAATTGTTAGTTCTTGAGTTCTAGAAGAGTGAAAAAATAGTTTGCGAGAAATGGACATGTTTGAAGGCATTCAACTTGGAGTTGGAAGAAGTTATTATATGTTATATAAATTTAATTTAGATACATTTATGATGAGGTATGTCTTGAGTCTTGGTGGGGTTATATGATGTGTATTTTAGACTGATTTGTGAAGAAGTTTGTAGCTAATATTTTAGGACATGTTGGTTCTTGCTATGAGATGGCGCATTGAAGCTTTCTATAACCTAGAAAGTGAAGAGGGGTGAATTTTTAATCAAATGAATTAATTTAGAGGTATTGTAAGTGATAGAAATGGTGTTTATAAACTGAGTTTGGAAAACTGGATTTTGGGTAGCTTGATTTGGTGAAGAAAAAAGTAGTTGTAGTTTGAGCGGAGTTGATGTTTCATGGGACACCAAATTATTTAAGAGTTTTATAAAGGCATTTCCACTTCCATTGAGTATTCACATGCCATAGTTGAGGTGTTCTATGATGATTTTGAAGATAAAAGGTGAAGACAAGGTGCTAGAAACAAGTGTTTTGTGAAGGCAATTAGCCATTGGGTCATTAAACAAAATAATTTGATTTTTTCATAATAATTTTTACCATTGATGTTGTTTAAATTTCATTTTAAACATGTGTGGTTATTTTTATATATTTAATAAAAATAGTTTTGGTGTTAGGAGATTTTTGGCATTCCAATGGTAGGGTTTTGAGGCTTGTTGGTGCATGAAAATCTGCTTTTGGCTAGGCTGACCTACTTGGGTCATATGTGACCATTGTAATGATGTTTATGGGATGTTATTATGATTATTTTTTGTGAGATGGGTTTAATACCAGCTTATGGTTAGTCCGAAAGGAAGAGAAGGCTATAAAGCTAGTGTTTTGAGTTCATTTTTGAACTAGTGCTATTGGAGGGGAAAGTGTTACCTAGAGGAGATTATTTTTTAGGTATGAGTACATTATTTTAAGGATAAGGAGTAACATTACATGTTAGGGAATGATTTAGATCATGTTTTCAAGAGTTTCAAGCCAAAGCAAGATAAAAAAGAAGAATATATTGCAAGATTGAAGACCTAGTGTTTGAGCTAGGGTTTGTGAGTTGAATATGTGATCTCCATCAGTTGTGGTAGAAGAAAAATCAGAGATAAAACATATTCAAGTGGATGATTTGGTGATTATGAATCCTTTTGGAGTGAGTGCTTCAATAAGTTAGGGTTTGGTGCTCCTGTAGGCTGGTGCTCTACTAAACTAGGGGGGTTGCTTCAATAAATTTATTTGATGTGAGTAATATAAAAAAATTCAGTGATTTTTCTTCCCCGGAGGTTTTCCCACATATATTTTGTGTTCTTATGTACTCTCTTGCTCTTGTTCTTGTGTATGGTGTATTCAATGCTTAAGTAAACACACATATGGTTGTTGTATGGTTGAATTGTTATTTTATTGGTAATTAATGATGAATGGAAATGGTTTAAATTTTTAATAGACTAATTCATCCCCCTCTCGAGTCTCTTGTGCTTCCAATAATTGGTATCAAAGTAGGTCCTTATGAAGCAAGTCTAACAGCTTGAAGGAGATCCTAGAAGCACAAATGGGTAGGTCAACGATCTTTAGAGGAAATAATATGAGATTACTAAGTCTATGGTTTTGGATTACAAGATAATATGAGTTAAATGAATAAATATCATGATCAAACCATCAAGGGTTTGAAATCTCAAATTGAAAATTTTTCCAATACCCTAAAGGAGAAAGAGGAAGCTTGTTCCAGGTATGAAGACAATTTGAAATATCTTGAATCATATTTGGAGAGTGCATATAGTAGGTTGAGGATGTATGAGAATCTTGAGAAGAGCTCCAAATCTCTTGATGAGTGTTTATAAGGTCAAAGAGACAAAAATGACAAAACAGGCCTAGGGTTTCAAGGAAAGCATGATGATGAAGTTGGTCCAAGTTCCAAATTAGATGTGAAGGTGACTAAGAGGACTAATTTGAGAAGGTATAACTTAGTTAGAAAACCTAATGTTATAAGGTATGGCTCTTTATTCAATGGATATTGTTTTTTTGTCATAATTTTGGTCATAGAGATAGAGATTGTAAGATAAGGTCATTTGGAGATGAATTAGTTGTTTTCAAGCGTGAATGCCACTCATGTTGTGAGTATGGGCATAGAGCTAAAGATTGTGGATGGAATATCAGTGTATTTTATCCAAGAATAAAGAGGCATGTTGTTTTATTTAATTTTCAAAAATCAGTCTTATAGTAATATTTTTTCCAAGCAAGAGGAGGTTCATCAAGAGAGTTTATCTAAAAGGTATAATCGGGAAAGTGAAGGGACCTAATCATGAAGGAAAATTGAAGAGGAATACTACAAAATCCAAAGTGTTTAAGTATGATAAAGTAAGTAAGGTCAAGAAGACTGATTCTCGGCATAATCAAGCAAGGTTTTTCAAATAAGGTTCTTTCAAGGGTATAAACTAGTTAAAGGAAGCATGTTTACACTTTTGAAGAATATCATATGTGTTTGAATGTCTTTCAAGCTCATGTGTAAGACAATTTGAAGAAGCTAGGTCTTTGGGACACCATAAACTTGTAGGTTGGTTTAGTTATCATCTCCATGAGTTTTTGAGTCAACTTTGTCATCGTAGGTGTCTAAGTCATAAAATCATGCATGATCATGGTCTACGTTATTGTCAAAATGTGTCTCAAAGGATGCAGTTTGATTAAGGGTATGTGTTTGCTAAGGTCAAAGTTTAGGGTCATGTCTTTGCTCAAGGTATCAAGTTTTCAAGCTATGATAAAAACACTCAATTTTTAGTCCCTTGTGGGTCCATGGTATGCAAATTATTTATGTTTAAGTGTCTAATTTCATCACAATAATTTATTAGTCTATTGTCATGTGAAGAACGTGTCAGGCTTAGGTGTTGAAATGTCCCTTTCTATCTAGTTCATCTATTAAAACTCGGGTGCTTAAAAAGAAGTTGTCAAGAAGTTTGTATCGTGTCAAATGTCTTATTCAAGGAGAAAAATTTGGTAAAAGCAAGTACTATTATTATTTTGAAGGATCCTTGTATGAATAAGGTTTCAAGGCTATGAATGGAGTGTTGAAGTGTTATCATGAAAAGTATGAAATTGTGAAGGTATGTGAAAATTCTGCAAATTATATGGGCCTTTAGTCTCGTGGTCTATGTTATGAGGACTAGCTTAGTTTTCATTCAATCTATGTAAAGGATTGTCAATGTTTGTAGTCCATATATGAAGCAATGGATGTTATCTTCAAATAAGGTGAACTCATAACTATAACAAGAGGTGTCATGAATCATAAGGTCTTCAAAAGACGTTTTGACAATGTACATGTTAGGGTGTAAATCACATAAGGATGAAGTGATGTAAAAAGTTGTTGTCTCAGTGTATACTTGTCATGACATAAGGTATTAAGAATTAATGTCCCATTGGTGCTATTACCTTGACTCTTTATGTATTTGTAACGTGTATAAGTCTTGAGGTTAAGAATTCATTTTGATGTCATTACACCGATAATAAATCTTGTAAAGCCTTCATCATGATGATAAGATGGTTCAACTACCAAAGTATGCACATATAACAAGGAATAAAAATGTACAAATCTTGATCATTGGGAAAAAATCATGAAATTTATGTGCTTATGACTATACCGGTGTGTAGCTTTAGGGGAACTCTTGAAGTTTTCACTTCTTATGATAGAGTACAAGTGTATAGATAGAAATAACGGTGTAAAGAAATGTATCCTATAGTGGGCTTTCATCAATCAAAGGATTTGTAGCATGTCAACACAATGATATCAAGATGAAAATTTTGTGCTAGAGGTTGTGTACTGTAGGGAATCTAAGATTCAATTGAGAAAGATGACAATATATTTGACCAAGGCCTAAATAGTAGTTTGTTTGTTCAAAGAGCTTGAAAGCTAAAAATTGGGATATCTTGGTATTTGCAAGTATAAGTTGATGATCTACATGTGATCAATAAGGAGAGTATAATGCTATAAGAAGATATGCTGGTATACTTAGTTGAAATGATGTGAGAGTGTCTCCTACAAGCATAAAGGTGAAATTCTAGGGCTATTATGGTTCCTCCCAGATTGAAATGGTATAATAGTGGTCTAACCGAGTTCACATGGCATGTCTTTAATGCTTTCAGGATGGTTTATTTCAAAGCATAAACATGGTTATAGTATAATGCTTAGAAAATAAGTGGATTCTCAGGCCTAAATGCAAGGTGAAGGGATGTATATTACTTAAGATCATTCATTGATGGTCATTTTACATGGAAATAGGGTATAGTTTGCTTCAGAATACAATATTTTTTTAAGTGGTCAAAAGGTATAACCAAGTTCATATATCATGTATAACCAAATATTGACAATGCTCTATGGGTTCTTGTTGTGAGGTATTGTCAAAGTTCATCATTAGGTCAATATGAAATATTTGATTGTTCCTATAATGTCGAAGTTCCTTAAGTTCAATATGTGAGTCCGATATCACTAAGGATCGGTTGTGCAAGTGTCTTGGAATAAGTATGGATATTCAAGGCCCTCAAAGGGGTTTTTGATATTAAGTGAAGCTAAGCTAATGAATTCTTGTGTCAAAATTGAAATATAAAGGTCACAAAAAAGTTGTGAAGTATGCAAGATCATATACCTTATGTCAGATATTTGTGATCTGTGTTGTTCCTTGTCAAGAAGAATCTGAGTCTAATATTCTTGTAAGTGGCCTATGTCTTGGAAAAAGGGTGATTGGTATTGAATATATGCCATGTGCAAGTATAAATTTGTCATAGAGGAACCTATAAAGTCTCTGTCATGTTGTGTATTAAAGAGTGTCTAAAAGGTGAAAAGTGGATGTGATATGTAGTAATTTGTGTAAAAAAGGTTTGTGTGTATTTCATGGCTAGAAGTGTGTCTCAGGACTCGAGGGAGCATGAAATGATAGGGAAAGTAAAAGGTGGCATGCTACAGGTCGAGTGGTCCTTTAAGGCTTGGAAAGGTGGTGTTAGCCTCAATTGAGTGAAAATGTTGACAATATTCTACAAAAGTAGCGGTGCATGTAAAAGATATTCAAAATGCCAAATGTGATGAATGTGTAATATGTGTACTAGGGGGAGAATTTTTTAAGTGCTACATGATTTCTTGTGAATTTCATACCAGCTGTGAAAGTCAAGTATGTCCATATTTCAAGATCCGTAGCAAGATTGAATGTATGAAATATGAGTAAAGAAGGATTTGAATTGTGACTATTAATGAGTATGATATATTATAGGTCTTTAAATCTCTAAAGAGGTATATAATGCATGTCTTATCACTTATTTAGGTATATAAGGTGCTTAGAGAAGAAATATGATCATGTTTTTACAAACTTAGTTGAAGAAAGTATGTATTTTAACGGTGGTTGATGGTTATGAGAGATTGAGTTAGAATGCTACAACCCGTGCAAGAAAAGTGAAGGTCCGACTAAGGTCTAGTTGATGAAGATGACATACTTTAGAGGTCTGAGATAATGAGATGGGTGATTGAATCCTAAATAGGATATTCATACTTAAAAGAGAAATAAAAGTTTTTCAAGATCAAAAGAAGACTTGTTTGCATTCAAATGTAGAGCTCTGATTGCTAATGGTTGAAGTATCAAGGGGGCATGTTTTTCTTCTCAATAAGGTGACCTAAGAGGTGAAGAAGGTATGCAAGGTGCTTAAAAGGTCTGTATAACTGAAATGTTGAAAGATGTAGGTATAATATTTCATTGATAAAAACAAAGTAATTAAGAAAGTCCAAAAAACATACAATAATGTAAATATGACCTGAGATAGTGTTTTAGTGGAAATGAAAAAGTGCTTGATCTTTCCCAAGGTAGGAAATCAAGGTAAGGTTCTCAATTTTTGTGTTTTTAAATTTGAGTTGAGTGTTACAAGTTTAGGGGAGCTATTAGGCCATGCACCATGGTGTGTTTTTTATTCTAGATCTATGAGAAGGTTATCTCAAATGCACTCGAAAGTCTCATTCAGGACAAAGTGGTCCTAAAAAGGTGGAATGATGGATTTAGAGGAAAAATTATTGAATTTGAGTATGAGAATGAAATAGAAGCTGGTGTTGAGCATGAATGAAGTCCAATATAAGGTGTATCAGATCAAGGGGAGTAATTATGAGTTTGGCTACATGTCCATACGATCTTTATATGATGTTAAAGGAGTCAAAGAAGACCAATCTCAATCTCTAGGGGGAGCTATTTGTCAAGTAAGTATTGTTTTTGTGCATTGATACCATTGTGTGTTGTATTTTCCATGGAGTAGATTCATAGTGGCCTTTTTCATATATGGAAAAGAGGGAGATAGAAATCCAAAGCCCGTGAAAGTGTCATGTAAGTGTATTTGTCATATGGTTGCCATCAATTTTTTTGAAGATGGTTGCCATCAATGAAAAATGGGGAGATTGTTGGCCATTGTGTGTTTGTGTTTTCATTGATGTCAACCCCATTGATGGAAAATGGTGTCATGGTATGGTATGAGTCTCTATCAGTGTGTCAATCAGATGTCAAACATGAAGGTTGATTGGTAGTGTCAAGATTTGGTGAGTTCTAGGAGGTCATGGTACATGGTCTAGTGAGCCGAGTCATTGTATGAGATATCTTACAGTGATTGGTTTATGTGTTGAGGTCAAACATGGTTGGTATGATGTGTCATGGGTGTCCATGGGTATGTATCAAGTCAACAAGGTCAATTTAGTGTTGAGTCGAGTCATTCTAGGCTTGTTTCTAGCCATGGAACATGAAAATATGTAAGGAGGTATAATAAATGGAGCTGATAATTATTGTTGGTGTATTATAGAAGCATGGTTATGGTATAAAGGGAATTTATAGTTAGTTTCAAGTCTGCATTCATTGGTTTGATGCTTCTATGAGGTCCTTGGGAAGTAAATAGTGGGAAACATGCAATTTAGCATAGGTAATCGAGATTTGATGGAGAGTTTGAGATACATTTTGGATATGTGGTGAGTTTTATAATTTAGAGGATGTTTTCATGATTCTTCATGATAATTTTTAGGTTAAAATGCTGAAAAAATTTGAAGATATGTAAGTTTTGGGAAAACCTGGTAAGTAACAATGTGTTTTAGAGAAAACATGGACCTTTTCGATGCTCGTTGTGAGCCTTGTGATTTGAATGGGGACATGATATCTTTGGAATATATTCTTTGGTCAGTTATGAAGATTTTAAAAAAATAATGAGGTGATTTTATCTTCACATTTTTATGAACGATCGTTAAGAAGGAAAAGTGGTTTTAAACACAAGCTAAACCCTACTTAGAACAACTTGAAAAAAAAGGAGTATATCAGCCCTTTTTTATTTTTTCCTAAAATGTGATTCTTTTAGGTGTTATAACACTCTTCCAGCTTTCCTGAAATGTATGATAGATCATAAGGTGATATGTGGGCCCTACGTGAAAAGGATTTTTTCTAAAGAGTAGCAGTTTGAGGAGAAGTTTGCTAAATGGGTAATGAATAAATTGACATGTATGATAGCACTAGAGTTTATATATATGTACATGAATGTTTAAGGTTATTGTTATTATGAAAACTTCAAAGTGTGCCCTATCTTTGTTGACTAGTTTTTGGGGGGGCGTTTGGAGCATCCTTGAAGAAATTGACATCATAGGAGCTACACGGGAGTTAGGAATCCATTAAAGTTTTTGTGAAGATGATTCAAATAAATTTCCAATTATATATAAAAATTATGATTTTACAAGGTTAAAAAATTTATGATCAATTTTTTGAGGCTCAAGTTTTCAGGATGCTCATTCTAATGGCGGGGTATAAGTAGCTACATGAGGTAAGATAATGATTCTGATTTTATCAATCTTGGTGAAGGATTTTTATGGATTATAAATAATTTATAATTATGTTACATGGTTTGGTAAATATTGGAAGTGGTTTTTGTGATGATGAATAAAGTTGGGCTTTGTTAGTTCTTGAGTCCTAGAAGGGTGAAAAAGTGATTTGCAGAAATAGACCTATTTAAAGACCTTACACTTGGAATTGGAAGGAGTTATTATATATCATGTAAATGTAATTAATATATATTTAAAATGAGTTATGTATTGAGTCTTTGGAAGGTCATTTTATGTGTCTTTCAGTTGATTTGTGAAGAATTTTGTAGTTGCTATTTCAGGACAACTTGGTTCTTCTTTGTGAGATGGAGTTTCTTGATGCATGAGATGGTTAAGTTGAAGATTTGTATCACATGGAAAGTGAATATGGGTATTTTTTCATCAATTGAATCAAATTATATTTATTTGAAGTTACATAAAGAGTGTTTATCAACTAAGTTTGGAAAACTGGTTTTTGGGCAACTTGATTTGGTGAAGACAAAAGTAGTTATGGTTTGATTAGGTTGATGTTTTATGGGATATAAATTTTTTAAGAGTGTTATATATGTCATTAAATTTCAATTTAGTGTCTAAATTTCATATTTTAGGTGTTATTTTATGATCTTGAATCCAAAAGGTGAAGATAGGGTGTTGGAAACAAGTGTTTTGTGAAGACAATTAACCACTGGGCCCATTAAACGAAATAATTTGATTGGTTAATTATAATTGTGACCATATATGATGTTTAAATGTAATTTTAAACATGTGTGGTGATTTTTATATCTTGAATAAAAATATTTTTTGTGTTAGGAGATTTTGGCATTCCAATGGTAGGGTTTTGAGGCTTGTTGGTGCATGAAAAGTGGTTTTGGCTAGGCTGACCTACTTGGGTCATATGTGACAATTGTAATAAAGTTTATGGGATTTTATCATGATTATTTAGTTGTATAATAGATTTAAGACTTACCTATGGCGAGTTTAAAAGGAAGAGAAGGCTATAAATCTAGTGTTTTAGCTCATTTTTGAACTAGTGCTCTTGGAGAGAAAAGTGCGACCTAGAGGATAGTGTTTTGCAGGTATAAGTGTATGATTTTAAGGATAAGGAATAAAATTAAATGTTAAGGAATGATTGAGATAATGTGTGCAAGATTTTAGAGCCAAAGCAAGATCAAGAAGAAGAATATTATGCAAGATTGAAGACCTAGGGTTTGAGCTAGGGTTTGTGAGTTGAATATGTGATCTCCATCAATGTGATGGCAGAAAAATCAGAGATAAAACATCTTCAGGTGGCTGAGTTGATGCTTGGTAATCCTATGGGGTTTTAGTCTCCTTATGGAGTGGGTGCTTCACTAAATTAGGGGTTGGTGCTCCTTGTAGGGTTAGTGCTCTACTAAACTAGGGGTTGGTGCTCCTTGTGAAGTTGGTGCTTCACTAAATTTATTTGTTGTGAGTAATATCAACAAATTTTCAGTGGTTTTTCTTCCCTTGAGGGTTTCCCACATATATTTTGTGTTCTTTTGTACTCTCTTTCTCTTGTTCTTGTGTATGGTGTATTTAATGCTTAAGTAAACACACATATGGTTGTTGTATGGTTGAATGGTTATTTTATTGGTAATGAATGATGAATGAAAATGGTTTAAAGTTTTAATAGAATAATTCACCTCCCCTCTCAATATCCTATTCTTCCAACAAATGATCTTTACTACTCATTATTTTAGTTGTTTCTAAAACCTACTAATGATTCCACATGCCTCCAAGGCATATACTAATGGTTATTATACTAAAATACTTCCTTGAATCCCTCAAACTAGGCAAGAATACGGTCAAGTCCGAGTTTAATAGATTTAGAGTTATAATCTACTTCCTTCCCCTTTTTGACACTTCATAAACACTTGAAACTCACCTCGGTGTCCCTAGTTATCTACTTATAACAGGTCTTATGACTTATTATTTACCATTATATAGTTTATATGTATTAAGAACCTTAGAACATGGTATCAAAATCGTGTGCAGAGTATTTTCTCAAGGTTTTAATGCTCTTATGCCAACTTCATAAATTTATTTAATGGTTTAGCAATTTATATAAACCCTAGTGTATTATTACCATTCTTATACATTCCATGTCATAAGTTATAGTTATTAAACAATCACAAACCCTTCAAAAAATTACCACAATCTCATAGAGTTGCATACGCTATCCTCATGATCATTTTCTCCTTTTTATCCTCCTCCTTGATCTTCATTATTCCTACACATTCATAAATATTTTGAATGGGATTCACTCCCAATTTCTCAAATAATTAATGTACAATATCAAACAATCCCTTCTACATAGTTTTATACATCCTTGCTAAAGATTGTTTTCCTATCAATAGCACATTCTCATATTACTTTTGTGTCCTCCCTAGGATTTTACAATCCTCACACTTCCTTCACATGTAGAAACACACTCACATACCATATTTTCATATGAATTATTCACAAACCCACATTTATTCATTTTTACATATAGATTTTCTCAAGAAAGTCCTTAAATAATCAATTTTGTAGAAAGTACAAGATTCCTTGAGCCATTAAGGATTGGTTACAGAGATATTCCTTCAAAAATAACTTCCTACAATCCACACACCTCCTTCATTTGAATACACTTCACGATATTGAAAGATAGAAAGGTGGTTAGGGTTTCCTCATAACTAACCCAACTTTGATAAGGTTAACCCAAGATGACTCAAAGCATAGGTAGGGTGAGGGAGTTATGAAAAGGTGAAGTAGATGTCTTATAACCTTTATTACATGATTTATGACTCCTATACTAACACCTAGTACTATAACACCCTATGACTAATTTTAAATATTTAAATTATAATTTTGGAGGGAAACTCCTTATTACATGATAGAGAGTCCAAATGGACTCGGTACATGTCTAATGGACTCCTACACAACCCTAGACACCTAGAAAGCCAAAATTGATTAATTACAAGGATGCTCTTGCATCATAATGAGATGGAATCCATAAACCATCAAGCCCATTAAGATTTCATTAGTAAGTAGTGATAGCAATACCAAAGGAACCATGTAGTAAAAATAACTTAGCTCCAAGATAAATTTGAAAATAAAAAAGGTTTTAAACCATTAGAAATGGCGAGCTTGAACAAGCTAGTATAATAAAAATCCAAATGCAAATATGTTCCAAATTTCCTTATAAAATAGACCTATTACACCAAATCGATCGCAAATACAAAACTCATATTTTCAAGAAAACCCATATCATTTTCCAAACTTTGATTTGATTTTCTTTCCAAATTTTCACATTAAGAATAAGGAGACGTTCCAATTTTAGAACAACAAACATCAAGGTTTTAGAACAACAAAGAGAAATATTTTAATAACAAGATCTAATGAGTTGTTTTAATGAAAATACCCTTTCCAAATTTCCTTGTTGACCTAGAAAATGGAGAAACAAATTTCAACAATTAAATACATTCATTTCCATATTTAAAACCAATTTGAAAACCAATACGTATTCCTATAATTTCATGTTAAAAACAACAAAGAACATGAGAGAGAAAATCCATGCCTAGTTTTGCCTTTGTTTTCCTTATTCTTCCTGAAATATGTAATTTGAATGCTCCCAAAAAATCCCATAATTTTTTCCAAAATCAGCTTTAATACAAAACATGCCATTAAAACTAGCTTCATAAATGCATTCACTAACCAAAAATGGATTTCATATAACATCTCCTAAAAAATCTCTATGTTCAACTCAAAAGACTAAAAACCCATTAGAATGGAAAAGATGCAAATGAAGAAGGCTTTTCATGTTTTATCTTCCCGAGGAAGCTATCGGTTCCTAAGGAACCAAATCCATCAAATGATTTAAATATTACCAGTTTTACATCATGACTATCTCTCTCCAAAAATAGCTATTTAAAAAGTCACTAACTTGTCTTTGTTATCCAAAATGTGCCCCCTGCTCATTTTGTGGCTAACCCCTCTCATTCTTCCTTCTCTTGTGCCTCAGACATAATATTTTGCTTTTCAGGCACTCAAAACCTTATGGAAATGACACCATTAGATAGAGCTTTTTCTCAGCTTTCCAGAAAGGTAAAGTTTTCCTCCTAACTCCATGTATTTTTGAAGTTATGGCTCGGCGGAGTTTTGGTGGGAAATTTTCCCTTTAAGGCCTGCAGAGCCCAATTATATCTCGCCACGTGTCCTGAAGTGGCAGAGCGAGGAGAATTTGGGAAATTTTCCCAAGGAGAAAATAAAGGAAAATTCAGAAGGGAAAGCCCGCCCCCCTTTTTGCGAGCCAATAGAATCTCGCCACGTGTCAGCTAACGGCAAAAAACCAAGGTCAAGCTGCATGAGGAAATTTTGGAAGGTCTAACCCGCATCGAATGGGGTTTTGACACATGTCCAGGTGAAAATTATCAAAGCGACCCATGGAAAATTTAGGAAAGACAGGCCCGCGTCCAATCAGCGCCCGCCACGTGTCCTCAGCTCACCGGCCCGGCGGGGAATTTTGGGAAAATTTTCCAAAGGCAAAAACAAAGGGAAATAGAGCAGGATGGGCCCGCGCCCAATAAGGATGTGCCACATGGCACCTGGAAAGGTGGAGCATGGGGAAATTTTGGGAAATTTTCCAAAATGACCAAAAAGGTAAAAATTCAAATTTTTGCCCGCCACCCGATTTGGCCCTGTTTTGACCTAAAACTTCAAATCGCCATATCTTTCGATCCAGAGCTCAGTTTTTCACGTTCTTTATATCAATGGAAATATGGTGAAATTATCTATAATATTCCAGGGTCAATTTTTCATTTTTATGGAGTTTGGAGAGAGAAAATAAAAAAACATCTCTGACACATGGTGATGAGTAGAAATGACGTTTCAACCACTGTTTTTAATGAAGAATGGCTCGCATTCTCTCCCAGCATGGTTAAAAATGTTAGGGAATGGGTCTATAAGGATGCCCATGCTATTTTGAATGCATTTTGGTCAATGATTAAACCTCTCCCATGTTTTCCCGTGTTTCTCTCTCCTAGGCTTGTCCCTTGCACTGTAAAAGCCAGATTTGGCTCATTTTCAAAGTGTGGAACATTTTTTGTGTATTACAGGTACCCTTTCTCACTGTTATCCAAAATTTACCCCAGGGTAATTTTGATAACATGCATCAGAATATTCAAGTCCCCTGTCTGAGAGGAAAAGAGCAAGCTCTGAGAAAATGCAAAAAGGTTGCAGAAAGGCAAATAAGTTGATCCAGGAAAAAGTGTAAAAATTGGCTAAGTCCTGCTCAAGGGAGCAACTGGGACATTTGGGACGTCAAGGCGCGGATCGGCCGAAAAGCCTCCAGGCGGCCCAAATTGCATTTGGGACAATCGGGCCAGAAGTACGCGGGGGCGAAAAGCCGATCCGGCCGAAAGAAGAAAAATTGGCTAAGTGTTGCTCAGGACGTTTGGGACAGAAAGACCCGAACCGGCCGGATCGGCCGAAATGAGCACAGGCAGTCAAAAAGTGATTGGGACATCTGGGCCGCAAAGGCGCGAATCGGCCGAACCGGCCGAAAAGAGTCAGGTCAGTCCAAAACAAAGTGGGACAAGCGGGCCAAAAATACCCGAACCGGCCAAACCGGCCGAAATGAGCACAAAGGGCCCAAAATCAAATGGGACATCCGGGACAAATGGAGGCGAAGTACGCGAAGGAGCCGAAGGGGCCGAGGACCAATGAGAAATCGCCACGTGCCACAAAGAGAAAAGTCAAAAAGTCAAGGGGCGAGTTTTCGAGCACCGATCCGAACCAATGGGATAGTGCCACGTGTCCCAGCTAGGGCCCACAAGGAAAATTCAAAAGACAGCCCACCGAAAGGTAGAGGAGAGAGAATTGCACGACCAATCAGAGCCTGCCACGTGTCATCTAGGTGGCGAAGCGCGGGAAAATATTTCGAAATCTGTCTTGGTCTGTTCCGTGCCCTAAATCTTCAGATCGCCATATCTTTTGATCCAGAGCTTGGATTTCCACGTTCTTTATATCAATGGAAAGCTGTTGAGATGCTCTACATGATTCTGGGATCAACCTTGAGTTTTGGTGCATTCAAGAGAGAAAATCGAGAAACGGCTCGACGCGTGTGCACAAAGTAAGTGACAATTCAAGAAACCAAATTAATGCGTAATGGGTCGCATTCTCCTCCAAATCAGTCAAAGATGGCGGGGTATGGGTTGGTAAGGTATCCTATGCCATTTTAATGCATTGGCATTCAATGAGGAATGGGCTTACACGTTTTCCCACATTTTCTGTCCCCTGGGCTCGACCCATGTAATGTAAAAGCCAGATTTGGCTCATTTTAAAAAAAAGTTGTTCATTCTTTCTGCTCGGGCCTCCCTTCTTTTCTTCTCTAGGGTTGAAAATGGAGTTCGAACCTCCTCCCTTGCTCGTAATGGCATTTTTTCCTTTTACTAATGGAATGATGTTTCAGGCAAACTTCCTCGGAGCAACAAAACATGTTTTGTGATGCATCCGTCCATCCTTCCTCATTTTTGCTTGTTCTCTTCTTGCCTCTCTTCATTGCAGGTATTTGTGCATGTTTGAATGTTTATTACAGTGTCCGGAGCTGTGTTCATGGAGTTTTGGGACATTTTTTGTGTGAAATCTATCCTTGGGCTCGTGATGCATCCGTCCATCCTCCCCATTGCTCACCTCTCTTTGTCCCATGGCGCTTTGATATATGTCCAACATCCTCCTTCTCTCGGTGTATCACCATTTTAGTGTAGGCTTTTGCTGTTTTCCCTCTCTCTCTCTCTCTCTGTCTCCTTGGCATGGTTAGATTAGGATTAGATTAGCTTACCCGCACCTGGAATAGCTTGTGGCGGAGTAGTTTAGGAGCAGGAACCACCTTCTCTGGAGATTCCTCTCTCGGTTTCACAAGTCCCATGCTTGGAGAGAGGTTTCCATGTTGTGCAATCACACTGGATGCCCGAACGCGTCAACCTAGAAGCCTGATGTGCGCCCAGTGGGGGTGCGTGTGATTTTGTGATAACAGTTTTGGCACACCGGTGGGACCTTAGAGGTCTTTCACTTCATCTTTTGCAGGTTGATGTGTTCCTGTGAAGATTTCAGCCTTTGGAGGCACTTGCAAACACATCTGGCGACTCCATCTAGTCAACAACCATCTCTGAAGTTGCAGACCTTCCTTTCCATTCATTTCCATCCATTTTTCATTCATCCTTCTTTCCATCCCTTTCATTCTTTTCCATTCCATGAAGTTGTGCAACCATGACTTCATTTCCATCATGGAACTCACATTTACAACAACAGCAGTATTTTCCACTTCCAACATGTTTTACAAATCCTCCAGATCAGCATGCATACTCATATGAACAAAGATAGCCAAATTCAGTTTGGCAATGAAGCTTCCCAAGAGCAAGAGTATGCATACAATGAAGACCATCAGATCCAAGATGCTGGTCTGTTGGAGAAAATCCAAAAGATGGAGGTGGAGATGGTGCAGTCCAGGGCTCAAGCACAAATGAAAGCTTTTGGAATCGGTTATGGAGCACCCTGTCCATGGGTGGGACCTTTTCCAAGGCATTACAGCCCTCAGGAGAAGCTTGACTTCATGATTGCAATGCTGCCTTTGCTTGCTAAGTGGATTGAAGAAATAGAGGTGTATGAGAGAAGTATTCAGCAACCTTGTCAACGGGTAAGCACACCATCTCATGCCTTTTCTTTTCCTCTTTCCCAATCTGTTTCATTTCAGCAGTGTCAAGTTTCATACTCTCCATCTGCTGTCCCAAGTGTTGAATCCATTCCCCCATCCCCTAGTCTTCCACCCCATCTCAATTCTTCTTTCCTTTTCCCTTCCAAACAGTCATCCCCTCCAAAGAAACAAGAGGTTTCACCTCCTCCTCCACCACCACAAAAATGTCAAATCAGTTGAGTTTCAACCCATCCCT
This sequence comes from Taxus wallichiana var. yunnanensis, assembly GCA_018340775.1. Classification (NCBI taxonomy): domain Eukaryota; kingdom Viridiplantae; phylum Streptophyta; class Pinopsida; order Cupressales; family Taxaceae; genus Taxus; species Taxus wallichiana. The sequence goes on from CM031239.1 coordinate 157,128,678, forward strand.
CCTCTTGCATTCCCAAATCCATGTTGGGAGGATGAAAATCAGAATGCCAGTCAAGGAAAACAACAGCAAAAAGAGAGTGCCAACAAAGATGAAGAAATTCAAAATCTGAAGAGTTGGGCTCTTAGATTTGGGATGACAAAGATCCCCTTGATGGTTAAACCTACAGAAGAGGCTAGGGTTGGAGAAAAAATGGTGGTCAGGACTGATTCTGTTGCAGCAGAAGAAGAAGATCTTGCAGTCCCAACTTGTCCTCTAGAGCAACAAATTGAAGAGTTTGACTTGACAAACTTCATGCTGGAGGAAGAGTTCAACCAAGAGCAAGATTGCCTTCAAACATTGGAGGAAGGAGAAGCTGCTCCAAATCCAAAAGAAGAGGAGCACAATCTAGCTGTGGAGGAGAAAATGTAGATCCAAGGGCTTTGAGCACAAAGCAGGTTACAGGAGAACCTTCAGTTCTTCTTTCCACTTCATCTCTCTCAAGTTCTAGCACTGAAAAGGAGTTTGATCTCTCAAACTCAATATTGGAGAGTGAAGGAAACCATGGTGGTCAAGTTGCAGATCAAGAGGACACCATGGAGGAAGTTGAAAACGAGCAGCAGGACAGCAATGAGGCAGTTTACCTGTCAGATTTGGAGGACTGTTTTGATGGAGAAGAGCCGGTTGAGCTTTCACCTTTCTCTCTTTCATCATCCACATTCCAAACACCAGAGCCTGCTGCCATGAAGGAGAGCTTTCATTTGCAGCAGCCTGCATCTTACAGCAGCTCTTTGGGATCAAGATTGGAAGATTTTTATCTTCCATGTTCTTCATTGGAGGAAGAGAAAGGACAGAAGGATTCCACCATTTCTTCCACATCATCCATTCAGGTGGGTCTACAAGAAGACTCCATTCTTGGAGTTGAAAATCAGAGCTATGGGCATATTAAACTGATCAGACCTTTCCCAATCAGGTATTTGGCTTCATTGGAGCCAAAGGAGAAGCCACAACCAGTCATGCTTGCTTCTGAGCATGAGGATGAGCTACAAAGTACCAAGGATCAGCTGCCATACCTCTCCAATCCAAATGCAGAGCAACTAAAAGAGGTATTGGATTTTTCAGTTGATACCTTGATGATTTGGATAGAAGACCAGCTTCTTGTTGATTTTCCATCCATCCAAACAGCCATGATCAGTGCCAAATCAATTGCATGGCTGCCAATTTTGAAGAAAGGAAGCTATTTCTCACAACCAGTTGCAGGGTTTGTTTAGCTTGCCTTTGCTTCCAGCTAGAGTAGAGTAGGTAGATTTGCTTTCAGTAGAAGAAGTGCTCGTGCACACTCTGCATGTTCCATTTGGGACATGTATGATTTTCAGTTCTGTACATAGTTTTGGTGTGGCTGGTTTTGCTCTGGCACAGTTCATTTCAGTGGTTTTGGTGAGAACAACTACATGCCCGGTGGGTTTCCAAGTGGCTCAGAGGGGAGATTTTCAAGTTCAGATCAGTTTTCAGGCTTGCTTATGACTCCATGCCCAATGGATGCTTCAGGCTACTGATCATTCATCTAGCAGGCAGATGACCCCGCTGAGTCGCCAAACTGTTATCCAAAATTTACCCCCAAGGGTAATTTTGATAACATGCATCAGAATATTCAAGTCCCCTGTCTGAGAGGAAAAGAGCAAGCTCTGAGAAAATGCAAAAAGGTTGCAGAAAGGCAAATAAGTTGATCCAGGAAAAAGTGTAAAAATTGGCTAAGTCCTGCTCAAGGGAGCAACTGGGACATTTGGGACGTCAAGGCGCGGATCGGCCGAAAAGCCTCCAGGCGGCCCAAATTGCATTTGGGACAATCGGGCCAGAAGTACGCGGCGGGCGCGAAAAGCCGATCCGGCCGAAAGAAGAAAAATTGGCTAAGTGTTGCTCAGGACGTATGGGACGAGAAAAGACCGAATAGCCAGATTGGCGAAATGAGCACAGGCAGTCAAAAAGTGATTGGGACATCTGGGCCGCAAAGGCGCGAATCGGCCGAACCGGCCGAAAAGAGTTAGGTCAGTCCAAAACAAAGTGGGACAAGCGGGCCAAAAATACCCGAATCTGGCCAAACCGGTCGAAATGAGCACAAAGGGCCCAAAATCAAATGGGACATCCGGGACAAATGGAGGTGAAGTACGCGAAGGAGCCGAAGGGGCCGAGGACCAATGAGAAATCGCCACGTGCCACAAAGAGAAAAGTCAAAAAGTCAAGGGGCGAGTTTTCGAGCACCGATCCGAACCAATGGGATAGTGCCACGTGTCCCAGCTAGGGCCCACAAGGAAAATTCAAAAGACAGCCCACCGAAAGGTAGAGGAGAGAGAATTGCACGACCAATCAGAGCCTGCCACGTGTCGTCTAGGTGGCGAAGCGCGGGAAAATATTTCGAAATCTGTCTTGGTCTGTTCCGTGCCCTAAATCTTCAGATCGCCATATCTTTTGATCCAGAGCTCGGATTTCCACGTTCTTTATATCAACGGAAAGATGTTGAGATGCTCTACATGATTCTAGGATCAACCTCGAGTTTTGGTGCAGTCTGAAGAGAGAAAATTGAGAAACGGCTCTGACGCGTGTGCACGGCCAGAAGTGACATTTCAGCGGCCAAATTAATGCAGAATGGGTCGCATTCTCCTCCAAATCGGTCAAAGATGGTAGGGTATGGGTTGGTAAGGTATCCTATGCCATTTTAATGCATTGGCATTCAATGAGGAATGGGCTTACACGTTTTCCCACGTTTTCTGTCCCCTGGGCTCGACCCATGTAATGTAAAAGCCAGATTTGGCTCATTTTAAAAAAGTTGTTCATTCTTTCTGCTCGGCCCTCCCTTATTTTCTTCTCTAGGGTTGAAAATGGAGTTCGAACCTCCTCCCTTGCTCTGTAATGGCATTTTTTCCTTTTACTAATGGAATGATGTTCTGTGTAAACTTCTGGAGCAACAAAACGTGTTTTGTGATGCATCTGTCCATCCTTCCTCGTTTTTGCTTGTTCTCTTCTTGCCTCTCTTCATTGCAGGTATTTGTGCATGTTTGAATGTTCATTGCAGGTCTGGAGCTATGTTCATGGAGTTTTGGGACATTTTCTGTGTGAAATCTATCCTTGGGCCTGTGATGCATCTGTCCATCCTCCCCATTGCTCACCTCTCTTTGTCCCATGGTAGTTTTGATAGATGTCCAACATCCTCCTTCTCTGGTGTATCACCGTTTTAGTGTAGGCTTTTGCTGTTTTTCCCTTCTCTCTCTCTCTCTGTCTCCTTGGCATGGTTAGATTAGGATTAGATTAGCTTGCCTGCACTGGAATAGCTTGTGGCAGGTAGTTTAGGAGCAGGAACCAGCCTTCTCTGGAGATTCCTCTCTCGGTTTCACAAGTTCCATGCTTGGAGAGAGGTTTCCATGTTGTGCAATCACACTGGATGCCTGAACGTCAACCTAGAAGCCTGATGTGCATCTAGGGGTGCTGTGATTTTGCACTAACACTCACCTTGGAAGTGATTTTGGTGGAACATCGACCTTTTCTAAGAGCTTCAACTTTATTTTGCCTCTCAGGTGTTGTAATGCAAGTGATTTTGATGATTAAAATAACAATACAGCCTCTGTGATTAGTTTTCATCCTCTGCCTGTGTTGTTTGGTTAATTTCTGATCCTTCATTACAATTATCAGTTTGTGCATGAGGTTCTTTGTTGCATTTTTATGGACTGTGTCAATCTACGGAAGTAAAAAATGCTCACCACTCCTTTGGTGCATCACCTATTAGCATTAGTTTTAGTTTATCTGCATTCTCTATCTCTGTCTCCTTTGGAATTTAGGGTAGGATTAGGAATATAGACCTCTACAACTTGTAAGTGATAAATCTGACCAGAGGAATTGAGGAACCAGCCTCTAAACTGGAGATTCCTTTCTCATTTTGTAAGTCCCACACTTAGGGAAAGGATTCAATGTTGTGCAATCACACTGGATGCTAGTATGATCAAACTAGAAATCGATCAACATCCAGTGGGGGTCTTTCGCTGAGTTGCTACAACACTTGCATGCCAAGGATTTTATTTACTCGTGTTTTATGTCATATTGTCTATGACCAAGTTCTTTAATTTTTTTACTAATGTTGAAACCGAATTCACCAAACCATAACCAATATTTATGCTAAGTGGTCAATTACCATATATTTCAACATTAACATTTTGAAGGCTAGGTGGTCTAAGACCAATCCATATGCAAATTAAACTTTTAAAAGTGCAACCAAACGGCGGGCCCTTAAAACCTTCAATAATTAAAGTTTCTATAACATGCAAACAAATGGTGGACCTAAAACATTCACAACCTCCAAAGCATGAAATTTATATATGTTTGTGTATACATGTCTACATATATATATATATATATATATATATATATATATATATATATATTATATATATATATTATAATTATTAAGTATTATTATTACAATTGCTGATTACAAATTTGATCATTCAACAACTTGCATTATCGATATAAAATTGTCACTTTGTTGCATCTACATTGCACTTAACGAGTGTCATCATGTCTTGATTAACCAACAAAAACATTATGACTACATTAAGTTTGGGATGTTACATACTCTACTCTTAAAAGAATCAACATCTCGATGATTTAGACTTAAACATTCTCAAACATATAAATTAAAAGTAATCTCGACATCAATGAAAAAGAAAACAGTTCATATTTTGAAAATTAATAGAATTTCAGTCAAAGATAGCTCATAAAACTTGGTTGTAATTAACCATATAACAAGTTATTTCCAAACAAATCAATAATATAGCTTAAATTACCATTACGATCATCGTATGTATCAAATAGTATAACATGAATCCGTAAAAATAATCAAATAACATTTTTGTTCACTAAAACAGAAAAGGAAATGCAGTTTTCGTTTCATCCATGTTCTACCAAGTTGCGTTATCCTTAAAATATTGGTGCCATTGGACCTTGTATTGTGCAATATCACAATTTCTAAGATGCAACTTGTGAGTTTCCAACACTCTAATTAGTTCAACTACAAATATTTCCATGGCTTGAACCTATAATGAGTTCCAATTTATGACATTTGATTTATCAGAAACATACTTTTAAAGAAAAGAAATATGAAAAATGTCATGCATTCTAGATGATGTAGGAGGTAATGCTAGCCTGTAGGCCACCAAACTTATAACTTCAAGGATTTCAAATGGTCCCACATATCTAGGTGACAATTTGGTAGCTTTTCCAAATGAAATAGAGCTCTTTTTGGTTTTACCCTAAAAAGACCTTTTATCCTTGCTCAAATTTTTCTGTCAATTCTTTTTAAATCATCCACCATTTTCCTTACCCACCGACTCTGGAATACTATTCATCATGAAATTCCTTCATAAATTTTGTTCTAAGATCATTACCTAAGGGTACATACAATTTTTTATCATACCGTAAGACTCATTTTTTTCAAACTAAAAACCTTTGTATCTCCTATCATTTGGATTTTCTACTAACACAGTTTTCACATGTTGATAATACATATCAATTTGAATTTATTTCTTAACTTCTTCTAAAAACTATGTTCTAAGGGTCACAATAGCGGAAATATGCTTCTTGTGACTTAGTGCATCAACCACATGGTTTTATTTTCCTTTCAAGTAAGTAATATCAAAGTCATATTGGGAAAAAAAATTCCAGCCACCTACGTTATCTTACTTTTAAAATAAGATGCGTAAAGATGTATTTCAGCCCTAAATAGTTTATTTTCAGTTCAAATGGATTTCCTAGAAAATAATGCCTCCAAATTTTTAATTCATGAACTATGGTAGCAAGTTCTAAGTCATGGCGAGCATAGTTCTTCTTGTGCACCTTTAGTTTTCTAATCTCAAAAGTAACTAAATGATCATTTTGAAGAAGCATTCCACCCAATCTTTCACATGAGGCATTAATTATTATGGTAAATCTTCCATTAAGATCCGTAACCTTCAAGATAGGTGTTATAAGTTTTTATTTGAACATTTTAAATGCATTTTCACATTTATAGGTGCAAAAACTTCTTATCATTTTTTTGTAATGAAGTTATTGGTCCAACCACTCTTGAGAAATCTTTTACAAATTTTCTATAACAACCAGCAAGTCCAAAGTGAAGCTTCTTACTTCATGTACATTTTTAGGTGCCATGTTATAGCCTTGATTTTTTATGGATCAACTAAAATCCCATATTTTTATAATGTGGCCTAGATATTGTACTTCATTTTGATAAAAATAATATTTCAAAATCTTACCATAAAGTTTCCTTTTTCTCAGCACTTCTAACACTATTCTCAAGTGTTCATTGTGTTCCTCTATGTTCTTTGAATAAATCAGAATATCATCAAGAAAAAACAAAACAAACTTATTTAAGTATTCTTAAAAACATTGTTGATAAGATTCATAAATGCAAAGAGGCACATTAGTGAGTCCAAATGGTAAACAATAAACTCATAATGATCGTATCGTGTTTACGAATGTTTTTATGAATGTATTCATATTTTATTCTTAACTAATGATAACTAGATCATAAATCGATATTAGAATAAATAGATTCATATCTCATCTATTCGAAGAGGTCATTAATCCTTGGAAAAGGATATCTAATATTTATTGTAGCTTTGCTAAGCATGCGATAATCAATGCATAAGTGTATGTTATATATATATATATATATATATATATATATTTTTAAAAATGACTGTACTACCCAAGGAGACACACTTGGTCTAATCACACCTTTTGAAAAAAGTTCATGAATTTTTCTTTCAGTTCAATTGACTTTGTTGTTGTCATTCTATATGGTGCTTTTGATATTGGTTCAGTTCCAATTTTGATTTCAATGGTAAATTCAAACTCTCTTTTAGGAGGAAGTATAGGAAACTCTTCCAGAAAAACATCCCTGTACTCTTGTAATAGTAGAAAATCCTCCAAGGAAGTCTTACCTTCCTCACTAAAATTAGAAATTTTGATTGCATATAACATCCAACCCTTGTTTTTAGCTTTCTTAAGTTACATTGCATATATTTATCTAACTTTTAAATCTATCTTAATGTCGTGAATGCTAGCTATTTTCATAATGTCATCTATGCATTCTATTCATTTTTAAAAAATAATCCACTATTGCCTTATGTTTGGATAGCCAATTTACTCCTATTATGATGTCATATGTCCTGAAGGATCCACGTAGAGGTCAAGTTCGATGGTAAAACTAGGTAATTACAATGTTATTCCAAATAAACATTAGTTTTTCGTATGAATAACATCATTTCCATATTTTATAGTCCATGATTTTTCCATAAATCCATATTTCTTAGACAATTTACACCTAAATTATTTGAAATAAAGAACTTAGTTGCACCGATGTCAAAAAAATAGTAGTAGGTAATCCATAAAGATTACCCGACACTTCAATAGGGGTAGCATGTTTCTCAACCTAGTTATTACCCATTACAAAGATGCATTATTTATTGTTGGTCGTTCCCCGAACATTTTGGGAACATTTGTTTGCATAGTGCTCACCACCGCATGTAAAACATCCCCAGAGGCCCTTTCCTCTCAAATTTATTTTTACCATAAGAAACAATGTTCTACTCATTCTTCCTTGTTTATGTAGCAGGTTTAGATGTTGTATCTTTTCTCGAGCAGTCTTCATTTTACTACCATGTTTCTTCCACCAAGTTTTCTTAGGAGCTAAGAGTGTGGGTGAGTTGATGCTTCTCTTGTGTTTCTCATCCCTAAAGGTTTAAATTGCTTACAATTTATATTCTTGTTTTATGGACTTTTAAAGCATTGTTCCCTTAGTATAAGGTCCATGAACATCTACCTTACCTCCTATATTTGGGTTTAATCCCATAATAAACTTTCAGATCTAGAACTTATCATCCTAAGATAGTTTAGTAGTCAAGCGAGTTATTTTATCCCCTTCTTGATTGTTATCATCTTATTGTTCAATTTGTTCTTCATCATACTCTTTATTTCCACTAGTTACCAATCGCCCAAGGAAACTATCCATTTTTTAGGTTTCATGAAGGATTGTTATAATTTTTCTAACTTCTCAACTATTGAACCTTCATCATTAATGGATCGGTTCCATCGTCATAGTTCACCCTTATCCTAACCATTGTATCCCGTTAATACAAGGATAAAATGTCCTGTTAGGGTTATAAATCCATTAAGTCCAAGAGATGATAAACCTTTAGCTCGATACCAAGTTGTAACACCTAAGTTATGATTCATCCAAATTAAGGGATTTTTTAAAAACAAACCCCTTAAGTTCAATTAATGATTCTAATGACTAACATTAATAGTTAGCTTGATGCTAAATAATATAACATTATTTATTATTCCAAAATCCATCCGGTAACATATGATAACCATTAATTAAAATAAAATGCAAATACACTATCCTAATATAATGCAAGTTTTCAATAAATAAAATGAATAATGAAATACTGAAATAATACCTAAGTGAAATAAGCTGGAAAATATGAAAACCTCATCAGTGCAAAGAGGGCTAAAAGAGCCTTAGATGATTCACGAGAGGTTGATGGATTGTGTCGTAGTGGATATCACTCAACACGGATGGAAGACCATCACACGAAGCCCAAAAAGTTGTAGATATGAGTGATTTGGCTAGACTGTGGTGCCCGGAGAGGGATATGGGTGCCCGTGGGTTCCTTGGTCCGAGTTCAAGGTTCCTTGGTCTACAAAAATAGTCGAACCTAGTTTTGATATGGTTTCTAGGTGTCTCGCACTTATTTTCTTGTTGTTGTGTGTATGTCATTGAACTTCACAGGATATGTTGTTGTAAACTACAATGGATAAATCACCTGCAAAACCCCAATTAAAGCATGTAAAACCTAAAAGGAAAGATGCATATGAAGGAGTTAGAATGTCCTCAACTACCAAATTGATGGAATTACCGAAGAAGCGCTACACCGCATATCGACCCAATGTAGTTCTCGGTGTGTGTGTAGAATTGTGCCCTGTGTTTCTCATGTGCCAATCACACTTTGTGAGTAGTGAGCAAGTAACTAGACATTAAATGTAAATAATATGTGCATGGAAACAATAGACTACCCTCCTATGCAAAGTGTGATGTAGATGAACCGGATTTTTTTCCTTATGATGGAGCTAGATGGTTATAAATGGAGCTATATATGCCTTTGATGAATGCAACCTTAGGTGGAGATAGTAGATACTTAGTTCTTTGTCCTTATGATAATCACATAACTTTTTATTTATCCGATATGTTTGCTTTAATTTCATAATTAACCCCGAAAATTCCATCTACTAAAAATATCATATGCTCAAATGGATAGAAAGGACCCAAAAAGTATAACCAAAGTAAAAGAGGAAAAAGACACCTAGAGGGAATGAGGAACCTAACACTAGAGTCCTAGCTAGGCGCTAGTGTTCCAAATGGAAAATGCTAAAAGGTAAAAAGACAGACTCGGGTAAGTACAAGTGCAAGACTGAAAGCATAAGCATAAAGCAAAGAAAGGTGGCCAAAGACATGGGTTAATTAGTACTTTTCTTACTTAGGAATATGAAAATAGTATTATGTGATCGAGACTAGATAATGACTCAAAGTGCGTGATTTTTGTCTACATTTCCCCCACTTTATGTTGGTGAAAAAAATTATTGGTAACATAAATTAGATAGAGATGCATACCTGATATCCATGTAGATTGATGTAGAAAGCATGCCAAGGGACTAGAAAAAGTGTGGAGTGATAAAAAGATGGAGTGTGGAGACTAAATATGAAAAAAATGTAAAAAGGTGATGAAAATGAACCTAGGGTGGAAACACGTGTGTAAATGCCAATGTGTGTGATGTACCTATTGTTGATGTCGATGTGTGTGATGTTGTTGATTGCTTACTTCCCATATATATGGACTTGCAAAAGATAAGATGATCAAGTAGTCAAATACACATGTATATGATAAAAGTGTGTGTAAAGACGCATGTATGTGTGTAAAAATCATGTATGTAAAATAAAATGCTGAAAATGTGAAAAAGGAACATGTGCACTTGATCCGTGATGAGAAAAGAGTGTAGAAAGGATCCTGTAAATGTTGATGAAGTGTGAGTTTTTTTGGGTGATCTCATGCCACTAGATGAAGAAGTATAGGGAGGAAAGTTTGATTTATCCTCCAACCTTTAACCACTTCCTGAAACTATAGAGATCTCTGTATTGCTTCTGGTTTTTGGGTGATTCATTGCCATGAAAAAGTAGTGTAGAGAGGAAATTTTGTTGTTATCCTATAACCTTTAACTACTCCCCAGAATAAAACACCATTGCAAATGATGTGTACCAACACATGTTCTAAGGGCAACCTACCCTGTAAAAGCCATTGTGTATGATTTTTGTAGACTTTGTTGAACCTAATTATTGTGTAAATACCCCCTAGTTATAGGCACTCCAGGAAAGGAATTGTCTTACTAAGAACCCAAGTCTGATTCTAAGCCCTAGAATGTGTTGTACAAGTACTGTGCTGTGATGTATACTATTTATAGACCACTGTATGAGGTGACTTATTCACCCAAATGATGCCTCCCGTATTTGGGGGTGTGTGCAACATCGTTGTAGGAGTATGTGGTAAAAAAGAGGACCGACCACCGAAAATGTGCCATGTAGGAGGAATGAGATGTGCTTGGTAGAAACCAAGGCACATGAAAACAAGTGGCTAGGAAAAAGTGTTAGTATAAACAAGAATGCATGTAGAGAACAAGTTTAAGCTAAGAAGACAATGTGTAAGTAGATAATGTAAACACCCAAGAAGATAATGTAAACCATGAAAAGAAGGTTGCAAACATGGGACACCATTCATGGTGTTGCAAGAAAATCAAGGATGACGAAGCCAAAAGCATACAAGTGTGCACATAAGACAAAGGGAAAATCCCACAAACAATGGCATACAATGACAAACAAGTACAAAAAATATAACAAATAACCATGGAAACAAATAGCCCTACATAACAAATGCTACACATGAAGCACCCATTAGCATGTTAGAAAGATACAAAGTATGTAAAAGTGTGTATAATCCGATGATGTAAAGTGCTAATTACAATATGAAATAATATCACCTATAGTATATGAAAGTGGATGCCCCCCAGAGAGCCGTTGTGAGACTGGTATGAGGTACTACACCACTCATCCATGCTCCATGTAATGGTCCTGTATAATTTATGATCATAACTAGAAATAAATTGAAAACGCATGTGTGTATGATAAAAATAATGACATATATATATATATATATATATATATATATATATATATAGCATGTCTAATAAAGTAAACATATACTAGTAAATGCAACCAAGATATGCAATATGCTATGGATGGATGGAATGAAATGCAGAGTGAATGATAGGAGCCATGTGCCCCCCGAGTGAATGTAATTGTATGTATCGAGGTTCGGTTGTTATGCCCCATCAATAGTCAAGAATGAATCTGTAAACAGAGTGTGCCATCGGGAAATGGTCGAACTATGTGTTGTGCATAGCGTGATGTGATGAATGTGTAGTGATGATATGCGACCTAGAGATGAGGTGTGAGAACATGTGATGATTTATCCTAAAGCATATATCATAATAAGATAAAGGAATAAGTGATGATTTATCTAAAAGGGTATATCACTAAAGGATTCTAGAAGAAGTGATGATGTAGCATATGGTGTATATCACTAGTCTAGGAATATCACATGCGAAAGAGGTTAAATAGTTGAATGTCTAAGTGTGATGAGGTCAATTTGATTTATGTACCCTCAACAGTCCAGTATGGACCGTGAGACTAGAGTGTGTCATCGGGTAGTGAGTGTAATGTATATAAGTAGATGAGTAAAATGTGTAAATCGTCATGTGATGTTGATGTGTAGTGTTTAATATAGGATTTATAGTATGTAATGTGAGATGTGTAGATGATAATATGTGTAGATGGATAGTAAGACATAAGATGTAAGATGTAGGATGTAGGATGTATATATGTAAGATATGTGAAGAAACACGATGTGTAGTGTCTATTGTGTAGTGTGTTAGGTTCATGTGTACATGGTGCCCTCCATAATCAAGTGTGAACCAAAGCACAAGAGTGCATCATTGGGTAATGGGAAATGTAGATGTGTATCAAGATGTATGAGTAAGGTGAGTATAAGACACGTGTCAAAGATAGGGGTGATATAGATGCAATTCCCCCCAAGTGTGTAAGATGAAGAAGTCAATCATGTAATGTCATCTAGGAGGTCATCATTGTCATGGTCAAAGCCAAATGAACAAGTATCAGAGACCTAGTAAGCAATGGTGTCAGGTTGATCATCCAATGATCCATTATGACATAAGTTGTACATACCCATGACATATTCTTCATATGTAAAATGCGGTAATAGAAACCCATGTGCATACCAATGAGTGAGATTCTGTGTAGAGCCAAGAAAGGAACTATTACAAATGAACACATGACCAAAAGGAATGGGAAATGAGATATCTGTATGATCAAGATCTAGGGTTCCCATAATGCAATCAAGCCATGATTTTCCTAATTTCAGTGGTGAAGAGTGAGGACCTCGCACAAGAAAAACCGTGAGGTGAAAGACACGTAGACCACAAGTGGAAATAATGTGAATGAATCTATGACAAAGATGATAAGAATGTAGTGGAGCATAGAGATCTTCAAAAGAAAAACCTAGCTGAGTCAAGCCATCATGTGTACATATTGTGTCATCACAAGTAGGATCGAATGGAATATGCTCCCAATAAGAATCATTCATAAAAAATTTCATGTGAAAGGAGGTCATACTGGTGGAGGTGGCACATGAGAAGGTGGAGGACCTAGAGTGATGTTCAACATAGGAACAAGCCCCGCTAAAAATCATAGTAGTAGTAGAAGTAGGGGAGGTGTAGATGTAGTTTATACAAAATCTATCATGAAAATGGCACCTTCAAGTGGTGGTAAATGTGGTAGCTCATCTATGGGTTGCGGGTCATCAGTAGTGTCAGCTCTTGGAATAGGAAGTGTAGTATTTGGATCATGGTCACAATATTTGTATGGATGACGGTCACAAAGAACAATATACTTGACACCCTCATGTAGAAATTTGACACAATGATGCATGATGACAACAACAACTTGCATGGCATGGAGCCATGGCCTTCCGAGTAAAAAATTGTATGAAATCTGGAAAGGTAATGACAAAGAATTCATGTCAAGTTCACCAAAATGATTAAAATAAACTATAATACACTAACCTAATATAATGCAAGTTTGTAGTAAATAAAATGAATAATGAAATAATGAAATAATACCCAAGCAAACTAAGCTAGAAAATATGAAACCCTAATGTGTAAAGAGGGTTAGAAGAGCCTTAGATGATTCGTAGAGGTTGTTGGATTGTGACGCAAGGTGGAGATCGACTTAACATATATGGAAGAATTTCACATAGAATCTCGAAAAATTGTAGATTTGAGTGATTTGGCTAGACTGGGGTACCTAGAGAGGGATAGGGGCACCCGTGGGTGTCTTAGTATGAGTTAAAGCTGCCATGGTTTGAAAAAATAGTCGAACTCGGTTCCAATATGGTCGTTAGGTGTCTGCACTTCTTCGCTTCTTGTCATATGTATGTCATTGAACTTCATTGGATGTTGTTGTAAACCTGCAATGGATAAATCATCTGTAAAACCCCAAGCAAAGCATCAAAACCCTAAAAAATAAAGATGCATATGAAGGGGTTAGACTATCCTTAGCTGCCAAATTGATGGACTTATCACTGAGTGCTGCACTACATCTTAGAACCAATATAGGTCTAGATGTGTGTGTACGGAATTGTTCCCTAGGTTTCTCTTGTGCCAGTCGCACTTTGTGAGTAGTGTGTAAGTAACTAGATGTAAAATGTAAATAATGTGTGCATGGAAACAATAAAATCCCCTTCTATGAAGTTTGATGCAAATGAACCAGCCTTTGTGCCTTTTGATCGAGCTAGATGGATGCAAATGGAGCTATAGATGCCTTTTATGGATACAAACTTAGGTGTAGATAGTAGATGCTTAGTGCTTTGTCCCATAAAATGATCACATATATTTATATTTATATGATTCCCTTACTTGGATTTCGTAATCAACCACAAAAAGGTCGACTACCAAAAAGATAAGATGCTCAAATGAATAGAAAGAACCCAGAAAGTGTAACCAAAGTACAGAGAGGACAAGGGTTCCCGGAGGGTACGTGGGTGCCGACATTCAAGTCCCTGGTTGGGAGCTAGTGTCTAGAATGAAAAATTGAAAGGTAAAAAGACATACTTGAGTAAGTACAATTACAAGATTGAAAAGAAAAGCATAAAAAAAAATAAAGTTGGCCAAAGACATGGGTTGATTAGTAATTTTTTTACTTAGGAATCATGAAAATTGTAATAGGTGATCGAGACTAGATAAAGAATCAAAGTGCATGATTTTGTGTCTATATCCATGTGCATCTGTAAGGTTCTACTATATCTATCTGATCTCCCTTGATCACTCTAACTGAGTGTGTATACTATTTATACTTTAGTTAAACCTTTTATAGGTTATGAGAACTTGTGCATCTCCTTATTTACTACTTGTAAGGCATTTATGTAACTTCCATATGGATTCATACACTATTCACTTACGACACATTTACATTACTTTGGCCAAAGTTTATAAGCATTGATTTATAAGCTTAGTTTTGAGACTACACACTAGTATTTGAAACTTTTCTTCCATCCACACACAACCTTATCAATATAATTATCAGATTCCATTTCATTACTTAAGAAATTAAGTTTTATTTTTGAAGAAGTAGAGTCCACAAATCACCCTACTAATCGAAAGGATCCTATCAGTTCCACCTTAGGATCCCTATGGGAGATATAGTGACCACGTAATGATGAATTATTTTCATCATTATGTCCTCACTACCCTTCTTGTATCCATATTAAGTTAGCACGGGAGGATACTATCAAGAATACGATGGAACATAACACATATGCTTCATTTATTGTTTAAGTTATCCATGAACAATGAAGTAAATAAGTTCATCTTTACAACACATTATAATGTGTCGATGTATGATATTAGATTCTTGAAAGAGGGTTATAATAACTCAACGAGTTACTATCTTTCATTAGGTCATCTTATCAAACTAACACAACGTAATGTTCGTTATTAAGTATAGGTTTACTAACCATGTTATACATTAAGATGCTCCATTAAATTACTTGTTATAGATAGTACTCAATCCATTAATTTTCATTATTAATCCATTTTATTCCATAAGGTAAAATTATAAATTTATCTTGTTTGTGTTATTTTGTTGTCCTTATCATTATATGTGTTGTCATTCAACAAATTTGTTCATTTCAAATGAATCAATGAAATCAAAAATAAATGTATAACATAAGATTAATCATCTTTATTTATACTTAGTTGTATAACAACATATAAATTCTTTCATATCCATAAAGATAAGTTACAAAACAACCTAATAATATTTATTGAATTAAATAAGGATAATCCCTTATTTTCATAATTAATGATATACAAATCATCATAATAATACATTAGGAAAAATGCCCATAACAACTTGTGAAGATAATTCATTTGCATTTATCAAATAAATACAACAATCCTTTTTGTATTTTATAACAATAACTTATGACGTAATTCATGCGTAAATAATCCTATCCATTCACTTCAAGAATGGCATTCCTTCTTCTGATTGTAGGAGAGAGAAAAAGTATATATGGGTCAGTTCAAAGAACTAGCATGAGTTCACTAAATTATATTCCTTTTTGTAATAAAAATTAAATAATAGAATAAGTTAAGGTTAACTTGATTCGTAATATATATGATAATATTGTAAACTTCCTATTTTATAATAAGATATCTATCTTATACAGATATGCAATGATACTTCATATTGTAATAGTATGTTTACAAACAATACATGAATTCAACATGATCAACTTAACTTTTAGATGTTAAAGTATCATATTAACACCATTAATTAATAAAATAGTCCAAGATAAGAATTCAAGTCTTTATTTTTGTTTTACAAACAATTTATTTTCCCTAAAATAATATTATCAACAATATAAAAAGAACCTTCCGAGTCATATTGATATGTCATACTTAAGTAAAAGAGCATTGAAACAAACTCAAATACCAATGCATACAAGAGAGCCACATATCCATCACACCGTTTAGTTACTTAATCATACAAACTAAATTACATCAAAGTTTAAGGAGGCATGAACATGTTACTATTGAGTAAGTGTCTTCTAAAACATTTCCAATTTTCTATTTTCCCATTTGACTTAAAACCAAAATGGAGTAATTACCATTATATTCAAATAATCTAACAAATGTATAAATTTCCATTTCATACTCAATAATTTAAGATCCCATAATGAATACAAAGTAAGGGGAAAATCATCATTGCTTAATAAGAATACTATACCATTCCTAAAACTTTCCCAATTTTCATTTTTTGAACTCAAAAGGAAAATCATGGTCAAGACATGTCAAATAATCATACTCTACAATAGTTCAAAATAATGTTAATCAATTAAGTTCAATGATGAGATAAATCTCACAAAATAGTAAGTTCTTAAATATGTATTTACTTAATAACATTTCCATATTTAATATCCAAAACTTATCTAGTTCACCATGATTATCTCTACAACTAGTGCTCGAGGAGAGATTGGTTTATTCATGTTTTAGAGAACTTAAAATAGTAAATAACAACTAAGCTCATAATGATTTATAATCCACAAAAACATTCAAACCCACTAATAACTAAGTAGGAAAGATGTGCGAAAATAAAATAGTCTAACTTAGTAAATCCTATTAGGTTGGGATTATCTTTCCTTTTAAACTAGACCCCAAAAGACCAAAAGTGAATTTTCTTCAAGTTCTCAAAGAATACCCAAATCAAACATGCTCAAGGGAAGAAAGAGAGACAATGAGATATGTATATACATGTTCCTAAGGACTTAAGCATAGACAATAACAACAAACTCATAATGAGATGGAATCCAAAAACCTTCAAGCCCATTAAGATTTTAGTAGCAAGTAGTGCTAGCAAGACTAAAGGAAACCTATAGTAAAAATAACTCAGCTCCAAGATAGATTCGAAAATAAAACAAGTTTTAAACCATCATAAATGGCGAGCTTCGAATGAGATGGTATGATAAAAATCCAAATGCAAATATGTTCCATATTTCCTTATAAAAAAGACCCATTGCACAAAATTACTGCAAATACAAAAATCACATTTTCAAGAAAACCCATATCATTTTCCAAAATTTGTTTTGATTTCCTTTCCGAATTTTCACATTAAGAATAAGGAGATGTTCCATATTTAGAACAAATAATCAATGTTTTATTTCCCAAAATAAAAAATAGTTTAACAACAAGCTCTAATGATTTACTTCAACTTCAAATATCCTTTCCAAATTTCCTTATTAACCCAAAAAGGAGAAAAAATTTTCAACAAATAATGACATCCATTTCTAGATTTAAAAACCAATTTTAAAACCAATACATATTCCTATAATTTCATGTTAAAAAAAACAAAGAACTAGAGAGATAAAACCCATGTCTAGTTTTGCCTTTATTTCCCTTATTCTTCCCTTGAAATTTGTAATTACAATGCTCCCAAAAATCCTTTAAAAATTTTCAAAATGAGCTTTAAATATAGAATACACCATTAAAAATAGCTTCATAAATGAATGCACCAACCAAAAATGGATTTCACATAATATATCCTAAAGAATCTCCATTTTCATCTCAAAAGACCAAAACCCCAATAAGAATGCGTAAGATTCAAATGGAGAAGGTTTTGCAGGTTTTAGCTTCTTAAGTAAGCTACTGGTTCCCAAGGAACCAAATCCATTAAATGTCTTAAAGACTGCAGTTCCACATCGTGGTTATCTCCCTAAAAAAACATATTTAAAAATTCACTAACTTGCATGCCACAAACTTTATTTACCTATGTTTTATGCCATATGGTCTATGACAAAGGTCTTTGCTATATTCACCAATGTTCAAACCGAATTCACCAAACCATAGCCAATATTCATGCTAAGCGGTCAATGACCATATATTTCAACATTAACATTTTGAATGCTAGGTGGTCTAAGACCAATCCATATACAAATTAAACCATTAAAAGTGTAACCAAACAAAGTGGTCCCTTAAAACCTTCAATAGTTAAAGTTTCCATAAAATTCAAACAAATGATGGACCTAGAACATTCACAACCTCCAAATCATGACATTTATATATGTTTATGTATACATATGTATATATATATATATATATATATATATATATATATATATATATATATATATATATATATATATATATATATATATATATATATGTATTATTATTATTATAACCATTGATTACAAATAGAAAATTATATTTTTAATTAATTCAATCATTCAAAAAAACTTGTGTTATCGACATAAATTTTTCATTTTTGTCGCATCCATCTTTCTCTTAACAAGTGTCATCGTGACTCGATTAACCAACAACAACATTATGACTACATTAAGTTCAGGATGTTAGAATTTCACCATAGTAACTTGATAAATTTTTGTTCATAAATAATATTCAAGGTTTTGATATGAGGATTATAATTGTCATGGGAAGATTTCGCTTGTAAATAATCAATAAATGTTGTAACAATAAGGTAGGAAAAGAGAAATGATAAAGTAATATTGATATAATAATAATGAAGAAAAACCCTAAAGATAATAAGGGTTTGGTGTAGAAGGTCTAAATTTGAATAGCATGTCCTAAGACAAATAGGTTAAGGATTCAATCAATAAGTGGGTTCACCAAATGATTTAACTTGGAAAAATAAATAATTTGTGATAAAGCAAGATTAGTTCCTTCTACTTATTTAAATCCCAAAGTAGAGTTAGACATGACATATTATTCAAATTTATTAATTAAAAATTAACATCCGTGTCTAAATATACATATTTAGAAATTACAAGATAGATCAATTAAAACATGTTCGAATAGAGTAAGGCATGAGAAAATGAGTGCACTTACCTCTTTAACTAGTCTGGAAGTTGATTTGGGTGTAACATAGGGATAAAATAGATAAAATATCCTACATATAATTCATCTCTAATTATAGAGTTGTATTATGCATAAGGACAAAGCCATTCCTTTTGGGATGGGCAGTTTGGTATATATAGAAAATGGTGATTTGTAATTTTTAGACCCCTACAAGTGGTTATAATAAGCTTTTTTTGTGAAGTAATATGTATTAAAAATGTATGAAACCCTTTGTAATCAACCAACCTACGGTAACACCCATAAGAAAAGGTTATTGGTTGGGCTAAAATGAAATTCATTCACTACCTATATTGGGAATAATCTAAAGATGCATCAAACCCCACATAATTCTCCATCTAGAGATACAACATAATACTACATGGATGCAACTATATTTTATAACTTTTTTATTTGTATAATGCTTTGTAATGTATTAGCTTTCTTGTGCTTGATTTGGTTTTGAGGGATTATAATTTGGAAAGTTTGACTCTTGAACCTATTTTAGAGTGCTTCAAACATATGTGGAGTATGCTCCTAATGTATTTTTTTACTTTAGGGGAATTTAAGAGAGATTTTTATTATGTTTGATAGATATTTTTGAGGGGATATATTGAGAGTACAAGGTGAGTAAATGAGGGCACCAAAATTGCTTATATAGGGTTTTATGGATATAATTTCACATTAAGGCAAACCCATAGGAAAATATTGACCCATTAAAATATATTTAATTGAGAAAGTGATTGTTTGGTGGCCCTCTATAATACCATTCATCCCAAGCCCAAATTGTTGGACGGTTTGGTCCTTGAGGAATATATAGTGTTGTAAAGTTTTATGTATGATAATTAATATAATTAGACTACTTGTGAATTATGTGATAATTTTTTTGGTCATTGAGTTGTATAATGAGGAGATAAAGTCTTGTAATAGGACTAAGGATAGAATGGAATATATAAATTAGGTTTGAAATATATGCCTAAGTCATGATTTAAGTAATTAATCCAATATTGATATTCTCAAGTGATAAAGTACTGAATTTAGATGAATACAAGTAGAAGTAACAACAAAAATCTTATGAAGCTAAGGGCATCCTAGTAACATGTCACATGTCCCAATGCTCTGAAGAACCAATAAATATATAGATATGTTAGATTCCCCAATTTTAATATACATTTCACATACATCCATATCTCGATATAATCAGAATTATCAACTAAAGCATCATCATAAACTACATTTATCACATTACCATCATTATGAAAACTCAAAACATCAAAACTATGTGTGTGTGTGTGTGTGTGTATCAAAAGTGTACATACATCATTAAGGGATTCAAAAGCCTCATACATCATAATTTTTACATCATTGACAAGGGATTCAAGTGAGCCTCATACATAAAAAAATCTATACATTAAAATCTATCTACAAAACTATCAAGTAAACTAAATTTCCTTCAATCGACACTCCTCAGCACTACTCCCCGATTATCATTCAGCCTCGTGTTGATCCCTCACCTCATGTTGGTCCCTCACCCAAACCTTTAGGTGATTTCTCAATGCTTGCAACACTACCAGAAGGGACCTATTGTGATCAATCCAAACATACAATATAACAAGGCTCATATGGAAGCCTCCGCCTCGCCTCATAATATCACAGCTCATCACATAAATTCTAGTAGTTCACCATGCTCACATCACCTGTGTAGTCCCATCTAACCACCGGTATAATCCTTGGCCACTTGTAACCCAACCTTTGAGATCAAGGGCATATCACTCAAGGCCTTCCATAAGGCCTCTCTGCTTTTGGCTATACCTATCTCTTTCATCTTGGCCTCGTGTAAAATCTTCATGTACAAAGAGTCAACTACGGCTCAACCCATCCCACTCACCATTCACACTATCCCTATTGATTAACAATTTAGCCCTCTCATATAACCACAAGGCCCACTTGGCCTCTAAAATCACTATAATGGCCTCTAATACAACCACCATATCATCCTCATATTTTCCCTCACCACCACCACCACCCTCCTAAGGTACAACCTCTATAAAATCCCACACCCGCCTATCGAATGCATAAATTTTCTCTTGACACCATACAACGTAGGCCTCTATCACCCCAACATCGTCATGCCCAAACACTTCTCCATGTACATGCACCCTCACCCCTTCCCCCTCCTCATCGTCCATAAAAACTACCTCTTAAACAACCGATAGTGCTACATCCGACTCCACATCATCTCGTTGATAGGCCACTTATGCATCCGGCATATCTTGAATCAAGTTAAACTATCGTCGACATGACCAAACTAGATCAACTCCCACCGATCCTCCCTTCAACCCCACACCCATTTATCCTTTTGTAGTACCCCGAAATCCCACTTTGCACTGTGACATATCAAAAACATGTATAAGCCCTCCAAACCACTTCACTTCCCTATAATCCATCTAAGAGATGTCTTTAATAATCGTCACATTGGATAAACCCCGTGATTGCATGATTTGACTGCCACCTCATAAACCCCACTTAATACTCCAAATCTACCCATCTCATCCATGAAACTCCTCACATCCGAGCCACTATAATGTGCTTATATGCCTAAAACTCCAATAAAAATGACACTTCCACTTTAAAATTATGTCTATTACTCCGAACCATAGCTCCTCAGAAACCGGGGTTCCAACAAAGTAGGGTCCCAAGCAAAATCTATCATGTAAACCATCATATCAATCACTACCCCGGTCAAAATCTATGACAATCAACCTCCGATAAATCTAGTAACATGTAGTAATCGATACCCATCATTATCATTGTGATTAAGTCTCAACCATCCTCGTTATCACTATATAATGCTCCATATGAAAACCCCTAGAAGAATACACCACATCAACTCCATAATCATCATACAAACTCTACATCATGACACCCTTGCCTTCCTCATGAATCACATATGCATGTTCACCCTATACTAGTAAGTGTAATATCCACCGTATATCCTCCAAGGTCACTATCATCTCTCTTGTAGGAAACCAGAACATGCATGTGACATGGTCCCATCACTCAAAAAAATCCAATAATAAACCCATGCCTCTATAAATGCACCCGTAATGACACATGCCACCTAGTCCAACCTCCTCAAAGCAATCCTAATCAACATCTGACAATTGAGCTCGAACATCATCTAATATCTTCAAGATTTTATCCCATGTGGTCAATCTCTCTAGCATGCATCCATAATATAACAACACACCATTAGAAATAATCAATCATAAATCAATCCAATATAATTTAAAAATCATAACTTTTTTTTATAAAAATAGTGGAATCACATGTGACTCTACTTGAATCACTGGTGACCCTATCAAAATCACCAGTGACCCATAAATCCCTAGTGATTTCATAAGAAATCGCTAACGGGTTCTAAACAATTCCAATTCTAGAAAAATAAAAAAAATAAACAAAAAAGAACAAAAATCTTAAAAACACCACCTACCTTGGCACATGTGCACATACTTTGCCTCTGTACACCTCCAAATGCATCCATATTGTAAAATAGAAAATAACTCAAAAATTAGGGTTTCTTGGTCTCTTAGGTTCTCAATTCACAATGAACCAAATGAGCCTCTAAACTACTTTTTATATTAATTTTTTTCCATCTACCCGGTCGCCAATGATTGGGCTAATTGCTGAAAATTTCATCAAATCACAAACAACCTAGAGTAATTACCAACAATTACCTCCTCTTTATCCAAAACATTATCAATTGGCCTATAAGCCTCATTAAACCATAATTTTCATCATTCCTTGCCAAAATTACACATTTTTCAAGTATGTTCTTCCTTTTTGGGCCCCAAGACCCTCTAAAAATCAAAATCAATCAAACTATACAAATATTTCCTTTATCAAATCCATTTTGGATTTCATAGCCATTAGGAAACTTTTCCCTTATCGTCATTAAGTCATACATCTATAGGTTGAGAACCCATTGGTTCCCCTATCACTTGACTTCTTAGTCACGTAATCCCACCTTTGTGGCAACATCCTTTATTGAGCCTATGTCTCTAAATCATTGTGGATACCATACACTTTAGGGAACCTTTTCATGTAGTTGCTTCCTATGAGTCATGTGTCCATAGGTTGAGAATCCATCAAGCATCCCTATCAATCGACTCTCTGGTTGCACAAGTCCACCTTTTTGGCGAGTTTGTTTTCATGCCTAGTCTTGGGGCATCTTAAATAGAAACACAACATCATCTCATCTAGAAACATATTCAAAACTTTATCTTTACACTTCATCGCAATGACCCCCAGTTTGAGGGGTGGCCACTTATCTAACACAAATCAATAATTCCACACATTTTTATCCAGTGGCTTGTTTATCACAAACCACTTGACAAAAAGGGGAAAATGTAGACACCCATTTTTGATACCCTACATTATCTATCCATAGTATTCACATTTTCATTTAAAAATCCTAAAACCTATCTCACTATCCTAAACCATGACTTCACCCCGTAAAATCACATTCTACCTCCCCGTAAATCTCATTTACCTATCCTAAACCTCCCTAACCACCTACAACCCATTTTAATCCTAACCATTTAACCCCTAACATCCCTAACCTCCTCACAACCATTTTAAATTGTTCCCATACCCGAATCTACCCATTTGGAAGTGGTTGAAACCACTTCCAAGAAGGTTTCCCACTTTTCTGGATCGTCAACAATTCTAACAAATCGTCGATGATTATATAAGCAACATCAAACTCCTTGAAACATATCCATAAATGTTTGTAGTGAAGATCTAATTTTTGGATAATTAGATGACATCGCCACAATCATCTTGATACCCTCAAAGCATCCCTATTGCACCCATGGAAGCTTTGCAAATGTTGTAAGGTTCCCACAACATCATTTCTTAATGTTTCTCATCCAAGGTAAGAATTTGTCTCTTATTTTCATTTTCATCTTATCAATAAGTCATATAAAAGATCATATCAAGATTCAGATCAGCCATTTTGTATCCAATTTAGAGTTTTTCAAATAATTAGTAGTTTCAATAGTAATTTCCAATGATTACTCAATCACTAGCGATCCCTATCATTTTATCACTTTAATAATATTTATCACATTTGTAATCAATATATCAATTTGTTTTCTATCTAACATGTTTGTTTCTAAGTTATTATTCTCTGTAGATGACTATACCAGCTCAGACACATCCTATCACTAGCATATAAAACCTCCTCATCATCTAAAAACCATTTTCCTAGGAACAATTCAACATCATGCAAAATCTCAGCTCTCGTGCCATATCCTCGATGACATGAAACATTGAGGACATTCAAGATTAATTTGAAATTATACATGAATAATAGGACGTGATGGAATAATCTTGGTTCAATTATTTCTCATACTTTGAGCTCATCTTAGCCCTCACTTGGTCCACATATCATGTGAAACAAGATCTTTCTATCCCTCTAGATTTATAAATCATCCTTGTATTGTTAATTACTTTCATATCTTATCACTTGATTGTAAAAATTATTTGACACCCTTCGATGAAGCCCATTGGTTCCTAGGATCAGACTTTATCGAGAAAATCTTCAAATAATTTTCTAACATTTATCTTATTCAGCTATCTTTGCATGCAAGTTATCTCATTCATTGGAAGGAGGAGTCTCTCACGTCTATTGCATCCAATCATCCCAACATTGTATTTTCAACACATTTATCATTAAACCCTATTGTCTTTCAATTTTATGGCGTTTTATCATATAATTGATAAACCAAAATTCACCATGAACAAAGAGATCTAAAATATTTCAATCTTCTAGAGAAACATTTGCATTTTTCATATTTTCTTAATAGTTGAGAAACATCCTTAAAAAGAGATGGTCACCAAAAGTACCTTCAGTAGCATAACAACCACCAAACAAACCCCCATAAAACTCCCCAATCAGCATAAGAGCCTCATCTTCACTTATATATCTTAAAAAGACCCCTTTAGGACTTTTCCAATCCAATCCAAGATCTATTAGGATATATTTTTGGGACACTAATTTTAATGTCCATTTTTGATTTTTATCCAAGCATATAGGACAATTTAAATTTTGTAAATAATAAACAATTTCGTGGTACCAAGTAGATGAATTTATTTTCCTGTGGGGGTATTACTCATCATTATCAATGTCATGCACTTCAACAACTTATATATTTGATTTAGCCATCAATCTGGCCAAGCTAAGGCCTCTTAAAAACTTAGTGGCCTAGATATCCATATCATACTCCTGAAGCTTATTGACGTACGTACACCGTTTACTTGACACCTCCATTTTTTTAAGGATATATTTAATCATGGTATGTGGTGCATAGGAAATGACCCTAAAGCTTAAACTATAGGGCCTAAAAATTTGGTAGATTTTACCAATGAAAAATATTGGTTCTCCATAATAGAATACTTAAATTCAAAACCTTGTAAGGATTTGTTAAAGAAATCAATAGTTCTTTCATGACCCTTATAATATTTTTGTAACAAGATAGAAGTAATGGTAAAATCATATGCAAAAATAAAGATTTGAAATTCCTTTTTATAATGAAGATTGACCAATACATGAGCAATATTCAATGCATCTTTTACTCCTTTAAATCTTAACCTACCTCCTCACCTCACTTAATAATCTAATCCCTTTTCAACATGCTTGTGATAGATAAAGTGATCTTGGTGAAATTGTAGATAAACCTCCTCAAAAAGTTGATATGACTAAAGAAGGATTGTACACCTTTTTTAGATTTGGGGATGGGCACCTTGTTAATTACTTCCACCCTTTCGTGGTCAATCGTAACCCCTTCATGAGACACAATGTGCCATGTTAATAATTTATATGTTAGTGTGAACATTAATATTTTGTGTGTATTTGTAATATATGAGTTGTGATATAAACAACTCATATAATGTTGTAATAGTTTAATTATATTGGTGAGTTGTGAGAACATCTCACGTAGCTAAAGTTGTGTGAGATAATAAAGGTATGTTAGAGTGATATTAGGAGATGGGGTTGAGATTATGTAAGGATTGAAGATCATGTTTGAATCCACCATTGTAGGAATTAACTGATCTATATATGTAACTCATCAATCATGAATAAGATGTCCCGATTGAATTCAATAGAATAAAATCATATTGTGTGTTTAATTTCTACATTATTATTCTGAGTTTAATATTAAAACTCTAACCAAATTTACATGTCCAAGTAACTTGGCCTTTCATACTCCAAAGTAGGATTTCCTTGGGTTCAATGAGAGTCCAAATTCTTTACACCTAATCAATATTTTTTCTAAAATGATCACTTCTTTTACTGGAAAAAATAGTTATGTCATCTTGATAGACTACTATAAATTCATTGATAAACCTAGAAAATGCAACATCCATGGCTCTTTGGAAAGTATCCCATGCATTCATCAAATCGAAGGGAATTCTAATATAAAAATAAGT
This sequence comes from Taxus wallichiana var. yunnanensis, assembly GCA_018340775.1. Classification (NCBI taxonomy): domain Eukaryota; kingdom Viridiplantae; phylum Streptophyta; class Pinopsida; order Cupressales; family Taxaceae; genus Taxus; species Taxus wallichiana. The sequence continues at coordinate 157,155,288 of CM031239.1, forward strand.
TCCCCAAGGAGTAGTGAAAGTAGTTTTATATTGCTCTGATTCCTTGACTACCACCTAGTTATAACCAGAAAAACCATCCAAAGTAGATAATAATTGACCTAGTCACATTTTGCAAGAGGTTGTCCATATTTGGTAATGAGTAGATGTATTTAAGTGAAGATTTATTCAAATTCTTGAAGTCTACACATAAACTGATATTAGCATTATTTTTTCTTAATGGAACCAAGATGGAAACCCAAGAGGAATACCTAGTGGGATAAATAATACCATTATCCTTCAACTTCTTGAGTTCCTGTTTCATTTTAGATACAAGGATGGGTTTGATTGGTCATTTTTTCCTAAAAGGATAATTATGGGGCTTAATGGGTATCTCATGTTGGAAAATATATTCCCTATAAGCTTTCAATTCAGAATATGACCAAGCCATGCAATCTTAGTACTCTTTAAGCCAATCCATATCAATTTCAGCATTAATTTTAAAAGAGGAACAACACGCCTTGTTTACACTGGCCCAAAAATCACCAACAATCTAGGCATAAATAATATTAGCAGAAGATGTACCTTATTTAAGGTTTTCATGATGTTCAAGGACACATGCATCATCATCTAGAGTTGGATGCCCACAAGGAGCGTGAGGTAGCAAGAATTTATGACACCGACCAATGGTGTGTACCTCTTCTACAACTACAAATCCTACTACTAATAGATCAAGAACCAATTTTTTGTCTCTAAATGAATGTTTCTTATCACCTTAACCCAAAGGTCTCTTTCCTATATCATCAGATTCTATGATCCCCTTTAGGATGATTCCAAAAAAAATTCCCTTGATTCTAGTATTGAATTTGAGGGTGAGGGGGGGAACATTTCTTTACTCTAGCCAACTTGTACAAAATTTCCTTTACTTCTCCAGCCTAAGGTCTCACTACCTCCTCAAGATCATTGGATTTACTTACTTGAAACTTCTTTGGATTAACAAGTTTAACATTGTCTCTATTTGGGGTTTTACCATGAACTTTAATATTATTCTCAATATGAATTACCATGGAAAATGCCCACCTCAAACTTTTAGGGTTTTTATCCCTTAGGTAATAGGAATCCTTTTATCGATGCATTAGAATAATTGATTAGATAAGATTCATCACTAGGTCCTAAATTAGCTAGCAATATTCTCAAATTTTTCTTGAACCTTATATTAAAATCTTACTCACATTCATTAAATTTCTTATTTATATTATCAAATTCACAGGAGAAACACGGGGTCATTTGGAAAACTTAGAAGTGGTGGAAGTAAATACAAATACAAAAGAAAGAGAAGAAGTCGAATTGAGATCAATGAATCCTTTAATGTTTGTCTACATGAGTTCAGAAAGTTTGGAAGAAAATAATTACATGTTCTTTGAGAGGTGATGAGGTGAAATTTGATGAAGAAGTTGAAAACATGGAAGAAAAGATTAAGAAGAAAGAATAAATTGAAGAAAAAGCTTATGAAGAGGCTCAAATGTCTCTCTTGTTTTTGAAACTAAGGTTTTGTGTGTGTGTGTATGAACGTGCGGGTATAGCCTTATTAGCATATGGATTTGTATGCATGAAAATGACATGAAATAGTGTGGGAATGAAGTCCCTCCTCAATGAAGGTGAGGCTACCTTTATTGGAAACAAAAACTGTATTTACATCTATACATTCAAAATTGTATGTGGGGGTGTTTTGGAACATCAATGGAAAGAAAAGTGAATGAGGGAGATGGAATGGAATGAAGGAAAGGAGTGGAATGGAATGAACTGAAAGAACATGTAAGAGTTAGGTAAACATAGAGCCTAATATTGCATGAAGAAGAAAGACGAATAACTAACACAAATAAAATGGAGTTTGAGTTAGCCAAACAAGAACGTGTAAAAGGGAACACACATGAGCAAGTAGATAATCAGAGCTTGATCACTATGAACTAGAACAACCGATTAATAACGTTGACAATAAGATTAAAGATAATATTTGCATGTAATATTCAAACACCTAACATCTAATGAACATAAGAACATCAAATGTTACAAGAGACAATGAATGAGACACAAATTTTGTATTTCATTAACTCCAAAATGTTTTTCACAAAAGAACACAAAGTTTCTTCTTGAAACAAAGCTTGCACACAAAATTATTTTCTTCTCCTCTCTCAAAGTCACCCTTTACAAATGAGCCCCTCACTTCCTTTTATAACCCAAAAGTTGGTTACAAAGTAGTTAGGGTTTTACATGATCATTAAATAAGGCACTTAAGTGACCTTTGACTTTTTCAACAACTTTATTAAAGATAACCCAAAAATAGAAATTACTTAAAATATCCATAGTTTCCAAAAAAAAATAACAACACCTTTCAAAATATACAATAATAACCAGTACCTTATCCATTGAAATGGGGTCCGCCTATCTCAAGCGTATGAGAAATGGACTCTCCCACTTTGTTAGATACTAAGAAAATTAACTCCCTGACTGCCGATGAAATTAGGATCTGCTGCATTTTCTAGTTGAAAGGATCTAAACCTTCCCAAAGTTTCAAACATCTTTTCTTCTTCCGGAGGTTCACTTGGTCAAAGAATAGCCTCACAAAATACCTGTAATTCAAGAATTCTACTTGGCATATCATTTAAATTAACAATTTTGGATTGAGCGTTCTCAAATAAGTTCTTTAATTTGATGCACCGCTCCATCAAAACTGACGAGAAATTGTTGGTGGGAGTGTACATGTCCTTAAACAATTGTGAAAATTACTCTTCCACTGTCTAATGAACACTTTTGATTATGCTCATTTACGAGGTTGCAAGGAATCTCAGCTATGAATTATTGAATCAACAAGAGTGAAGTGAAGGCTTCATTGCAATGCTTTCATAATGGATCATAGAATCCTCAAGAAGTGTCTTTCTTGATTTGAGATGCAAACACCAAAGAAAACGTGTCCCTCGATGTTCAAATTCGAGAATTCCTTCAATATTTAAAACTGAAGATTCCATACTTGTCATCTCCTGTAAATTGGGCAATATCTCATCCAAATTTGATATAGTAGAAACAAAAGTTTCTTTAAGAAATGACATCTTCATGAAGCTTAACCGCGGTCTTGATCGTTCCCTGGCCTAAAACGAGAATCTCTAAAAGCTAAGTTTTAGTGACATGGCCCAATGTGTTTATTTCTTTTGACAAATTGAGAGTATCTTCATCTGGGGCAGCCACTGCATCAGGTATGGGGAAAGTGGATGATATGGGGTTTATCAAATGTTGAACATATTCCACCAATTGATTCTTTTCGGCCTTGAGCTGAGAGTTTTGAGACTTGTATTTCTCAAGTCTCTTTAGCACGATATCAATTGAATCTCGAGCCATCGCCATGTCACTTTCTAATGTAGACCTCCCAAGTCCAAGTCTGGAAACTTCATAGTTGGAAGGTGTCATAGCATCGCACTCTTTATCAACTTGTGGAATGGCAAGATCTGCAAATTTGTTTCCATCATTATCCACCATTATTCGAGAAAGCACCTTAGGATTCTTAGGAATGGCATCATTCAAAAGTTTGAAAAGGGCATCAAAATCAATGTCAATTGGCTTGACAACTCTCTTCCTTTTCTTCACTTTAGAATCAACCCAGGAAGGAGTATCATTCACTATTTCAGCATACAAAATCCTGGAGCTCGAAACAACATTCTCATTGTCCTCGACATCATGAGATCCTACAAGAACCCTATCCACAACCTTGATTCGAGGAGAAATAACCTCAATATCCACCTCCTGGTCATTTGGGAGATTTTGGGAAATCTCTTCATTAACTGCATGCTCTGAGGCATCTGGTATTTGGATTACTTGTATCACGAGTGGAGCTTGTGCAAAACATGGCTGAGGGTCATTTTTTGCCATGAGTTTCTGAGTACTATTAACAATGTGGGTAGAAGAATCTCTACTTAAAGGTAGAAAATCTGGACACACGCTCTCTTCCTTCTTCGGGGTTAGGATCTTTAGATCTTTCTCCTCGTGACACGTTACTTGGTGAAGTGGATTTTGGCAACCACTCCTTTCTTGCTTGTTGTGTATGATTGGATGGTACAGAGGTCGATCGAGAAGAGACTTTGGTCGAATGGAGGCCCCCTCGTGTTGGAAATTTTTGTGATCCCGAAGCATGATCTTGAATTGATTGCAACTTGGCAAGTTCTCTGTCATACCAAGATATGCTTCTTTCAATAATTGGTTGATTCTTGCTATCAAGAGAAAATTCATCTCTTTTGGTCCAGTCGATTCGAGGAAATGGGGTAAAAGAAACTACATCATATGAGGGATCAATGACATCCTCATCATCATTTATGAATGAATCGGGAGGGCTCTTGATGCGGAAGGCCTTGATCTGAGCAAGTGTTAGGTGAGAGTACTCTCATCTTCTTACCTCATGTTCATCGAACAAAGAAGCCCAAAATCTTCCATGGTAGGATTATGTTGATACTTTGCTCCCATAATATTTTGCATATATCCATTGATATCAAACTAGGCTCTCTTCACATATGGATGGATGGTTATGAGAAAACTCTTTTTCCATGAGTTGTGCATTGAAAAGATTTGGACATTGGTATTCCCGATTTGGATTGGGAAATGAATTCCTGAACGGTGCTTGTCACTAAGAAGGCAATGAACTTGGAATAATTTTCATGCCAGCTCCATTAATGCCCATCTGTCACTGACGTACTTAGGAAGTTTCCATGGGGTACCAAAAAGCCACTCACACAAATGTAGGAAAAAGATGAAAATTGAATAAACTAGGTTCCCCATTGGGAAATGACACTCATGGCTTCTTTAGAAAACCTTTCCTCAGTATTCCGATTCAGGTTCGAATCACGCGGAAGGTGAATGCATCATTGACTCTTCTAAAATGGTGAGAACTATTTTTGAAATTGAGTTGAGGGTAATAATGAAAAACACTATTTGATGGCCCCATGACTCCTCTCATTTCAAGTCCGAAAATAGCTTTCTTCTTGCTACCGCATAAGTTAGATACGATGTCATGTAGAAGCATCTAGTCATCTTAACTTCTATCAATTGTTTGTGAAGGGTGTTACTGATGATGGTGGCCCAATCCACAAACTCTTTCTTGGCTAGGATGATACAGATAAATTGATACATCCATGGGTGGAAAATCCTAGTAGAAGGTAGACCGAAAACTTGACTTAGGAGAGTAATCATGTCCCGATTTCTTCCATGAACTCAATGCGATACAATTCTTTGGGAAGCCTGTCAATTCGAGGTCTCTTGGTTACTAACCAGTTGTTATTAACCATCTTGCTCCATCTTAGGGGTTCTTCATCCCAGAATTCTTGTCTGATTGCGAGTGATATCCGCATTCTCGGGAAAGTCGGGTATGCCAAGCAATTCCTCAATGTGCTCTGGTGTGATTAAGAGGAAAGGCTTGCGATTATCTTTAAAAATTCCTCATCTCTCAGATCATAATGCTCCATGCAAGTGATAACCAATTTTGGACACTGCACTAAGATAGGAAATGTTGTTGCTTGGGGTAGACCACTATGGTAAAGTCTATATGAGAAAATGGTTTTGCCTTTAGTTTTCACCCGCTCGCAGAATTGTTGCACATTGATGTGACCCAGATTTGTATCAGTGATGTTGTCATATGCTGACTTAATGGAACTGGGAGGGATAATTCCTTGAAATTCATACTTTAGGGTGGATTTGTTTGATTTCTCCACTGGCTTCCTCGATCTCCTATGATTTGTTAGATTTTTCGGCCATTATGAATTTCATAGAAGAATGACTCAGGCACGCAAAACAACACAAGTGGGGTCGGGTCTCAGTCTCGAAACCCGTCGATGCAAGAAAAATATGTTCCGTTTTAATATTATTATTATTATTTTAAAATAATAATAATAATAATAATAACTTGATTAGGTTACAATTTTTGATTCAGTGACAATTATTTATTTATTTTTAATTTAAAATAAACAAAATCACCTAATTTTAATATCTTGATTTTTTTATTAAAAATTTTGGAATCAAATTTCTCCTTGGTATGTGAAAATCACCCGATTCTAATAATCCCGTAATTTGATATTTACTTCTTCGGTGTGATCTTAAATTCGTGAATCCAAAATGTGAATATTGTGATTTCTTCTTTTTGCTATCTTTTTGTTGTTTTAGACTTTCCTCATGAAAAATGCGTGGAATTATTTTTTTTTTATCTCGTTGTTTTCCCTCGCCAATGTGTGGATTTTTTTTTTCTTTTCTTATTATTTTGGGACTTTTCATTGGAATTTTTTTTGTTGTCTTTTTCTTTGCTCCTAAACGTGGGTCTTTCTTTTCCTAGCGTGGATAGACTATCGTGGGTGCATGGTGATCTATGGAACATTCAAAAACAAATAGAAATTAGAGAAAAATGCATGGAATTTACTATATGCGTGGGAGTGGTTTTTTTTCTTGTTGTCGTTTTCCTTTTGCCTCATGTGGTCTCCTTTTCTTCTTCTTTTTTGACTATTCTCCTCCTTATCTCTTACTTACATTGTGAAACTTTTCTTTTTTGTTGGATTATTTGCATGGAATTTATGGGACTATTCTCCTTCAAAATTGTGGTGATTTCTTCAACTGCTCGCATGGGAATCTCCTTCTTTCACACACATGGTCTCTCCTTTACCTCGCATGGGAACTTCTTTGAATTCAAAGCTCCTTTTTTTCTTTCGCACTAGCCTATGCGTGGAAAAATTCCTTTATAGCTGTGTGTGGGAGCTATTTTTGACCTAGTTTGGACAATTACATGGCCATGGCCATTATATGGTCTATTAATTCCTTTTTGAGCATGGCTATTTTTGCCTCTTAAATCGTGAAAAGAAATCCTCCCTTTTGCCGAGCGTGAATTTTTAAAACTGTCCTCTATTTCTTGGCTTTTTGGAACAACTTAAGGAATGCGTAGAGATTTTTCTACTTCTGTTGGATCCTCCTTTGAACAAACATGAATCTCCTTGAGCATGGGTTTCTCTGTAATACAAAAACCTTCTTACTTGGCGTTCACAGTATTGTGGGATGTGATAAAATATTATGTCCTTAGAAGAAATAAGAAGCAATTAGAAAGCTTCACATGACTCTTTCCAATGAGTCTGATGGAGGAATTTATGAGGAGCCTAACCAACTTCCCTTCTTCGGGTAGTGGAATTAAGTGCCAGGGGGAATGGGGAAAGCAACGACCAATTGCCAATGGGAATGGCAAAGTGGGTTGGCAATCTCCATTCAATTTCCCCATGTGGGAAATTGGGAGATTTCTTGCCCGTTTGCCAATCCATGATTTGGAAATTGGTGGAGAAAATCCCACAAGTGGGAAATTAAAATAAAATTGCCAGGAAAGGGAAATGGCTTGGGAAGCCAAATTGGCATTCCCAACAGTTAGAAGCACAAAGCTTACTTCCCGGCAATAAAATAAAAAAATTCGAATGAATTTTAATTAATATTTATTTAATTAAATACTCCCAAGTTATTTAAAAATTAATTTTATCAAACAAAGAGCAATTAATTAATTAATTTTAATGTATTTTAATGCAATTTAAAGCCTGGCGGGAGGAGTTCTCGCCCGAAAAGGATGAAATGAAGACCGAAACGATCAAAAAAAGGAGACGGTCATCATGAGGGTGATAAACCACGCAAAGTAACACTTTTGAAAAATTTCAAAATTTCCATTTTTTTATTTATTTTTTTAATTAATTTTTGCGAAGTCAAAATTAATTGATGATAATGGTGGCTCTAATTGGGGACAAGGACTTTATGGATGCAACAATGGACCCAGACCAAAATATTCATGAACATGATCTCAAAATGATGGGGCACAAAAATGGGGTGACACAAGAGAGGAGACCGAAAAATAGGGAAACAAACAAACCAAAATCCTAATTACCTATGTACATACGGGGAACAACCCATTTTCAATTTTGATAGTGCTTGAGATATTCCCACTGTAGGGAAAAGGCAAATGAGTTCCATTAGGATATGCCAAGTAATAGGTACTATCTCCACGAAATGTCTTATTTTGAATGGGCCTAGCCACAACGAGTCAAACTTCCCATGCTTTCCTTTTGGTTCACGTCTTTTGTCCCTAGAGAAGAACTAAGTCATTGATTTGAAATTGTCTCTCCCTAGTTTTCTGTCAAACAATTTCTTTACCTTGGATTGATGTTCCTCGATCCTATTTGCCACTTGACTTCTTTGTTCCTCAAGCTTTCTTAGGAACATGATTCTTTTATCTAATGCATTGGTGAAGCATTCATCATCAACTTCCTGAGCTAATTTTAATGTTGGTAACTCTAGTGTGATGGGAATTTGAGCATCGGTTCCATATAAAAAGTTGAAATGGAGACATCCCGATTTCCCTTTTGGGAGTTATGCGGTCAGCCCACAATGCATCATATAACTTTTTGTGCCAAGTTCTTTGATTTTCTTGACTAACTTGCGCACAATAGTAATGAGGTTTTATTATTGGATTCAACCTAACCATTTCCCTGAGGGTAGTAATCTGATGAATGAGACAAAGATATCCCATACCCATAACAAAAACCTATCATCTCTGTAGAAGAAAAATTTGAGGCATTGTCCATCACGATCTTGTGTGGAATTCCATAATGAACCAATATATTTTCTTTGATGAAATCACAAATTACTGCAGTAGATGTTTGTTTCACTGGTATAGCTTCTACCCACTTTGTAAAGTAGTTAGTTGTGGTGAGCATGTGAGTATGACCAGCACTAGAATTAGGATTCAAAACCCCGATGAAATCTAAACCCCATTGTTGAAAGGGTTCTTCAATGACAACTGGCTTCAAAGGAAAAGCTGCCAACTTTGGTCTTCCAACAAATTGTTGACAAGCTTCACATTTTGTCACCCATTTCTGAGCATCGGAAAACATAGTGGGCTAGTAATAATGTGCTCTCAGAATTTTATGGGTTGTTACTGGGCCAAAGAAATGACCACCACAAGCATGATTGTGGAAAGCTTCCAACAATCTAGGTTGTTGCTCTTTATCAACACATCTGAGGAACATGTCATCAATTCCTTTCTTGAACAACGTGTTATCCCAAATGACGTACCTGGAGTAGCTCTTAGTTTGATAGCTCATTTCTCCTTAGCTATTAGATTCTCTGGACACTCGCCATATGTGAGAAAGTAGGCAATATTAGAATACCATTCATCTGTGGTACTGAAAAAAACTACCAATGGTAAATTTTCTTCAACTGGTTCTTCTTCAGAGTTATCTCGTGGTTCATTCTCTGTGATGAGTTGGCAGAGTCCTCTTCCTCGAACCAACTTGGTAGGATTGATATCCAAATCATATTCTTGGATCTTGGAGACCCAATTACCTCTTTTAGATCTGGTTCTTGTTGTGTCAGCATTGATTTAACTATGGTGTCTGGAACTAAGACTTTGGTGTGAGAATTCAACACATAGTACCTGAAGTGTTTCAGGGCTCTCACCACCGCATACGCATGTCTCTCAAGAGGAGTGTAATTAAGTTCATGTTTCTTGAATCCAAACTCATGAATGTAATAGGAGATTGATCCCCTCTTGATTGTGTTGAGTCAAAATGGCAGAGATTGTGTGTGGCGAAGCATAGCAATAAATTATAAAATCCTTTTTAAAATCGGGACACACCAATGTAGGAGCTTTTGTAATAGCACCCTTGATTTTCTCAAATGCCTCTCTACCTTCCTTTGACCATTTGAAGGATTCTTTTCCTTTCATCATATCAGTGATTTCTTTAGTCAGCTCGCAAAAATGGCACAAACCTTCTCAAAAAGTTCACCTTCCCAAAGAATGAGTGGACTCCAGGCTTACTTGTAGGCAAGGAAAGATTTTTGATAGCTTGAACGCGTTCAGGATCGATCTTAGTTCCTTCCTTAGAAACAATATGACCTAGGAGTTTCCTTTTGTAACTCGAACACATGGACTTTTTGGATTTAGAGAAATCTTATGAAGTCTGCATCTTTGCAATATTTTCTCTAAATCTCTTATGTGATCTTCTCGTTTCTTTGAGAATACTATCAAGTCATCTAGATATATCACGATGATTTTGTCTTTATAATATGAATGCCATATCCATAGCCCTTTGAAAAGTAGCACCGAACATTAATCAAACCAAAGGCATTCTTCTATATGCGAATGTACCCCAGGGGGTAGTGAACATGGTTTTATGTTGATCTTCTCTAGCCACTTCAATCTGATTATAAGCAGAGAAACCATCTAGCATAGATAGCATTTCCGATCGATTCTTCCTGTAGAATATGGTCCATGACTAGCGAAGTGGGTAGTTATCCTTCAAGGAAGCTTGATTAAGATTATGGAAATCCACGCAAATCCTAATTTCTCCATTTTTCTTGTGAACCGGTACAATATTAGCTATCCAAGTCGAATGTCGAATAGGAAACACTATTTGTGCATCTAACATCTTTTGAACTTCATGAAATATTGTCCCTACAATCTTGGGATTATATTGTCTTTGCTTTTTCCTGAATGGAACTACACCAGGCTTCAAGGGTATGGCATGCTCCATTTCCCTAGGTTGGAAAGACTTCAAGTCTTCATATGAGTAAGCCAAAATGTCAGAATATTTGGTAAGGAGGCTTATGAATTTCTGCTCCTCAGGTGAGAAACACTTACCGATATTGACCAGGCGAGGTTTATCCTTGGTACCGATGTTAACTTGCTCATAGTCAGCAGAATTCGCAGGTCTGCCTGCTCTTTCTCTTTGATAAACCTGTCATGTTTGTCAAAAATTTCTTCAAGTGAAACCAATCCTTTGGGAATTTTATTTCCTTTGAGTTGGATGATGCCATCACCAGGATCTTGTTCTCAACTCCTTCCTGAATGGGTGAGGTAGTTGATTCACGAAATGCATAATCACTTCCTTCAAAGTACAACTATTCAAAATTCTCTCTTTTCCAAGAAGGCAATAATTTGTTGATCATCATTAAATACTTGCCAATTTTTCTGCATTGTCAGGAACACTTGGCCTAAAAACCATTTCAATGGTGTATTTGACTTGATCAAATTTTGAATGAGGAATCATTAATGAAGTTGAGACTGCTAGAGAATCTTCTTTTCATTCTTTTCATGAGGGACAGATTTTATGGAAAAAGCATCAAAGACTTCTATTGCATCCCACACTTTATTTTTGTAGTGTCTCAAATGATCATTCTTTACTTGGAACTGATTTCTTACTTGTTTCATGATCAATTCCGCATCTCCAAAGACTTCCAAATTTTTATCCCTTTCTCTCTCGCAGCTTGAAGGCCAAGGATTAATGCCTCATACTCTGTAGTGTTATTAGTATTTGAAAATTTGAGTTTGTAGGAAAAAGGAAATATTTTACCATTTGGAGATATGAGCACCACTCCTGCACCAGAGCCCGTCGAGCAACAACTTCCATCAAACTCAAGAGTCCATATCTCATTGGAATCTTGGCAAGTGATCTCAGGGGTATGAATTTTTGTAGTCATCATATAATTACCCATACTTGAGCCTTGGAAAAGGATCTGTGCGCGAGGATCTTCGGTTTTAGTTACCGTGAATTTTGCCTGAGCTTCTAGCATAAGCTTCTTCATTTCTCCATTGATAGGGATCATGGCGTGAGACCAATCCATTTGAATTTCTCCACCTAGATCTCTGCAAAATTTCCTACTCAACAACATTCCATACGAGGCGGGAATATCAGCAACTAAAATAGTTACCTTAACTCACTTTTGAGGGAATTGGGCTAAAACCATTTGGGCGTCTTTAATCTACCCGATCAGAGGAACTTGCTTGGTTTCCATGGAGTAACATGATCGAATGTTCTTGTACAAGTCAAACCAAGAGCATGTGCTACTTTTTCCGGCATCACATTATCTCGAGGCTCCAGAGTCTATAATGCAATTACTTAATTTGCATCCATTGATCAGAAAGGACACAAAGAAAGGTTCAATCTTTTCATTTGAAGGTGTAGTGGCACCACAATATTTTGAGTTTTCCCATCTTTGGGAGTTTTCATAATTCCTTTGGAGGAATGAATAGTAGAGTCACCTTTGATAAACTGGACCAATTTCTCGAGTTGATCCTTATTGGACTTCAAGTACTCTGCCTGTGACATGGAAATTTTTGTTTTATTGATATGATCAATGATATCAAATTTAGGCAAAGTAACCGTACTTGAAGTCTCAGATATTAGTTCTTTCAAACTTGATGATGGCACACTTTTGACCTTTGCCTCGGGCTTGGTTGATATCGGATGTGGAAGAAGAAGCTTTCTTCGTAGTTGGTTTACCAACTGATTGATCTAACAAAGGCCCTCCTTTCTTTAAGATAGTTTTGACCTTTGAAACCTCAGTCGCCTTGGACTCTTTAGGAGCCTCATTTGTCTTGGATTCTTTTGGAAGTTTCCTTGGAAACCTCTTTATCTCCTACCTTAGTGGTATCCTGCTCCTTTTTCTGAGAGCGCGTGTGAAGACAACAAAGGATTGACTATTCATATCTTCTATAATTTCTTCGTATTCGTCTTCTTCCTCTGAATGATACTCAAAGAAATGATTATTACTTTCCCCCTCAGGATCTTCAACTTCAGGTTCAGATGTCTCAGAATCCGGCTCTTCCTCATCAACCTCGACGACTTCAACCTCATCATCACTTTCTTCAATGACATCACATTTTGAATTAGTTGCGGGAGTTGCTTCAATAGCAAGCCTCGTTGGAGCACCTGTAATCCTGGCTTTGTTGGGAACGTATCCTTTTCTTGGGATGTCTTTGTAAGGAGCAGGTTTACTACTTTGAGAAACTTGCTTTTTCAAAGCCAGCACATCATTAGCCAACTTAGTGAGTATAGTTTCTGAAGCGTTGGGGTTTCTTGACTCTTTCCTTTGAGGGAATTTTTCTTGAATTTTCCTGCCATGATTAATTCATCTTCAATTTCTATGGCCAAAGATTGAGCAAGTTCCAAAGTAGCCACCCTAGCCCTTCTCAGCTGATAGCACACTTCTGGTTGTTGTGCGTTAATAAAGAAACATTTTTGTCCATCAAGGTTTGGATGAATCGGTGGGAACTTTGTTCACCATTTTGTTGAATTTAGCCATGAAATTCCTCATGGGTTCTGTTGGCTCTTTCTTCACTTGAGATAGTTGGGCAAGAAGAGCATGTTCATCTTCTACCATCTTGAATCGATTTTCAAACTTAGTTTTCATATCATTCCAATTTGTGATACATCCATTGGGAAGATGATGAAACCAATCTGCAAAGCAACATCATGCAATGTTTTGATGAAGAGACGAATAGCAACATCTTCATATTCTACCAAAAAAACAACACATGCAGCAAAAAAGGTAGAAATATGGTCATCTGGTGACGTCTTCCCATCTCCGTCAAACTTGGGAAGAATCTTTCTTGATCCTCGTGGGAGTTCATGTCGAGCAGGTAAGGCCAATGGGCCTATGGCATTTCCCCATGGTACGTTGACTACCATTTTGGGAAAGGTGGTATGCGAAGGTAAAACAAATGTGAGCAAGGACAAGTGCTTGACTGGTGGTGATTCCTTCCTTGCTTGCTCTTTCAGGACTTGATGCAAGGCTTGCAGATCTATGAGGTGTGTTCTTCTTTGGAGGAGATAACTTGAAACCAAATTTTCCTTGAAAGTCAAAAGTGGGATCAGATCGACCTTTAGCTTTTTCTCCTTGCGTAAACCTCTTTCCTTCAGTTTGAAATCTTTATTGTGAAGGGATCACTTGCATGTTCTGATCATCTCTAGCCTTTTCTCTTCACTCTCTTTCTTGAGCTATTTGCACCTAAATAGCTCTAGAAAATCTCATGGCTTTCTCTTCTTCGTTATCTAGTATTGATGTGGCGAGATGAAAATGATAGTTACTTGTGCGCTTTTCCCAAATAGCTTGCCTCAAATATGATGATATGTCTTCTTGAGTATCTACAAAAATAAGATTTGGTTGCAAGATAGGTGGGTTACTGTAATAGTCATACAACTTATTACCTTGGTGGAAGAGGACCGTGTCGGTGAACAACGATCAACACGTGTCCAGGAGGTCTTCTGGCACAAGTGTGGGTGCTCTTCTTCTAAGGTCTTTGATGTAGATTTCTCTGTCAATGGCTCTATCAATAGCCACAAATTACTGCAAGCTTTCACGGTTTTCCCAAGCTATTATTTGAAGGTTGGTAGTAATGTCTCCTTGGAAATATTCGTTGGGCACAAGGTTCGGTTGAAGAACTGGAGCTTGTGCAGAGGGGATAGTCATAAAGATTTAACCAAGCACTAGTTAATGATTCCGAATCCCTAGTAGAGTCACCAAAAATTGTTAGCATATGGATTTGCACACATGCAAATGACATGCAATAGTGTGGGAACGAAGTCCCTCCTCAATGAAGGTGAGGCTGCCTTTATTGAAAACCAAAACTGTATTTACATCTATACATTCAAAATTGTATGTGGGGGTGTTTTGGAACATCAATGGAAAGAAAAGTGAATGAGGGAGATGGAATGGAATGAAGGAAAGGAGTGAAATGGAATGAATGGAAGGAACATGCAAGAGTTAGGTAAAACAGAGCCTAATATTGCATGAGGAAGAAAGATGAATAACTAACACAAATAAAATGGAGTTTGAGTTAGCCAAACAAGAACGTGTAAAAGGGAACACACATGAGCAAGTAGATAATCAGAGCTTGATCATTGTGAACTAGAACAACCGATTAATAACATTGATAATAAGATCAAAGATAATATTTTCATGCAAGATTCAAACACCTAACATCTAATGAACATAAGAACATCAAATGTTACAAGAGACAATGAATGAGACACAAAGTTTGTATTTCATTAACTCCAAAATGTTTTTCACAAAAGAACACAAAGTTTCTTCTTGAAAAAAAAGCTTGCACACAAAAGTATTTTCTTCTCCTCTCTCAAAGTCACCCTTTACAAATGAGCCCCTCACTTCCTTTTATAACCCAAAAGTTGGTTACAAAGTAGTTAGGGTTTTACATGATCATTAAATAAGGCACTTAAGTGACCTTTGACTTTTTCAACAACTTTATTAAAGACAACCCAAAAATAGAAATTACTTAAAATATCCATAGTTTCCCAAAAAAAAATAACAACACCTTTTAAAATATACAATAATAACCAGTGCCTTATCCATTGAAATGGGGTCCGCCTATCTCAAGCGTATGAGAAATGGACTCTCCCACTTCGTTAGATACCAAGAAAATTAACTCCCTGAACCGCCGGTGAAATTAGGATCTGCCGCTTTTCCAGTTGAAAGGATCTAAACCTTCCCAAAGTTTCAAACATCTTTTCTTCTTCTGGAGGTTCACTTGGTCGAAGAATAGCCTCACAAAATACCTGTAATTCAAGAATTCTACTTGGCATATCATTTAAATTAACAATTTTGGATTGAGCATTCTCAAATAAGTTCTTTAATTTGATGCACCGCTCCATTGAAACTGATGAGAAATTGTTGGTGGGAGTGTACATGTCCTTAAACAATTGTGAAAATTGCTCTTCCACCTGCTCCGATGAACACCTTTGATTATGCTCATTTACGAGGTTGCAAGGAATCTCAGCCATGAATTCTTGAATCAAGGAGAGTGAAGTGAAGGCTTCATTGCACATGCTTTCATAATGGATCATAGAATCCTCGAGAAGCATCTTTCTTGATTTGAGATGCAGACACCAAAGAAAATGTGTCCCTCGATGTTCAAATTTGAGAATTCCTTCAATAGCTAAAACTGAAGATTCCATACTTGTCATCTCCTGTAAACTGGGCAATATCTCATCCAAATTTGATATAGTAGAAACAAAAGTTTCTTTGAAAGAAAGAATTGGATCAAGATACGCACTGACATCTTCATGAAGCTTAACCGCGGTCTTGATCGTCCCCTGGCCTAAAATGAGAATCTTTGAAAGCCAAGTTTTAGTGACATGGCCCAATGTGTTTATTTCTTTTGACAAATTGAGAGTATCTTCATCTGGGGCAGCCACTGCATCAAGTACGGGGAAAGTGGATGATATGGGGTTTATCAAATGTTGAACATATTCCACCAATTGATTCTTTTCGGCCTTGAGCTGAGAGTTTTGAGACTTGTATTTCTCAAGTCTCTTTAGCACGATATCAATTGAATCTCGAGCCATCGCCATGTCACTTTCTAATGTAGACCTCCCAAGTCCAAGTTTGGAAACTTCATAGTCGGCAGGTGTCATAGCATCGCACTCTTTATCAACTTGTGGAATGGCAAGATCTGCAAATTTGTTTCCATCATTATCCACCATTATTGAGAAAGCACCTTAGGCTTCTTAGGAATGGCATCATTCAAAAGTTTGAAAAGGGCATCAAAATCAATGTCAATTGGCTTGACAACTCTCTTCCTTTTCTTCACTTCGGAATCAACCCAGGAAGGAGTATCATTCACTATTTCATCATACAAAATCCTGGAGCTCGAAACAACATTCTCATTGTCCTCGACATCATGAGATCCTGCAAGAACCCTATCCAACACTGACCTTGATTTGAGGAGAAATAACCTCAATATCCACCTTCTAGCCATTTGGGAGTTTTTGGGAAATCTCTTCATCAACTGCATGCTCCAAAGGCATTTGATATTTGATTACACTGTATCGAGTGGATGCTTGTGCAAAACATGGCTGAGGGTCATTTGCCACAAGCTTCTAAGTACTATTAACAATGTGGGTAGAAGAATCTCTACTTGAAGTAGAAAATCTGGACACATGCTCTCTTCCTTCTTTGGGGTTGGGATCTTTAGATCTTTCTCCTCGTGACACGTTACTTGGTGAAGTGGATTTTGGCAACCACTCTTTTCTTGCTTGTTGTGTATGATTGGATGGTACAGAGGTCGATCGAGAAGAGACTTTGGTCGAATGGAGGCCCCTCGTGTTGGAAATTTTTGTGATCCCAAAACATGATCTGGAATTGATTACAACTTGGCAAGTTCTCTGTCATACCAAGATATGCTTCTTTCAATAATTGGTTGATTCTTGCTATCAAGAGAAAATTCATCTCTTTTGGTCCAGTCGATTCGAGGCAATGGGGTAAAAGCAACTGCATCATATGAGGGATCAATGACATCCTCATCATCATTTATGAATGAATCGGGAGGGCTCTTGATGTGGAAGGCCTTGATCTGAGCAAGTGTTAGGTGAGAGTACTCTCGTCTTCTTACCTCATGTTCGTCCGAACAAGCAGCCCAAAAATCTTCCATGGTAGGATTATGTTGATACTTTGCTCCTAGAATATTTTGCATATATCCATTGATATCAAACTAGGATCTCTTCACATATGGATGGATGGTTATGAGAGTGAACTCTTTTTCCATGAGTTGTGCACTAAAAATATTTGGACATTGGTATTCCCGATTTGGATTGGGAAATGAATTCCTGAACGGTGCTTGTCACTAAGAAGGTAGTGAACTTGGAATAATTGTCACGCTAGCTCCATTAATGCCCATCTGTCACTGATGTACTTAGGAAGTTTCCATGGGGTACCAACAAAGCCACTCACATGAATGTAGGAAAAAGATGAAAATTGAATAAACCAGGTTCCCCATTGGGAAATGACACTCATGGCTTCTTTAGAAAACCTTTCCTCAGTATTTTGATTCAGGTTCCGAATCACGTGGAAGGTGAATGCATCATTGACTCTTCTAAAATGGTGAGAACTATTTTTGAAACTGAGTTGAGGTAATAATGAAAAACACTATTTGATGGCCCCATGACTCCTCTCGTTTCAAGTCCCGAAAATAGCTTTCTTCTTGCTACCGCATAAGTCAGATACGATGTCATGTAGAAGCATCCAGTCATCTTAACTTCTATCAATTGTTTGTGAAGGGTGTTACTGATGATGGTGGCCCAATCCACAAACTCTTTCTTGGCTAGGATGATACAGATAAATTGATACATCCATGGGTGGAAAATCCTAGTAGAAGGTAGACCGAAAACTTGACTTAGGAGAGTAATCATGTCCCGATTTCTTCCACGAACTCAATGCGGTATAGTTCTTTGGGAAGCCTGTCAATTCGAGGTCTCTTGGTTACTAACCAGTTGTTATTAACCATCTTGCTCCATCTCAAGGGTTCTTCATCCCAGAATTCTTGTCGTTGATTAGCGAGTGATATCCACATTCTCGGGAAAGTGGGTATGCTAAGCAATTCCTCAATGTGCTCTGGTGTGATTAAGAGGAAAGGCTCATGATTATCTTTAAAAATTCCTCATCTCTCAGGATCATAATGCTCCGCACAAGCGATAACCAATTCGGACATTACACCAAGATAGGAAATGCTTGCTTGGGGTAGACCACTATGGTAAAGTCTATCTGAGAAAATGGTTTTGCCTTCAGTTTTCACCCGCTCGCAGAATTGTTGCACATTGATGTGACCCAGATTTGTATCAGTGATGTTGTCATATGCTGACTTAATGGAACTAGGAGGGATAATTCCTTGAAATTCATACTTAGGGCGGATTTGTTTGATTTCTCCATTGGCTTCCTCGATCTCCCTACAGATTTGTTAGATTTTTTCGGCCATTATGAATTTCACAGAAGAATGACTCAAGCATGTAAAACAATGCAAGCGGGGTCGGGTCTCAGTCTCGAAACCTCCATCAATGCAAGAAAAATATGATCCGTTTTAATATTATTATTATTATTTTAAAATAATAATAATAATAATAATAATAATAACAATAACTTGATCAGGTTACAATTTTTGATTCTGGTGACGATTATTTATTTATTTTTAATTTAAAATAAACAAAATCGCCTGATTTTAATATCCCGATTTTTTTATTAAATTTGCTGGAATCAAATTTCTCCTTGGTATGTGAAAATCACCTGATTCTAATAATCCCGCAATTTGATATTTACTTCTTCGGTGTGATCTTCTCGTCAATGCGTGACTGAATCTTTTTTTTTGTTGTCTTTTTGTTGTTTTGGACTGTCCTCATGAAAAATGCGTGGAATTATTTTTTTTGTAACTGTTGTTTTCCCTTGCCAATGCGTGGAATTTTTTTGTCTTTTTTTCTCAATTATTTTGGACCGTCAATGTGTGAAATTTTATTTTTGCTATCTTTTTCTTATGCAAACGTGGGTCTTTCTTCTCCCAGTGTGGACAGACCTGGTGGGTGCGTGGTGATCTCCTACTACAAAAAAATAGAAATTAGAGAAAAACGCATGGAATTTACTCTATGCGTGGGAGTTGTTTTGTTTTCTTCCTGTCTTTCTTTTTGCCTCACGTGGTCTCCTTTTCTTCTTATTTTTGGACTGTTCTCCTCCTTATCTCTTGCATTCTTGGAAGCTTCTTGTGCTTGGGACTGCGTGGAATTTATTGGTACTATTCTCCTTAAAAATGTGGTGATTCCTTCAACTATTCCTGCATGGAATCTCCTTCTTTCCTCTGCGTGTGGTCTGCTTTACCTTACGTGGGAACTTGTTTGATGCTGTCCTTTTTCTTTTGCGTTGGCCTCTGCGTGGAAATTATTTTCCTTTACCTGCTATGTGGACTGTCCTAGATTTGTTGTGCGTGGGAGTTGTTTTGACTGGTCTGGATAATTACATGGCCATTGTATGGTCTATTAATTCCCTGAGCATGGCTATTTTTGCCTCTTAAACTGTAAAGAAATCCTCCCTCTTTGGCTGAGCGTGAATTTTTAAAACTTTCCTCTATTTCTTGGCTTATGTGGAACAACTTAAGGAATGCGTAGAGATTTTGCTGCTTCAACGTGGGATCCTCCTTCAAACAACGTGAATCTCCTTGAGCATGGGTTTCTCTATAATACAAAAACCTTCTTACTTGGTGTTCGTAGTATTGTGGGATGTGATAAAATATTATGTCCTTTAGAAGAAATAAGAAGAAATCAGAAAGCTTCGTACGAATCTTTCCAATGAGTCCGACGGAGGAAATTACGAAGCCTAAACCAACTTCCCTTCTTCCCGGGTAGTGGAATTAAGTGCCAGGGGGAATG
Source organism: Taxus wallichiana var. yunnanensis (assembly GCA_018340775.1). Lineage (NCBI taxonomy): Eukaryota > Viridiplantae > Streptophyta > Pinopsida > Cupressales > Taxaceae > Taxus > Taxus wallichiana. The sequence goes on from CM031239.1 coordinate 157,175,297, forward strand.
GGGAAAGCAACGGCCAATTGCCAACGAGATTGGAAAAGTGGGCTGGAAATATCCATTCAATTTCCCCATGTGGGAAATTGGGAAATTTCTTGCCCGTTTGCCAATCCATGATTTGGCAATTGGTGGAGAAAATCCCACAAGCGGGAAATTAAAATAAAATTACCAAGAAAAGGGAAATTCAAGCTTGGGAAGCCAAATTTTGTCCATAAAATAAAAAATGAATTTTAATTAACATTTATTTAATTAAATACTCCCAAGTTATTTAAAAATTAATTTTATCAAACAAAGAGCAATTAATTAATTAAATATTAATTAATTAATTTTAATGTATTTTAATGCAATTTAAAGCCTGGCGGGAGGAGTTCTCGCCTGAAAAGGACGAAACAAAGACCAAAACGATCACAAAAAGGAGACGGTCGTCATGAGGGTGATAAACCACACAAAGTAACACTTTTTAAAAAATCAAAATTTCCATTTATTTATTTATAATTAATTTTGCGAAGTCAAAATTGGTTGATAACAAGCCCAACGTATTGAAATAAAATATCATTCAATATCTTAAATGAAGAGAAGAATACTTGGAAATATAATTTTTGAAGATGAAGACAAAAGAGAGAGAATTAAGATGAATATCACAGAGGAAAGAAAACAAGTAAAGACAAATGGAAGACAAAAACAAATCATATGGGATCTAGGTAGTTGTAAGGAAGTTGAGAATCGATTATGCAAACAAAGTATATAAAGGAATTTTTTTCTCCCCTTTATATTATGATGCAGGGACATCATTCAATGAAGCATAAAAGTGTTGAATTCTCCCTCCTTATCATGTTTATAAGCTATTAAGGTGTCTATGAGGTCATAATGAGGCAAAGGAGTCACTAGTTTAAAATTGCAAGTTTCCCTCCAATTCTAGATTTGAAATTTTAAAGCCATTTAGGTGAGATTCAAGGGTAAGTTGTGGAAGTGTCTTTATGCTTTCAAGTATGGAGGAACTAGTCATGTAAATAAGGAGTCATTAAATGTATTTTGTGAGTTCTAAATGAAAATTTGTTATGAAATTCCTTCTAAATGTAGTTGGGCATGTAAAGAGCCATCATGAATTCAAGAAAGGTAGTTATGGAACCAAAAATGATATATATCAAGAAGTAAATCGAATATGGAATTAGTTAGAAGAAAGGAGATAGGGAGAAACCCTCTAGGAAATGTGTGAAGAAGAGATCCCTCAAGTCGGAGGATGAGGGAACAAGGAAGGAACTGCATTTTTATAATCCAGACTTATATGTAATTAGCAATCTTTGTTTTTCCTTAGTAAGGACTATGTTTGCTACTTGAGTTTGTGCATTTCCCTTTTGAATAGGTTCATTGGTGAATTTTATTGCACTCCTTGAAGTATATAAATAATATTCTCAAGTTTTATGAGAGATTTGATATGAATCTAACTTGTGAATGCTCTATTTGACATGAACACCGACATATGATCGAGTTTTTAGAGTAAAACCAAGTAAGAATTATTTAAGTATAATAAATTCTTTGTGTGATATATTCATGAATAAATACAGAAATGATGTTAGGGCTTAGTGATAAATGGAGCTATCTCGATGTGTGCATGCATGAATGAAACCCTTAATCTTGTGTGACAAGAGTAAGACTGCTATTATGCCTAAGCTATGATTTGTAACTCTTATGGTAATGCAAACTTATGGAGTATTCAAAAGGTATAGTTTCTATGGGAATATTGCATAGAATGTGATTAAATGGGTGTCAACTCGTAGAGATGGGATCATATTCTATGGCATAAAGATAATGATCTTTTAGACTAAAAGTTGTGTGCATGTACAAAAAAGAAGAAGCAAACTTGATGTATTCACGTGTTATAGATTCCTTGAACTCTCAATGGTAAGTTCATCTCATGAAATTCATGAACACAGATCTATAACCAAAATTAATAGTATTGAATCCTTTATTGCAATAAGTTATTACTAAATGAGCCTTATCGGTCTTCATTGTAATACGATTAGGTAAATCTAGGGCATGGATTTTGGGCTTCAAATGAATAAATTAATGCATGAAAACTGGTATTAATGGTGATGGGGAGATGTATATAAGGATTCAAGTGGAAATTTTTGGATTCAAAGGTTAAATTTTAAAGATTGTCTTAACATTCCTTCTAGGACAATGCTAACACATTTTTCACCTAGTTGGTTAGTACCCTTACAAAGAAAGTTGCTCTCATAAATTGATTCAAAAATTGAAACTTTTAGGGAAGGTGAAAGAACGTTATGGTTGTTCTAAAATGTTATATTTATATCTTCAAAGCCTTAAGGAGATGAAAACATGCATGACAGGTTTGTAAATGAAGACTAAGTAAGGGTTTGTAAGTAAAAGTGGAAAGGTGAGCCATGTTGAGTTAGGTAAGGAGTTGAGTTTTCAAAATTTGTAAGCATGTTTGGGATATAAAATATTAACTAATAGGTATAGTTATGCCTTTTGGGTATTCATATAACTCTAGATGCTAGGTTGAAGCAAGGCATGTTGTCTTAAGGGAGGGAGATAAAAATTTGCAAAAGAGACCTACAAGGAGTGTGAAGGAGAGTGAAGTTTTGAGTTTTTGCAAGCATGTCTAGGGGTTAAAATATAAATATTGGAAGTGATATTACTTTGTGGACATATTTATAACCCTATGGACACTAGTGGAACAAAAAAATTGGTCTTAAGAGACTTATAGGGAAATCCTAGAGAAATTTAGGAAAAGATTGATCTATAGATCCTTTTCAAATCAAATTCTTGATTGGTCTAACACTTGCTAAAATTGTGTTATAGGGTTGAGGATCTGAAGGAGTTGAAAGAGGCTCAAAATCACAAAAGTGTATATCTTAGGTGAGAAACTAGTGAGAACAAGGAAGATAATTTTGGGGTATGAACAAGTTGAATGATTTCTCTTGATTATGAATCCTTGGTACGATTTAGAAATGGACTTGAATACGGTTTTGATTCAAGGTAGGATGCTTGATGAATTAATTTTAAGGAAAATTGATCAAAATGTGCAATTTTTAACCTTTTTAGGCTTATTAAAATCCTCCTATTGTAGAGTTTGAGTAATTTGATGATTAGTCCTCTTGAATGACTTGAGAAAGTGATGAAAGGTAAGTTTCTAACTACATCATTAATCCCCATAGTTTTGTAAGATGCAGAGTTATCGGTAGAATATATTAAATAATACAACACCTTTGGTATGACCCAAAATTAAGGACGGAGTACTCACTAAATATTTGCACTCTAGAAATATTAGATCAACTCTAAAAATTACACCGAAAATAACTCCATAAACAAAAAGATTTTTTTATAAACCCTTGTAAGAATGCCAACAAATGATATAACTTGAATATTTACCATAGAGGAAGATGTTCCAAGTTGAAAAATAGATAAATTTTAGTTAAGTATTCTCATTTAATCCCCAAAAATGTGCCAAAAGCATTGAAGGAAAACCTAACATGTAAGAATGTAAGTGATATAACTTAAATAATTACTATAGAGAAGATTTTCCAAGTTGAAAAATAGATAAATTTAGTTAAGTATTCTTTGATAGCCCTATCAACATTCTTAATAAGTGGATGAGACCTTTAAATCGATGCACCCCAAAATTCTTTGTAAATAATGCAAGCACGTTGGCACATCACTCATCCCGAGTTGAGTGCTCACGAAGCGTCAAAGGCACTAGGTCCCTCTTTAGAGTTGCTTGTATGGAATGTTAGCATGGCAGTTCATAAACTAGATCTAGATCTTAGAATATATAAAAGATGAGATAAACAATGACTATAACAATATTTACCATACAAGAACCAGTTTCAGTCATGTTCAACACCATTATCTAGCCAATATGATCCATTGTATTAAATATTGTAAACCACAGAAGCTTCATACATTATAAGGTATCTTCATGAGTCATGCACACGATAAAACCAATAACATAACTCTACAATAATTGACATTACTTAGACGTGCAAATCAATACATATATATAGGGGTGGGGACTTGCCCTTCACCACCCATGCACTATCTCAAAATAGGCCACATGCTAATAATAGCCATGCACCTTTACAAAAGGATGAAAAAATGCAAGTTCTCTAACAATAGACTTCTTATAGTTAACTCTAAGTAGAAATCCTATTATTAGCCTAAAATATGCATGGTTCTCGGCTAATTTCATTTCCCAAAATACCCTGTGTGGACCACAAGTATTTATGCCTTGTGTGCTTAACATGTTGACTCCAAAAATAGCCTTAACAACATAAATGGATAAGTTCTGATCATGGGTGCTTCAACCATATTGTAGCATCGCGCGCTCTTTCAGCACCCTACATTTGTGCACCCAACACTTAGCCCCTTTTTTTCCATCCAACATTACCCCACACTAAAATGGATTGCCACCGGAAATGGGTAATCACCTTGTCATTCCAAAGAATATAGGATAATGAATGAAAGAATAAAGAATACGTTGAGTCATCTTATTGTGTACCCTTTTCTTCCTCTGGTAGAATGAATTCTAGATATTCACTTTGAATTTCCCCTTCAAACTCATACTAGTCTTTAAGCGCTACATTTGTCTTATCAAGGATGTCCACAATGATGCCATCTAACTCATCTAGAGTCGTGTTTCCATCTGCACTCTTCAAAATTCTAATGATGTTGGCCATACTTGAGACCATCCCTTTCATGACATCGATCTTTGTGGAAATGAGCTTCCCAATGCTCTTGATTTGATCCATATGGTGTTTCCTTACAACATCCAAAGACGTTGTGCTTCATTTCTACCAAGGTAACTTGTTATGTGCGCCCAAGTGTTTCATCTTTTACTACATGTAGAACTTCATTTTAATCTACTTTCGTTCTTGCCTATACTAAGTTATCGGGTGCTATACACATGGCCAAAAAAAAATTTCCTTCTACATTTCATCCTTTAAGGCTTGTAAAATAGCCCAATAGCTAGATATATTCCTTGCAATTGAATCCTTGGCCCTCGATGTTTGTTACATAATATCCTTTTGTTTAGGGAGGCACGCTAGTCCTTCCTCTAGAAGTAGACAGACTGTTTTGCCTGAGATAATACAATTCAAACTTAAAATCTGTGGCACCTTCTCCTGAAAATCAAGCCTCTTCTATAAGATCTCATCCGCTATCTATTCAGCCATCTTCTTAACATTTTGTACCTCAGCCACTACATTATCCCGCTCCTGGGTGAGTCACTTGATCTCTGTGTCTTTATCCTTCTTATCATCCAACAATGCCCATATTGTTGCCACCTTATCAATATTTTGGTGCACTACTTCTATTGACACTTTAACCAATGCATTTCTCACATGTTCATTTGAAAATTACGTGGAATTGATGGTCATATGGCGTGTATGTGGTGCCTTCCTCATATTATTTGAACTACATGCCTCCTCACAGACATAAAAATAGGGCTCATCCATGTGAGTCTACATACTCCATGATAGTTTCTTACGAGTGCACATATTTTCCATCTCTGGGTCCATCAAATCCCATCCATATAATTGCTTGTTGGGTAGATTACTCGAAAGTGGGTGCGAATAGTTTTGATGGGTAATCCATGTAGCTAAAATTTTGAGTACCTACTACCTCTTCATCTTCATGAGGACTGTATGTTCCCAACGTATTTATGAATAGATGCACCCTTGTCTTGATGTACCATAATGCCTCCATCCTGCTGCAAAGTACCACCCAAATTTTGGTCTACTTCTTCTTCATTCTCTCCTTCTTTCGGTGTAGGGCGTCAAGACTTTTATGTCTCCACTTTGGCATTACTATCTCCTTCCCGAGTGTTGTTCATGGAAACTCATACTTTGGTATATAGTCTCATAGACTACCCGCTCTCTAATATCCTCATCTTCCTACATTTCCACATTGGGGTGGCCTCTACTCTATGCTCTCTCGTACTTGACCTTGGCCTCCTCATTCTTTGCACTTGGTTGTGGGGAATCCTCCTCACTATCTTTTCTTTGGAACATATTTTTCTGTGCTTTCTCCTTTCTTCTTCCTCATTCTTCACAGGAGTTACACACGGTGATCTTCTTACCGAGATACGAAGTCCCCTGCACTAGTGTCTCTAGATGTGTGCCTTCTCCACATAACTCTCCTTGTATGAATCAGTCTAGTGCTATCTTCTGGTTCCTCTTGCTCCAGGACGTTCTCTAACCCATCGTATCTTCCTGAGTAGGGGGTATCGATGCAACTTGCCTTGAGGTTCTTATTATCTTCCCCTTTATCACCTTGAAACCCTTGAACCTTGGCCTCAAATAGATGCACACATGCACTGGTTCAATTTTTCCTATGGCCAAACTCTTCGGCATAATGTCCACATTGTCAAACTCCATTGTTTCAACATAGGCCTCTTTACCTGGCCATACATAGGTCTTGCGCAGAATGTGAAAATCCGCATCTACTTTATCCACATCAAACTAGAGTGTGCGCGCATCATAGAATTTGTTCACATAGTCTCTAAAATACCTTGTAGTAAAGGTGAATTGCAACTTACACCATTCCACCACTCAGTGGCACCCAAATTTCCCCCTTGCTAAGTGTGTTGCAACCTTGGTGGCCATGTCTACAATGTTGGTTACTTTAAATTCTTAGCCTACATTCTTATATTGATGTATGGAGGTCATCGCATCGATTCCCTCATCGTCGATAAATCGCCAACGATCTCCAAACTTGAGTCATACAACCCTATCACCTTCCCAATCAGCTTGGCGGTGATCCTCATTCTCCTACCCACGAAGTAGAAAAATTATTCATGCACGTGTGACATGAGCCATTGATACAACTTCTCGGGATTCCCAAAATAGGGTAATTCCATAATTTTCATGACCCCCATGTTGTCGAGTAACCTTTTCACGGAGGCATCCAAAACCCTAGTGCCATCCACCAACCACCGGTTAGTTTTCCTATAGACTTTTGTTGCAATGTCCTTCAGGCACTTCTCAATTTGGTGGTTGATTTCCAAAACCCTACATTATGTTATTTTTGTCTTCCATGCCTACCCCTCAATCACCTCTTCTAAGAATAACATTTCAAACAACCATTCTTGTTGGGTCATCAACCTCCTTCTCCACAACTGGAGCCCTCCGTGGTGTCATTTCTCCTTTTGATTATGTAAGTGTGAATGAAACCCTAATTTTCATTCAAATGAAACCCAAGTTACCCCCATCATACACACGCACCACTGCTTGAATCCTACTTCCGTTCCTGGATGCTCAACAACATGCTTTGAATATCGATAGGTTTATTGAATCTACAGAGTGCTCATCATCTCTATCTCTTCTTCACACTTCTCAATTTTCTTCGAAATCACAAGGTAAAAAATGACATTAATAATGCCATATTTATTACAAGTTTCAACAAATCCCCTTCCTTAATTTCTCCACCTACCACTATACATGACATTAATTCCCATTGAGCGTGTTTTTCTCTTCTTTTTCCCATGCCCCAATCTCTCGCACCTTAAAATTTTGTGCCTCAGTCATAACTTTACGGCATGCCACTACTTATCTGTCACATATCTCCTCTACCTGTACTTCCTTACGTTGAAGTAGGTTATCCAATGTGACCCAACATACGTAGTCTCTAATGTTACATCCTCCTTGCTTTATACTGAGCGCTCATTTCCTTACGCGTGGTGTTAAATTTGAGAAGTGTATCTCAAGTTTTCATTAATTTTGAAATATATTTCCCTTTATGGTCACGTGTGAGTTTATTTATTTTTTGTACTATACTAATGATGTTGATCGATTTGGACGCGTGTTATGGATACTTGGTTTTGTGGTGTTACGAATAGCTATATTTTGGACTACTCAATCTCCACTTACTCTTATCCGAAGGTAGCTGAATTTAAATTTTTACGTTATTCCGGGGATCATACCTACAGGAACTCCACCGATGATCAATATATTGATGGTAACCTTGAATTTAGAAGAGAAGTCAATGGCTAGATATAGTCCACCACACACGGGAGTAGGATCGGGTGTGGTGAAAGATGGCAGAACCTAGAGGCAAAGAGTAAAAGAGAATAAATGCAACTTAAGTTCAATGATTCATGCACTACACTCATCCCGAGTTGAGCGCTCACTCGAAGCATGCAAAGGCACCAGTCCCTCTTTAGAGTTGCTTGTATAGAATGTTAGCATGATAGTGCATATGTATATTTGGATTCATAACCAACAATAAATAGTCCACAATGCATAAACCAAATCTAGATCTTAGAATATATAAAAGATGAGCTAAACAATGACTATAACAATATTTACCATACAAGAACCAGTTTCAGTCATGTTCAACACCATTATCTAGCCAATATGATCCATTGTATTAAATACTATAAACCACAGAAGCTTCATACATTATAAGGTATCTTTATGAGTCATGCACTCAACAAAAACAGTGGCATAACTCTGATAATTGACACTTACTTAACTGTGAAAATCAATACATATATATAGGGGTGGGTACTTTACCTTCACCACCCATGCACTATCTCAAAATATGCCACATGTTAATAATAGCCATACACATTTACAAAAGGATGCAAAACATGCAAGTGCTCTAAAAATAGATTTCTTATAGTTAACTCTGAGTAGAAATCCTATAATTATCCTAAACTATGCATGATGTTTGGTTAATGCTTGTTTCCAAAATACCCTTGCATGGACCTCAAGTCTTCATGTCTTTGTGTGCTTAGTACGCTAACTCCAAAAATAGCTTTAAAACTAGAAACAACTAAGTCCTGATCCTGGGCACTTCAGCCATATTGTAGCACCTCGCGCTCTTCCATATCCCTACATTCATTCACCCAACACTTAGCCCCTTTTTTCCGTCCAACAAAATCCTTGAAAACGGTACTAGAAGCATGTTGATGGGAAAACCTAACATGTAAGAATTTCATTTTCTAATATATCTTGAATAATTACTACATAGGAAGATGTTCCAAGATAAACAATAGATAAATCTTAGTTAATTATTCTCTTATAACCACGACAATGGTCTTGATAAGGGGATGAGACCTTAAAACCCCTGGAAAAAACATCAAAAAAGTGTTAGTTCCTAGTTTTACACCCCACAAAATTTGGCACTAATTCACGGACAAATTACTTAAAGAGTGATAGAATGTTGATGTGTCATTTGTAGCTAGGGACATATCTAACACTCTTTCATCACCGTATCCTGGAAATGACTGGGAGGCATGTACAAAGGAAGTGGCTAGCTCATGCTACTTTTGGTTCTTCCTGAAACTAGGGTGAGATGGCCCAAAGGGTAGCTTGAATGAAGGAGGGATAATATGAGTTGATCTCCTAAAAATATTGCTAGGTCAATTTGAGAAAATTGTAGCCAAATATGTAATGTTCACTCACATATTTTTCACACAAATGTTACATACACTTAATGCATCAAACACGAGCTACTAAAGATAGAAAAAAATATGATCCCAAGCATAATTCAAAGGATTTTTTTAATAACTTTTGATGGAATGGTGTTTAGAGATGCTAAACTTCACAAATCATAGAAAACACACTTGCAATATGTGGGATGGGTGTAATTTGCGGGAAAAAAGTGTAAAAAGAGATGAGTTATTGTGATTTATAGAGGTAGGATGGTAGTATAAATAGTTAGAAAGGGGGAAGGTGGGTCTAAATGGGGAGAAATAATGGTGTCTAACAATTAAGCATGTGAATCTTAGAAATGCAAAAATGAAGATTAAGGGAATGTAAATATGAATGTGGCATTTACATTCATTGATACTAAATTCTGTAAATCTTTGCTACACGATCTTTGGAATCTCAAGCACAAAAACTTGTGCATATTATTTCAATGAAAAATATATTGCTTCAATTAAACAACACCCAAGATACACTCATGAGTTGGAAGAAATCATCCACAAATAATATTGCAAGAAGGATTTTAAAATTGAGAAAATACTGCAAAGTAACTCTACAATATTGCATTCATTCAATAAACTAGGACTATTGCAAACACAAGAAAAAAATTCTTTTACATTTAATTGATTCGATAAACATAAGATCACATCAAAACTTACATTCCTGGACTATACTCTCATACATCATTAGGAATGCATGGATGAACATGGAATATAAACTTTTATATTTCAATTTGACAAGGGAGACATACACAAGATGCTCTCAATGTATGCTAATGACTATACAATGTAATCACCTTAGCCTAAACCCAAAAATTAGAACCCTTAGAATGAGGACAGGTCCTCATTCTTATACAAAAATTTCCCCTAAGGGAATATACCCAGATGCCCTTCTAGAAAAAACCAAAACTTAGAAAAGGTGGGATTGTGGTCCATGATGTGCCAAAATGGATGGAGAAGTAGTTTCAACTAAAATTATTTAATATTGTTGTGCTTTAGGTTGGAGTGGTTCTAAATGACAATTGAATATGCGAGAGGAAGGAGAATATTTTTATTTCAACAAATTATTTTTATCATTTACTTCCCTGTCATCATTCCATGTGTGCTCATAAGATAAGTATGTTTTTCTATGCAATCATTCGATTTGATTTCTCCTTTTTGAATGAATAATGAATTGGGAAATAATAAAGAATAGGAGAAAATAAGAAAGAAGAGGGAAACTAAGAATATTTGAGGTTGATTTTCTCATTCCTCCTTTGTTCCTCTAACTTTTCCATGTATGCATCCAATATTTTAAACATCTCCAGAATGGGATCTTCATAGGGCGAGTATGATAAAGAAATATTATCTCTTATTATGAAAAAACGCTATCAAAATCAACTAAAATAATATTATTCTTCTTTTTTCTTTTGGCCAATTTATTTATATGTCCTTATAAATGAATAAATATTTGAATGGATGAATAATAAAAATCTTTAGAAGAACCCAACTCACCCCAATATGTTGCTAAAGAATTTCAATCATCTTATTCACATTTGTATCTCCTAAAGTATGATTATCTTGGATGGGAATCGTTTTCTCAATATCATCAATATACTTCCATATTTTATCGCTTGTAGAGGAGGATCCAAAGAGAGTTGCAGAGATCACATCAGTAGAATATATTAACACACAATAATAGTTTGTATTTATTCAATTCTCATTATTACATACACTCCCATATACATAGGTAATAGCTCCCCTATAAATTAAGAGGTAGTTATAGCCTCTCAAATGTATCTACATGAATTTTTGAAACTCACATAATAATATATTTGTTTTAATATAACAACTTATAACAAATATTTACTAACTCATAATAATAATTACTAATGTAATTATTATTTACCAAATCTTTACTAACTTATATTCTTACATAATAATTACCAATGTAATTATTATTTACACACATGAAAAGCACTAATCATGGTTTTCCTAACATCCCTTATGTCTTGGTGTTTTCCTGTCTGACCTCTTAAAGTGTTCATCCTTAATTTGATGGTTCTCCCATACTTATATTGCCTTCCTCTAAAATTAGAGGGCACAATTCCTTCCTTCTCCACTAGCTCATTATTCATGGAAATGACGGCTTCGAGTTTTGTCAGCATTCTATCCTAATACTCCAACTCATTGTGAAATTTCTCAATATGTGCCTTAGCAGCTTCAACCTACTCTAACACTTGTTTATATAAATCAATTACTTTTTTAGGAACTTTCTTCCTTTTATAGTTGATTCCACTTCCCACTTCTCTATAGCCTTTCCCCTGCATCTTAAATTATAAAAAACAAAATATGCATCGAGGTGATGCAGCAAAGAACTACTTATTTTGTCTCAACAGGTTCTACAACTATTTTTGCACATAGGTTGACAATATGCCAAATTTTTCTTTCAGTTGTTTATTTTTCTCCTTATCTTTATCTATTTTTTGGAAGAGACCTCTGATTACAAATGTGAATTCATGTTTTAGACCCTCGGTGGTCGAGTTTCCCTAATGATACTTTTGTAATTTGATAGTGAGAATGAGTAACATCATCCATCAAAATGTCACCTTATGGATTAGAAATCTCCAAAAATTTATCTCCTTGTGGCCCTACCATGGTTCTTGGCATAATAATATCATTTTTGTGTTCCCTAGGTGGTTTCACAGAGATGACACTTTGAATTTCCACTTCTGTAACTTCACCTTCACATTTTTCTTCCTTGGGAGTGTTGCTCTCAACCATCCTACACTTGGGGTATTACCATCTCCTTGTGATTTTTATTTTTTTGTGAATTACTTGGAACAAGAAAAATTTCTTATGAATTGGAAAGGGTGATAATTGAATCAAGTACTTGATCTTGTGGGGTTTCCACATCGTATTTTTCTATCACAAGGGTTGGGTGTGGGATAGTTGTATCAATTAGTTACGCCACTTCAACATAAACCCCTATCTCCTTGTATGGAGCTAACTCCTTGACTAGATATTTTTATTTTCAATTTGTTTGAGCCTTTATTTATTCCATTCTTTCTGCAACTTCATGATTTGTAATTAATCTTTCAACAGTGAGTCAAGGCTGATTGGAGAGGATACACTAATGCATATTGTTCAACCTCGGTGGTTCAATTTTATTTTGTCTCTAGTTACTTCTTCTCGACTACTTAGTTTCCTCTATGACATGATATTGAGACAATGTTGGGAATTGATCTTGTTCTTATGTTGATACAACTTGATTGGGTGCAACATGGAAATTATGTAGGAAGAGATCAACCCCAACATCTTGGCCTAAACCCTGCAAAAATTTAGTAAAAACCTATTCTTGATAAATCTCCTGCACTTCACATTCCACTACTTCAACTATTTCAACTTGATTTTCTTGAATGGTAGTTTTGGTAGGGACTTTCGATGTTGACAAAATTGGAATGATGTCAACCACCTTGGGCTCTTCTATCACTATGGAATGCATCTTAGGACATGTGGTAGCTCAACCATGGTTGTACTTGCAAATGTTTCAATTGAATATGTCACAAAATTTTCTCTCTTCCCCTCAAAAATGATTGAGCTCTGAATCATCCTCATATTCCTCATGTGCAATAACCAATGTTGTATCCATTCCTAATTTATTTGGAGAGATTTATCCTCTCAACCTATTCTTCTTGGATGATTCTTTGGAAACAAAAGAGGTTGTACTTACTTGTAATTCCTCATGAGAAATAGAAACTTTGGGCTTTAAGGTGTGAGGGGGCATAGTTTGAATTGGAGTGGCCTGAGTAATAAGAACACCCTTCATTGTTTTCATCAACATCTCCTTTTATTGTGGTGTTAATTGGGACACAAAAGTACATGTATTACTTGTAGCTACACTTAATTCTTCCATAACTCTAGATGTTGGTCCCTTAGCAGAAATTTAAGGTGTTTTTCCCTTTAGTGGGTCCAAACTAGTTTCTCCTTTTAACAAAGGTGGAAGAACATCCTTAATTTTCCCATAAGACTTGTATTCTCTCAACATTACAGTATTTTGAAGAGAAAAATCAATACCTTTATGGATGAGTGAAGAGAGAGTTCTTCTTATGATATTTGTTTTCCTCTCATGCGAGATGGGTTGGATCATGTTTGTTTTAATCAAGGAGTGACACTTTGGTTGAGTTCTTTATGTTTTGTTTAATATAATACATGCTCACCAAATCTTATCATCTATCAAATGCTTAGGGATAATTATAATTTTATAATCAATGATTTGAGAGAGTCTCATTAGGAAAAATCACTAATTATCACCTCCTCCTCATCCCTAAATTTCATCCAATAGTCCTCATAGTGATGCTCATGTTTAAAATAATTTACTAGGACTATTTGTATTATCCACTCGATGTCATATTTTGTTGTGGCTTATAATTTTTGCATGATAAATCTATTCATCTAAGCATCTAAGAGTCTATCCTTGACCACTTTAGTGTATGTATATCTCCCAATAGTGATTGAGAACTCAACATTAGTTTTATGTTTTCCTACTATAAGTTTTTACACTTTAGAAATTTATATTGATATCTCAAGCAATGCCCATTTATCATCTAAGTATCTAGGCAACATATAAATAATACCTTGGAATCCACTCACCCTGACATATGTGAAAGACTTGAATTGAATGAAATAACATCCAAATTCATTAATCATTTCCCTAGCCCTGAGTGACATCCTATACTATTCCCATTCAATTTTAAACAAGAAAATGATAGGAGAAACAAATACATCATAGTACCTTTTGGATTCATACTTGTAAATTTCTAAGTTGATCTCGTGGTACACATCATATATTATATATTTAGAGAATTCCTTAGTCCTTATAATTCCAAGGAATAACTTCTAATATCCCACATTATAAACTAGATGTAAGGTCATATAAAATTAAGGTTTCGTCTAGACACCTCATGAATTTGTATTGTCATTTGGATAAGTTTATCATTAATAGAATTTTTATCAATTCCCCCAATGAATATGTTATTACGTGCTTTTAAGTGGAGGATAATCTAGATATACTTGAACATCCAGTCATGAAAATAATAAGAATATTCATTACCCACAATTATACTCAACAAAGTGATAATGTCTCCAAATTCCTCAATGAAGTCGGCCCTACTCAACATCTTAGTGACCCTTGTGGTGTAAATCCTTGGTTTTAGAAGTCATTGATTGTTCATTATCCTTAAGAATTTAACATGGTGAGTAGTCCACAAGCGACGTGTTGATTCAACGATTACATCTATAAATTCCTATCATGCGGTAAGTCCCAACATATCATAAAATTTTCTAGGGTGAAGAATAGAATTTTAGCACCACTCCCATCAAGCACTTCTCGGTCTCGGATTGTAATTCTCGGAACATATCTAGGCGAGTTCTAAGAAATCTTGATTTGAAGGGGGAAAAGTAGAAACTAGGAAATATCACTTTGATTTAATAAAATTTGAATTAAATTTAATTACGAGTAAGCGATATGGTAGAATATAATAAATATACACGTGTTAAGCACTCAAGCAATGCAAAACTATGAGTAAATAGGAAAGATAAATGACTAAGCTGAATCTTACATAATCTGAACTGATATCGGAAGGGTAAAAATGTTGGATAGGATAAACACAACATCGTAACTTCTCCCTACAAATCTCGGGACACGAGAATGATGCCAGACATGGGCAATCTGGGCACACTAGTGACTATTTTTAGGTGTTGGTGTGCCTTAGGAAGCTCAAAATCTAATTTCTTCTATGTTGTTAGGGTTTTGCAGTCACTTTCTATTAGTCACCCAATATTAAATTTTTGATCACCGAGGGTACTGTAACCTATAAAACAAACCCTATCTATATGCACAAGCTCACAAACACATCAAATCAAAATGAAAAATGCAATATGTGAAGTGAGACTGGCCCTATGATCACCGATGAGTGAACTTATGACCGAGCATTGCACTACATTCCAAACTCCATGTAGTTCTTTGTGCTTGTGTGTGAAATAATGTCCTTATGTTTCCCTCATGTCAATGATGCCAAGATATCATACTTGTAGCTAGATAAGATGTAAATGTGTGATATGGAATTGAGCACTTCCCCTTCTCCTATGCGGCCCAAAATTTTAGTCCCTTTGATAGTAGTGATAGTATATAGATGTGATTGCCCCTTAGAATTGTCAGCCAAAATAATAGAGTGTATGTTGTGTATATATATGGATATATTGTTTGAATTTTGACACTAGTGACCCAAAAGGCCAACTATGAGCTCGAGATAAGGATAAGAAAACTAGAAAGGTCGACCACAAATGTCAAAATAAGTAAAAAGAACAAAGAGGATAGAAGTGCCCAGAATGGACAGGAGTGCCTGGACTCTAGTGTCAGAGTGGGCACTAGTGTCTTGGGATAAATGACGATAGATGTGAAAATACGATGAGACGGGGATCCCTATGACCCACTAGAACTACGTGAGAAATCACATATGTGAGAGAGTAAGACAATAAAACAATCAAAACAAGTGGATGGATAAAATATTGTGTCATCATTGAATACTTTTCTTACTTAAGATCCATGCATATAACAACATACTTGATGGCATAGTAAAATAGTAGTATGTGTATGATTTTGTGTCTACACACTTCCATCAATTACATTCATGATTTTTTCCTACTAGTTGCATACAACCTTTGAAGGAACTCATTTAGACCATCGATTCCCAAGTTTGTGTCTATTAGTTGACCTAAGTCGGATGTAAGATGGGATGAGATAGGGGTTTCAAATAATTGAATATTTATAGTGGCCAATGTCTTGAAAATATAACCTCTTGAGAAGCAAGGAAGTAGGAACAAGAGATAACGTGTCTCACAATCCAAAGACAAACCCACTTGATCTAAGTCATATGTAAGATGCGACGAGATAAGGGTTCTAAATAAATGAATATTTATAATGGCCAATGTAGTGAAAATAAAATCTCTTGAGAATGAAGGAAGTAGGAAAAAAAGATAACTTGTCTCACAACCCAACACAAAACCCGCAACAAATGCGAGAATGAAAATATGTCTCTTTAAAAGACCTACCCATGTACACACATCTACCATTTCCAGTTCCAAGTAAAAAATGAAATTCACAACACTAATTCCACTTTAAACACACTCTAACACAAGTTTTTCATAGGATCTATGACTTTTCTTCTCACAATAGGGCTCGAGAATGCTCGGCATTCTTGAGTTTTTATGGCAAAGTGTATGACTTATCTAAAATTCTTGACATATAGTCCCTTGCATGTATCCATTAATGGCGAGACATTTCTCATATCTTTTAAATTTGCAATCGTTGATCATCAGCTTAAGTTTAAATATGGGCCATACACATGGACTGATTGGGAGGGCAGCAGAGGTAGGGAATCGGTTGGTAGGTTCACAAAAACTATGAACATGCAATCTGCAAAGTTACAAGGAAGGTCTAGCCCCTTGGTACTCTTATAAAATGCCACATGTCATTTTTTAGGCCCAAGAGATGGGGAAGCATCTTACAACTTAGAAAGAACTATAAATTTGTGAACTATTAAGTGTAAGGTTTCTTTCTTTGTTAAATGTCACCAAGTCACTCCACATGTCCTCCACCATTGTGCTTTGGAGATTCAGAAGTAGCTTACAACTCTACAAAAACTGCAGAGTTACAAACTACAAAGAGAGAAACATTTCCCACCCAATACTTGTAAGATTCCTCAAATATTCCCTTTTTGGGCCTCAGATATTTCTTTGTAGTTTCCAACTTTGTAAAACTTACACTACCTATAAGGCCCGCTTATGCCGAGATGCCATCAAATATTCTATTTTCAAGTGTCAGAGGTGATATTGCAGGTTGCAAATTCACATGAATGCAAACCTGTAAAATTATATAAGGCATGATTTTGGAAACAAATGCTTCATTTCAAGGATCAAATCCACCACTAAGGTCGTTAAGACCTTGCCCATGCCCTCCTTGAAACTTATAAGTCATGAAATTGACTAGAAACATGCAAAACGTTAAAGTGTTAGCTCAATACAAATAATTGACACAAAAATAGTATGGTTTGCACAAGTATGAAGCTTGGGATAGTGAAAAGTACTACAAGGAGTTATAGATCCAAAGAGACAACATAAAAACATGACAACAAACCAAAAGTCACACAAGGAATGCATGATTTATATAGATGATTAAAACAAGCACAAAAAATGAGATTAGGTGTTCCAAAGTTACAAAAGTTTATTATAGTTGTATTGGCTTCATAGAATGTATGATATTTATATTAGTATTGAGCAACATGGAGCATGATATGCTTGGAGTTGCTATGTGTTGGCTCACTTGTATAGAGACTTGTATATATTTACGTAGTAGGATCATGGTTGAAGCATCGTGTTACTACACTATTTATTGTAATGGAATATGATAATATAGTTGTAGTAATTCCATGGAGTGGTTTGCAAGTGGATTGGGCATGGCATGAGGATTTTATAGGTAGATGGGTTGGTTCGAGTGATCGTGATTTTAATACCATGACATATAGATCCATTTTGGATAGGATGGGGCTTGGTGCCATGATTTGGAGACCTTATAGGGACTATGGAGGTTGGGTCAAGGATCAAATTGAGTTACGATGCATCCGACATAGTATGTGGTTAGAGTATGAGTTTCTAGGTGTTGTTGAGTTCTTCCATTATGAGTGTGTATCACGAGTAGTTTGGTATAGCACTTTGGATGTGCCTCCAAAGCCATATGTATGACATCGATCGATTTAGGTTACAAGGAGAGAAGGTGTAAGGCCAAGGCCTACAAGATCCTAGTTGTAGCCACTAGGTATAGGGGAGGTTGATGTGAAAATAGTTCTCGTTCAAGAAGATGATGCGGGTTGTACCCGACTTATATGCGGTGGTGGGTGGCGCACTGTTGGGTGTTATTGTTTCTAGTGGTAGTGGATGTAGTAGGAGGTATACTATGGAGTGATGCAATGGGAGGAGAGCTAGTAGGAGGTCGATTACTTTCCCTTAAAGAGGATGTGGTAACAATAGTGGTGGCATGACGTAATTATAAGTGAATATATTGTTTATTGTTGATACATGTGTTTTCATTTTTGTGAGAAGTATGTACTAATATATGTTGTTTGTTGCAGGTGATGAGTATTGGAGGTTGATTTTGGATACATTGATACACACGTTGAATCACATCTTTCTCCCATATGTTCTTATAGGTGGAGGGATGTTAAAGAGGATAGATCACATTGGTGGGGAGCATGTGTATTTGTTTTATCCCGTGGTGGTGGCAGAATTTTCATATATAGTATTATAGTTGGAGTGATATTATGTTAGGACAGAGCTAGCATGGGTGAGAGAGGTAGCTAGAGGAGGTTTCCTAGCTCGGATAATGGTCAAGATATACATGGATCTCCAAGGCTGATATTCGAGGCGATTTGAGGCATCATCACTATGAACTTTGATTAGAGGAGAAGTAGTCCCGAGCACGAGAGGCGGAGATCTAGTGGTGAGGTTTCAAGTTCTAGAGCATTGATAATACCTCAATTGGTAGTGAGGAGGATGTATGATATATGTTGTAGTGGGAATTTCCCTTGATTTTTACAATGAACATGTCAAAACATGTGTGTGTGTGTGTGTGTGTGTGTGTGTGTGTGTGTGTGTGTGTGTGTGTGTGTGTGTGTGTGTGTGTGTGTGTGTGTGTGTGTGTGTGTGTGTGTGTGTGTGTGATGAGATCATTTTTGTATGATAATATGTATTTGTGTTGTTGTATGATTTGTTGAGTATCTACTTTGAGTTGATTGGATATATTGTTTGAACTGATGATGATGTAACTATAACGTATTGATGTTGTAGATTAGAGTATATGTGTTGATAACATAGTATGTAGTATAAAATAGAATAGAATAGAATATATGTGGTGATATCATATCATGATAACATTAAAATAGATATATGTGTGAGAGTTGAGTATGTAAAATCTGAAATTCTTCATGGCCTTGACCACCGCATATGCATGCTTCTCCAATTGACTATAATTTAGTTCATGCTTCTTCAAAGGGCAGCTCATGAAAGCAATAGGTGCTTCCAATCCTTCATCATTCTTCTGAACTAGGAAAACAGAAAGAGTGTGCTCGAGGCATAACAGTATATGATGAATTCCTTGCTGAAATCTAGAGATACCAGTGTTGGAGCTTTGGCAATGGCCTTCTTGATTTCTTCAAATGTTGATTTTCCTTCACTACTTCATTTGAAACTTGTTTGAGGATTCATCATAGAGGTGATAATGCTTTGTTATTTCAACAAATTTGGAGACAAAGCAAAGTAAATAAAATTTACATTCCCAAAGAATGAGTGCACTCCTTTCTTGTTGATGGGAAGAGATAGTGCTTGAATAGCACTTACCCTCTCAAGGTCAATATGTGCTCCATGCTTATTCACGATGTGTCCCAACAACTTGCCTTTTGTGACCCCAAAGATACACTTCTTGGGATTTAGAGAAATGTCATGCTTTCTACATCTTGCAAGAATCTACTCCAAGTGGAAGATATGCTCACTTCTCTTCTTTGAAAACATGGTTAAGTCATCAAGGTCTATGACAATGTAATGCTTGAGATCTTTGAAAGCCAAGTCCATGGCTATTTGGAAGGTGGCTCCCACATTGGTCAGGAAAAAAGGCATCCTGTTGTAAGCAAAAGTGCCCCAAGGAGTTGTGAAAGCCGTCTTGCTACAATCTTCTTTGGCCACTTTAATTTGATTATACCCTGAGAAGCCATCATGCAAAGAGAGCATCTCAGATCCAGTGAATGCTTGTAGGATATGATCCATGATCGGAAGAGGTTAATTGTCCTTGAGATATGCCTAATTATGATTTCTGAAATCTACACATATTCTAATCTCCCCATTTTTCTTTCTGACTGTACAATGTTGGCCACCCATGTTGAGTGGTGAATGGGGAAAATGATTCTTGCATTTAGCATATTGTTCACTTATTCCTTGATAACATTAGAAATCTTTTGATTATAGGGTCTTTACTTTTTCCTAAAGGGCTTAACATCTTGCTTCAGAGGAATGGAATGATGCATTTCCTTTGGTTGAAAATATTTGAGCTTGTCATAAGAGTAGGCCAGCACACTGGATTACTTTTTAAGCAAAGCAATGAACTTAATTTTCTCTTCAGGTGAGCATCATTTTCCAATGTTGACCATCCTTGGATCTTAAGAAGTCCCAATGTTTTCCTTGTCAAAATTAGATGGAAAATGAGAAGATGGATTTTCTTTTTCATGAATAAATCTATCATGCTTGTTAAACAGGTCCTCCAGAGACTAGACCTTTAGGTATCTTGTTACCTTTCAATCTGATCATGCCTTCATCATCCACTCTTTCAATTTCATCGATGCATCTTCAGCCACAACTTCTCTATGTGGATTAACACTTCCCTTAAAGAAAAGATTATTGAAGTTGTCTCTTTGCTCCAAGAAGGCTAAAATCGATTGTCGTCACTAAAAACTTGCCGGTGATCGCCTTATTAGGAACACTTGGTCCGAAAACCATCTCAATGGTTATTTTATCCTTGCGAAAAGAAGGATGAGGAGTCAATAGGGATGTTGATACTACAAGAGAATCAGCTCTTTCATTTTTACTGTCTTGGGATGGCTTGATAGAGAATACATCAAAGAATTCAATGCAATCCCACACTCTATCCATGTAATGCCCGAGCCTTGGGTTCTTCACTGGTATTGCTAGTGGATTTGCTTCACTATCACTTCAAACATCACCAAGGAATCTCAGCTTTTAATTCCCATGTCCTCTGCTACACTTATGCCCAAGAGGAGAGCTTCATATTTTGCTATATTGTTGGTGTTGTCAAACTGCAATTTGTATGCAAAAGGATGCATCACATTGGAAGGAGAGTACAACACAACACCAGCCCCTGAGCCTACTTTGGAATGGCTTCCATCAAAATCCATAGTCCAGACCTGATCTTTCTCTGATTCTGAGGAAAGTGGCAAGTCTTCTTCTCATTGTGAAGTAAGGAAATAGTTTCCTAATCCACAATCTTGAAAGAGGATATTAGCTCTTGGGTCACTAGAACTTCTTACTGTAAACTTCATTTTTCTTACCGGAAGCAACCTCTTCATCTCACCCTTTACTAGAATAGTTGCAGAGGTCCAATCCATATTTATCTCTCCACCAAGGTCTCTACAAAAACTTCTACTCAAGAGCATGCCAAAATATGTTGGAATGTCTTCCACTAAGATGGTTAGGAGTACTTTCTTATCAGGGTATTTAGCCAAAGCCACTTGTGCATCTTTTATCCTTCCTACTAGTGGTACTTGCTTAGATTCCATTGAGTAATAATCTTTGTTAACTCTGGTTAGTGTCAAGCTGAGAGCATTGGAAACTTTGAGTGGAATTACCTTATCGAAGCTCGAGTCAATGATGCAATTTTTGAGCTCAAAACCATTCATGAGAAGAGACAAGTAGAAGGGTTCCACCATATCCATTTGGAAGCACATAGGGCCAACATTTTTGAGCGGTGGTGTAGATGGTGTCGGAGAAGACCTTTATAATTTGAACTTGAAGGTATAGAACTAATTCTCGAACAACATTGATTATTCTATCAAACTGAGTAGGGTGTGTTTGAAAGTATTCAATCTTTGAGAGATACACTTTGGTCTTACTTGCATGTTCCACAAAATCTAATGGGATAATGTTGGATGAGGGGGAAGTTCTTGGAGTGAGGGAAGGTTTACATGGTAAGGGTCTTTGAGGAACTTTGGTTGACTTAGGATAGACTTCATTGGGGAGAGGAGTGTTTTTAATAACTTGTGAGCTAGAAGAAGGAAAAGGTGACTTACTAGATATAACAACTTGATCTCCAGTGCAGCCATTTGGCTCGGTTTCATTTTTGAATCCATTAAGGGTGGTAACAGTGAGCCTCTGTTGATGATATTCTTTTATGTGGCTCTTTGGAGTGGGATCTTCTTTCATTTTCTTTTCTTTTTGAGCCATGAAGGGTAGAGCATCTTTCTTGGATTGGGCTCGAGTGAAGACAAAGCACATGAGAAGCTTGGGATTCTTCTTCTTCTTCCCCATCTTCAAAAAACTCGAACAAGCCATTGTGCATATCAACTTCTTCAATTTTGAGGTAACCTTTGTAATCCTCTGCTATTTCTCCTTCAAGATAATCAATTTCAGCATCCTCCCTTGATTCTCTGGTGTCACAGATAGCATTGATAGGAGGTTCTTCAAGGGCAAGTTGGTGAGGAGGTGGTGCAATTATTTGTCTATGTCGGGGAAGTTTGGCCTCCTTGGAACATTTCTCGTTGTCATTTAGGATAGCTATTTTTTCAAGGCAACCAAATCATTTGACATCTTTTGGAACATAGGGTTTGTAGTTATTGAAGCCAAACTCGACCCTTCGCTTCCCATTTGGGCCTTTCACCTTTCTAGAAAGGATTAAGTCATCACCAGCCAATGGCAAAGTTTTGAGCTTCCCTCAGTGTGTTTGGTTGGGCTCTTCTGAGGAAGAAACCAACTTCTAATGGCAAGGAACTGATGAAGAATCTTCTGTGGTTCTCAGGAGGTAGCACATCTTCAAGGACTCTTCTTGTCAATCTGTCAAACCTTGCTACAAAGTCCCTCATGGATTCAGAGCTTTCTTTCTTTATTTGGACTAATTGCACCAGTAGCTCTTGACCATCTTCAGTGCTCTTGAATCTATTTTCAAATGATTTTCTAATATCTTCCCAACCAGTAATAGATCTTACAGGAAGCATGTAAAACCATTTAGCTTTCTCTTGGAGTGACTCCACAAAAATTCTAACCAACACATCTTCATCTTCAACACCTAACACACCACAAGTAGTGATGAAGGCTGCTACATGTTCTTGGGGAGTTAGGCACCATCTCCTTTGAATTTGGTAAAAAAAATTCTCAAACCTCTTGGCAGATCATGGAGTATTCATGGGAGAGCAAGTGGACCAGTATTTCTTCCCCATGGTACATTAGGTGCACGTGCTTCACATTCACTATTAGCCATTATGTTTCTATTTCGGCTTCTTCAAAGCAGCCTAAGGCTACTTCTCTTTCCTCTGCTGCATCTTGGAGTCTTGCAATTTCTTCAAGTTGAGCTCTAATCTCTTCCTCTCTATCAAACCAAGCTATAACCTACACTTCTCCTCTCTCCAACTCCTCAAAACTAGGTTCAATCACTCCTCCTTGCCTCAACTAGTGAGTATACCTTCTATCAGCTAGCTTGAAAGTTTATTGTCTTCTCTGGAGGTGTTGGAATTTGTCTTTGTTTGCTCTTCCAACTCAAAAGCAAGTTCTTCTTCTCAGTCCAAAATCTTTGTAGCAACAAAGTAATGTTTTACACTCTACCTACTATGCCAAATAGCCTCCTTCAGGTCTAAAATGATATCTTCTTTGATATGAAAGAATGAAGAAGGTGTTAAAACCTTGTGGTCATTTTAGGGTGTAGATGCTGCAAACTCTGCCCCATAGTGGGCACCAAAAACTGTTGGCTAGAAAATTTGTCTTGTGGACAAATTTGTGGATTTCAAGCCAATGCTATGGGAATCTAAGTCCCTCTACATTTGAATGGTGCAGCTCCCATATTATGCATGAAAAACAAGTGGATTCAATGGTGGTTTTTCAACCAGAGATCCACAGGAACACTCCACTATCCCTATGGCAATAATAACAACTCCTTGCTATAGAAGAAATCGATCTGAGAAAGGGGAGGGAGTGAGAATGAAGGAGGGGGAAATCAATGTTGTGGGTAGAGTGTCAGATGCCCACACACATCAACTGGAAGTTTCATTACATGCATAAATAGAAGAAAGACAAATTTGCAATTTCTGAGCACAAGACAGAATAAAACACGTTGGTCACAAAGCACCAATCAATTTTTCCATCGAGGGGACATAAAATTCCTTCCTTTTTTATTGATCTTAGAGTTGAAACTTGTACAATGAGTGGGAATAGAAGAAATAATGCAGAGAAGGAGAATAGAAGAAGACTGAATGTCATTTTTGTCCTCTATTCACAAAAACGTGCTTCCAGTTTCCAAATTTGATTGTCAGCCCTCATAAAGACTTCAAAAACCATTAAAATGTTCAAACCAAAGTTGTTACAAACAAATTTGATCATTTCCCCTCTTCCAGATTCTCTCGCAAAGAAAACACTTCTAACAAGCCCAAAAAGAGTTTCTGTGTGTAAAAATGTGTTTTATATTTCAATTTTCCAGTTTGCATATGAACCGTTTTCTCCTTTTCCCTAATTGCTTTGAAATTAGGCCATCCATGTGGCAGGAGAAAATTGGAGCAAAGTCGGGAGGAATTTTTTTTTTTTGCGTGCCAGAGACATTTTCTCGATATTCTCCCACAAAACTCCATCAAAATTTAAAATTGAAGTGTCCTTCATATAGATATTTTCAACAACTTTCCATTTCTATCAAAAATGTAAAAAATTGAGATCTGGTTCAAAAGATATGGCCCTCTGAAGATTTAGGGAAAAATTGGCAAAATACGAGTCAAAATTAGGGTTGGTGGGGTCAAACTTCAAATTTTTCCCTTTTGGAAAAATTTCCCAAAAAACTGCGTGGGTCCGCCACTCCGATGACACATGGCACCTACTGGTTGATCGTAGTGAAG
The DNA here is from genome assembly GCA_018340775.1 of Taxus wallichiana var. yunnanensis. Taxonomy (NCBI): domain Eukaryota; kingdom Viridiplantae; phylum Streptophyta; class Pinopsida; order Cupressales; family Taxaceae; genus Taxus; species Taxus wallichiana. The sequence continues at coordinate 157,200,428 of CM031239.1, forward strand.
ACCTTTTATTTCCTTTTAAATTTCACATTGGGAAAAATTCCCAACTTACCTCCATGCCCCGCCGCTCTGCCAACTTCCCTCTGTGGGCTTTTGGGCCAATTTTTGACTTTGAGTTTTTTAACCCAAAAAGGCTAAGTGGAAAACTTTCCTCCACGCCTCTGCCAATATTCTCCCTTCCCCTCCGCGGCCTTGCACACCACTTTGTAACTTTTGTGCCTTTTAGCCAAAAGGGCTAAGTGCCGAATTCCTCCCCGCACCTCCGCTCCGCCTTGACACGTGGCACTCTCTAATTGGCTGCGGGCCTGCCTAGGGAAAATTTCCCCTCCAAACTCCACTAAGCCATAACTCAAAAACTACAAGGAGTTAGGAGGACTTCCTTACCTTTCTAGAAAGGGGAAAGAATTATCTATTTGATGAAGGTGTTTCTAAGAATCCTTGATCCCTTAGGAAGTTCCAGATTTCAAAAACTCAATTTGGACCTTTTGCAAAAGGTGACAATTCAAAAATTTCTAAGTCCGGACTTGGGAAAAAGAAGGAAAATTTTGAGGGGACAACAACGGTGCGTTATCGGGAAATGGTTTGAATTGTGTGCGCGATAAATATATGATCGTCAATGAGTAGAGCATAGAGAGTGAGTAAATGAGTGTGGTGAGGTTAATTTTATATTTATACCCTCAATAGTTGAGTATGAACCATGGAACTAGAGTGCGTCATAGGGTAGTGTGTTATGCAAGACACTAGAAAGATATGTCATAAATGTGTATAGTGTAGAGTTTGTATGATGCGTAATAGGAGCTACGTAGAGAGATATGTCATGAATGCATGATGTGTGAAGTGTGTAGTATGTGAGGTTCATATATGTACTATGACCACAACATTCAAGTGTGAACCAAAACATGAGAATGTCCCATCAAGTAATGATGATACTAATGTATTAATTTTCACAAGATGCATGTGAAAGTCTAGTTGTGAATTTTAGAGTGAGCAAGTAGAAGTGCAAGACATCTAATAATGTAGAAGGGGGAAGAATAATCATGATGCCCCCAAGTGTATGATGATGAGAATGATCAAGTAACGTCATCTAAGATGTCATAATTTTCATGGTAAAACCTAAATGGAGATGCGTCGAGATACTTAATGAGAAATATATGTGATTGGTCAAGTAAAGATCCATTTCGGCATAGATTGTACATGCCCATTGCATATTCCTCATCAGTAAAGGCTGGTAATGGAAATCCATGCACATACCAATGAGTAAGGTTTTGTGAATATTTGATAAATTATTCATTACAAATAAAAACATGGCCAAAGGGCATGGGGAATGAAATGTTGATATGATTAGGATCTAATGTGCCACCAATGTAGTCAAGTCAAGATTACCCAAGTGTGAGTGGAGAAGTGCATGGATTGCATGCAACAAATACTAATAAATGAAATACTCGGAGGCCATAAGTATCAGTAATGCAAACACATCCATGATATAGGTATGGTGAATATGGTGAGGGTAAGATATCATTGAGTGTAAACCTAAGCCTATCCAAGCCATCATGTGTGCAAATGGTGTCAATGCAAGTGGGATCAAATGGAATGTGCAACTAGAAAGCATTGTTCATAAAAAGAGTGCATGTGAAAGGATGTAATGTAGATTTAGATTGCTCCGAGAGGATGAGATGACATCTAGTGTATGCACATGCCCCTAATAAATTACCATGAAATTAGTATTAGGAGTGGGTGGAACTGAAGCAAATGTAATTGTATCTAATGTAAAATGAATTCCTTCAAGTCGAGGCAAGGTCTCTAGATAGTGCATGGTTCATGGATCAAGTAGCAAGATGTATGGTAGAAAAATTCGGGATATCTAATGTAGTATTCATATCTAGGTTGTAGTATATTCATGGTGTAATATGAGTTGTAACCTCATATTCAAATCCTTAATGTAATATTCTAGCACATCGATGAACTGTACAAGACATTTTTGCATTCTATGAAGCCATGGCCTACCAAGTAAGAAATTATATGAAACTAGAATATCAATGACAAAAACCATGACTGGAATAAGATTTGACCCAATTGTGAATGGCAAGGTGACATTGTCGATGCATGGATGCGTAGTGAAATAGTATGCTCACACAAAGATAGATGTTGGGTTAAGAGAGAATGTGGGAAGGCATATAACTTGAATGAATGATAAAGGAAAAATATTAATTTTAGATCCAAAGATCAACCAAAGTGTGTTTAACTCCCATGTTATTGATGTAGAATTGTATATATAGAGGAGGATCATTGTCATACATAGAAATATTATTAGCTATAGTAGATGGAAAAGTAATCTGTTGAGAAAATGCATCTACAAATATCGATAAACAATGTCTAGACGAGTGGTGGAAGGAATACGAGTACTAGCCAAAAGAGTAATGATTTTAGTGTAACACTCAAGATTGGTTAGCAAGAATAATGAATAGAGATATTCAAGATGAGAAGAGCCTAGGAGAATGAAAGAAAAGAAAGTATGATGAACCTAAAAGTGTTCTAATGAGATAGGTTCACTAAAATGATTAAAAAAATATTGAAATAAATAAATGCTAATCTAAATATATAATAACGTGGTAAATTAATATGCAATAAAAATATAGATTTTGACTAAATCAAGATAAGCTAGAAAGTATGAAACCCTAGTTAAAAATGAAGGGATGAAATACTTAGTGAAGAACTAATGAATAGGAGGAGGGAATTGTTACATGAATCCTAGAACAATGTAGAAGCATCGAGAATAAGGTGGACTGGGGCACCTAGGTGGGTCGGGGTGCTTGGGAACTGCAAACATCCTTTGGGTGCTTGTTACTACTCAGAACCTTAGAAAATAATATTCACGGGGTTGCGAGATGTTCACTAATGTTTTCATTTAATCACATGTATGTCATTATACTTCGTTGTTATTTTCCTGAAACTTTCAAGAAGAAAGAGCACTGCAAAACCAAAAACACATCAAATCGTAAAAATAAAAATATGCAAATGGGGAGTCGACTGACCCGGTGGTCACTCTCTTTGAGTGAACTTACGTTCTAGGCATAACACTACATTTCAGAATCCATGTAGTTATGCATATGTTTGTGTGTGTAGAATCATGCCGTAGGTGGCTCTTGTGCGAGTTGTACTTGGTTAGTGATCAATATCTATATGTATAAAATGTAGATAGATGTGTGCATGGAAAATGAAATTCCCCTCCTATGAAGTGTATGCAAAAAATGCAGTCCCTTTCCCTTGTGTGGATGCTAGATGGATGCTTGAATGCTCTTGTAAATGCCTTTAGATGTAACCTTAAGTGGAGATAGTAGATGCTTAGTGCTTGGTCCTTTATTATGATCACATAGCTTTATATTTATATGATTCCCTTGTTTGAATTTTGTAATTAACCACTAAAATAATGACTAGTAAGAAATAAAGATGCCCAACAACTAGAAAGGACCCAAAAGATATGAGAAAAGTACAAAGAGGTCGGGGGTGCCCAAAGGGACAGAGGCACCTAGGTGTTGGTGTCCTAGTTGGGCATTGGTGTCCGAGTTAGAGATGTTAAAGTAACAAAATCATCTTTGGGAAAGAAGGTGTATAAGAAAAATAGAGAAAACAAAAAGCAAGAAAAGAGGCCAAAGATAGTGATCAGTTAGTACTTTTCTCACTTAGGAATCATATGAATAGTAGTATGTGATCAGGACTAGATAAATACCCAAAGTGCGTGATTTAGTGTCTACGTGAGACAAGATAATCTTAGGAGGATGAAAGGTATTCAAAGTAACATATGTTGATGTGTAGAAATGTAGCACTAGATAATGTGATCTATCAAAGCATGTTGTGCACGAAAATTAATGGCTCTCTTTTCCTCAAGCAATGAGAATCCTATCATGGAGTGCATAATTGTTGGTGTGAGTAATTTTCCACATCACGTAGTGAGTAATCTCACCTAGGCGAGGTCATAGGTCTAGTGTGTCACGGTGGTGTCATAGGGGTCATTGTGAGATTCATTAGGTGTCATTACATGTCAATGTGTCATTATTCCATATGGGAATTACTTCCATTTTGGGAATGTAACTCAACTCCCCTTCTCAACTTGAGGAGTCTTGATTGTAGGCACCGGGGTTACACAACACCCCTATTTGTACCCCTTATCCTTTTTAGATCTATGAGATGGACTTACGATATTTTCCCCTTTTAAATATTTGCATGCACATTCATTGTTGATGTTCACTCCCATACATCCTCGTCACGTGCCGTGAGTGCAACTCAATCATTGTTCATGATATCCCGCATGATCCCCGTGCTTCACATTTTCAAATTCTTTTTCATGGTATCGAGCACACGTTGTGGTATCTTTACTACTTACACTCTAATTTTTCTCTCTTGCTCTCCATACATGATTTTCAGATTTCATGTGCATCTGTCTTAATGAATATTCCATCTATGCTCTACTTGCATTGATTTGGGTTTTGATCTTGTTTGTGGGTTTTGGATCATTTTTTCATGTTCGTGGTTTTTTTGTGCTTTCCAAGGGTTACATGCATGTTTGATAGTTCAGGTTGTAGTTTTAGAGGTTTCTAATTAGTGTTATATGTTGGTTTTGTACATTTTAAAGGTTATTGAAGTGCTTTTGGGCCCAACTCGACCCTAGCTCACTGAGCTGCCATAACTCACCGCCTTGGATATTACCTCCATTTTATCGCATTTGGTGTTTTACATTGATTTTTTTCATTTTTCCTCCGACCATTCGTGAGCTCTCCTCTACCTAGTTCTAACATGTTCGCCACTCTTCACCTTCACCCTTGGATTTGTTGCATCTTCCCTTGTTCGTTGCCCCTGCACCATGTATTAGAGCTCCACGTGTTTTTCATTTGCATTTTTTGTTTTTGTGTTTTCTCGGCCCTATGGTTTGATTCCCCTATTTTGTCTCATGCTCTTGTGTTGAATCCCATGCCATGTGCCTTTGCCACTACTATAGTTCACATGTGATTTTTTTCTCCCAAATTAGATCCATCCCGCTTAACCTCTCGCATCTCACGGTTCACGCTAACTCCTACACCGCATCTCAATGCTCTTATCTCGTGTGCATTCCAACTTCAATGACACATGGAACTTGTTTGCATATAGTTCTTCATTCAATGGTTCACTTAATGCTCTAGACACCTACCCGAGCATGACTCCCCCTCTGCGACCTTAGCACGTGATGTCCATCCCTCCACGTGGACCCTTTTCTTGCCATCCACTTCAGCACCACCCTTCTACCTCCGGACACATGGCTCGCATGCAAGACCCTAACTCGGGAATCCCACCCGACGGCTCACTCACTCCTCAACTCAAGTATCCCCGACTTGGTGCTTCCAATGGTCACTCATTTCCTCTTAGAAACCTAAATTTTTATACTCTACCATCAACTCACCTATGATCTTGACCACCCTACACTAGCCTCACCGAGCTTACTCAAGTACATATCTAACTAACCTACCTCGTCATCTCACCCATCGAGCTCCCTTGAGCTTGTCGAGCTCCCTCTACCAGCTTGTTGAGTGACATCGAGCTTCCCGCCTCCGAGCCTCCAAACACCCCTATTTATTTTTTTGGATTTTTTCACTTTTATCCCATTTTTTCACATTAGATTAGGCAAATTAAGGAGGAGAATTAAAACTTCATCATTGTAATAACGGGGTATTTTTTTCTAGATTTTATGTATAGGAATATTGGTCTTTTTGGGCCACTTTTTTTAATCTTTTGTTATAATGCTCCTCTTCTCTTATGGCTAGTGAATGTGTCTACCACAACCTTGCTTGCAAGATATCCTTCATTTTTGTACTATGAGATTCCTTCTCTCACACCAATAATTTTTTGTACCCTTGTGTTGCTTACACCCTTTTGTACTTGATTATGTGTCATTCCACTACTTCTAACTAGGACTTCTTGCGGCATCCACTCTTTCACAATTCATCACCTATTGTAAGGTGAGTGGACAACTGTCTGACATCACATAAACACACCTTATTGTAATCACACACTACTTATAAAGTTCCATAAATAAGGGGTTATCATCTTTGGTTCTTGAGTGTTGTATTGCACACAAACACATTCTCGGATGATTTTGATGTCTTACAACCTTTTTATATCTATACACACCCTTATCCTCATAAACCTTACACTTCTTGCTTCGCATAATAGAGGATTCACTTTTATACTTGAGCATCACAGATCACTTTATAGCATCTACCACTTATTCTTGGAAGATAAAACTACACATCATAGTGTGCTTCTAATAAATGCTACTTTGCCTATGAGGTTGTTGCACACTTCTTGCTTGGGCTAGTTCTAGCACCCACCGATTCCATTTGTATTGAGGAATTTCTTAACACATGTGACCATATCGTTGGTCACTTGATGTTTTATGTCACCAGACATCTCCACTTTCACGTGGTAGACTTAGATGTTCCCCAAGAGATCTAGAGCATCTTTCGGTCTTTGTTTGTAAACCCTTCACATACTGATGTTGTTGTTGCAAATATAGTTTTCTCCTCTTCTGCTTCATGTGATGATAGTTCCATTGAAATAGACTCGCTTTGTTCCATATCTAATGATAAGGATTGTACTTCTAGTTTTGATGAAAAGAGTTCTACTGAGGACTCCTCTCCTCATTCTCTCACCTTTCCAAAGTATGTCAACACTCCTCCCTTCCCATCAAACATCAAATAGTCCCATTCTCAACCTCATACTGTCATTGCATCTACCTCCTTTCCACTTTCAGTGTGTGAGGCCCTTTCCACTCCTCTTCCTTCATGTGATGATTCATACCTATCAGACATCACTCTTCTATTTGTTGAGCCCCCTTCTTAGGATGAGTATCTACCAAACCTTGGTCATCTTTTTATAGTGTCTACTTGTGATGTAGTACATGGAGTTCCTCATCCTTCTACAGGTGTTTTGGAGGAGTCCTTCATCTTCTTTGTTGGGAGTTCCCCTTTTGGGACTCTTATCACTTCCACTTTCAGGAGACCATCATTGATCCACCCTTTCTTTTGGATCCTCTTTTTTGTTGTGGGGTTTTTCATTGCCTTCACTTCACTCAGGCATCCTTTTGGTGGATGTTCCTCTTTTACACTCTGATAGTTCTATGCTTGTGGCATTACCTTTAGTTCCTTAGTGCTCATTTGCTAAACCTATGTCACACTTTCGTGGACCGAATCAAATTTCTTCGTATTGTTGCCTTCGGCTTCTTTCACAGTAGGTGGAATTTAAGTACTCTATTTTTTTCCTTCCTAAGTATGGGCACAAAATTTCAATGTGTGTGGCTCTTCTTTGATCTAGAGGAATAGGATCACATCATCGACGCTCTTCTTGGAGACTTCCTATAGTTGTAGATTTTAGATCCATCCATAGAATTTTTTTGTGTTCCTCTGTATCCTTCTTATCCTCTCTTCTTATTCTTTCGAATATATTTCCATTTTGTACATGGGTACTTTATCGGGCTCCTCAATTGTTGGGAACCATTTTTGCATCTTTCTTAGATTAGATATTGTTTTTCATCTCTTGTGGGGATGTTTTTCCCATTGGGTTTTCCTCCATTTCTTGATATCTTTGTTGTGCATGGTTTCCTCATCAAGATTTAGTGTCGGGACCCATTTATCAATTTTAAATTTTTTCCTCTGTTAGGAATTCTAAGCACTAATGGGGGTGAATTAGTGTTTTTCAAAATTCTGAAAAAATCTACAATTCTTCAATTATCCATAATTAAACTATATTAAATATGATGAAGTATAATTATTAAACCATGAGAGAGAGTGAGAGAAGCAAGAACACATGAAAACATGGGGAGACAAGATTTAATTTGGGAAACCCATGAAGGGACAAAGACTGAATGAAACTAGATAATTTTCCTATAATGTTACAATGATTTCACCATATGTTGAGCACCCACTCAACTTAAAACACCAACTCCAATTTTGAAGCACCCACTTCAATACAAAATCAAGCACCTACTTAAATACAAAGCCAAGCACCCACTTAATAGTTTTTACAAGCACACAATTGCTAGGAAGCACCCATTCCCAAATTTTTTAAAGAACAACTCAAAAGACTTGTATTATAAATTTTTCATCACCTTCACCTTATTTTCTTACATCAACACATTGTGATCATTGTTTCATCTCTTTACTTCATTTTCACTCCTCTCTCAAAACATCAATATACTCTTTAACATATATAACTAATATCAAGTCTCAAAAATGGTTTTCACATTGAATCATGTCATTTTCTTCTCAAGGATGATCTTCTCATATTTTTATTCACCTCTAAGCTGATTTCATATCACCTTCGTTAACCAAGATGACCTATCTCATCGCAAGGCTCTCTCGGGCTTCAATATCTATCAGAAAGCATTTTCAATCCTACCAAATCCCAAATATTTATGAATGGAAATACACATATGTCCTTTGCACTTCATATTCTTTGACTCTTCAACTAACCCCTTTTTCAATTTGTACAAGGAGATTAACTAACTTGTCTTCTAAATTACCTCAAGGAGTCAAAAGTTCATTTGAAAAACTTTATTTTATGTCATTATAATCTACGGGATCTTTAAATTTCTCCGAGATGAAATGATGGAAAAGGAAGGCTCTTAAACTCTCTAAAACTCTATTTTCTGGACTTATTTTGTCGAGGATTCCAAAACTATCCCTACACTCGATTTATAATGGTTAGAAAGACATTGTCTTTTTCTTCAACGAGTTATCTCTAACTTTGTAGCATAACAAATCACTCTTATATGTAATTGACATGTACAAGCTTAAGGATCACCATCAGAGTTGATCCACTCTTCAAGTGTTGTTGAAAAACCTTCATGAATTTTTTCATGGTTATTTCAATTTGATCAGTTTAACTACATTACACTACATTTTCAACATCAGGGACACATGTTGAATCCCCTAACACTATTAAAAACATGAGAATATACCGTGAATCTTCATCTATGGGTAAGACATCTTATACATGGTCTATTATCATGATACACCTCTAACTTTTATCTTGGAAGCATGTTCATCCTTTAAGAACTTTCATTCTCAAATATATATTGCTAAGCATGCAAATTTTATACACCTTTACATATAAGACTTGATTTTCATCACTATTGAAGCTTCCAAATATTTAGATGTACTTACTTCTGTTATACTGAGACTTTGACTTCTCTTACTCCAAGATAAAATGCATTGACTATGAGCACATACTTTTTGGAATTATGATGATCATGAACATAAATGAATTCATTTTCAACACCTTGGGGAACATGGTCTGAGAGAAAAACTTCATTGAATTGATATAGTGTGGATATCACTTTTTGTGTGATGACTATTGCACTTGACACTTCAAACCAAAACTTTACTTTTGACTAAGAAAAGAGATGACAAGGCTTACAAACTATGCAACTAACCTTCTTACATGTGGGCATTACTTTTTTTCTTTCATATAATAGACTTTAACACCATTCAATTATTTATTTACAAAATTAGAAGACCTCAGGACCAGACTGAAAATGTACTACTAATCAACCTTCATATCCCTGACTGAGCCTCACTTCACCACTCACACCTTTACCATCAATGCCACTCAACATTAAGGATAACACAAATGACCATGGTTCAACAATATCCACCTTTGTCATTGATGGAAACAAACTAAGAAAATTTGATGGTAAACAATCACAACTTCATATTTAGAGAATTCATATCTAGTTTCTGACAACACACTCTCCTCCTTTGACATATATGAAAAAGGCTCCTTCATTAAACATGAAAATACTCATTTTTAAATACAAACCTTACCTCAAGAAGCTCCCCCTTGGATTAGACCTGCTACCTTATCAGCCATGGATTGAAAATGTTCATAGATTTTTTTACCAATCAGCTTCAATTCTCCTCTTGAACCCCTTTTCTTCAACCTTAGACTATTCACTTTTTTCTCATTCTTTTCTTTTGTCTTCACAACTTGTGCATTGAACTAGTGAACTATCTCCACATGTGAAGATGATTTAATGTTATATACACATGCCTATCTCCTGATTCTTTCGGTGATGACTTCCTTACGGATCATTAGAGTATCTATTTCAACCTAAGGTTCTCAAGTAAGTCTTCATTTCTTTACACTCAAATTTTTTGACTAATCTAGGTCATGGATCCTGAGAAAAACTTTTAGTACACTTTGGCCTAACATTGGTCATCTAAACACAAATTAAACATTGCATGATATTCTCTATTGTTGTTCCCCCTAAGCATGTACTATCTCCATTTACCTTATTTTTCATATATTATGCTTAATATCTTGTCCTAGAAACATATAAGTGATTCCATAGTATTTCATCTTCCTTGAGTTGTCTTCTCAATGTCAACGGACTCCTTTGTATGGGATAAAGACTCTCTTGGATGTTCACCTTTCTCTCCTTGTTAAGGAACCTTCTCCCAACATTTATCCTACCCAAATATCTTCTTGAACACTTATAGTACTTAATCAAGGACCTGTCTAAGCTCTTCCTTACGTATGCGACCTCATCAAATATATAGGAATTTTTATTCTTCTACAACACCCTACAATACCTTTTTCAAAAGCATTCTTCAACTTCACAGATTCTACAACCCTTTTTATGTCCACCTCTTAGACTAATAGCACTTGTTTCTCATGTACATCTCATATACCAACACAAAGTGTCACTATGATATCCTTAATATCATTCTATGTAGTTTTTTTATCATTTAGGATTGTACAAGCTTAAGGATCACCATCGAGTTGATCCACTCTTTAAGTGTTGTTGAATAACCTTCATGAATTTTTTCATGGTTATTTCAATTTGATCAGTTTAACTACATTACACTACATTTTCAACATCAGGGACATATGTTGAATCCCCTAACACTATTAAAAACATGAGAATATACCGTGAATCTTCATCTATGGGTAAGACATCTTATACATGGTCTATTATCATGATACACCTCTAACTTTTAACTTGAAGCATGTTCATCCTTTAAGAACTTTCATTCTCAAATATATATTGCTAAGCATGCAAATTTTATACACCTTTACATATAAGACTTGATTTTCATCACTATTGAAGCTTCCAAATATTTAGATGTACTTACTTATGTTATCTTGAGACTTTGACTTCTCTTACTCCAAGATAAAATGCATTGACTATGAGCACATACTTTTGGAATTATGATGATCATGAACATAAATGAATTCATTTTCAACACCTTGGGAACATGATCTCGAGAGAAAAGCGCATTGAATTGATATAGTGTGGATATCACTTTTTGTGATGACTATTGCACTTGACACTTCAAACCAAAACTTTACTTTTGACTGAGAAAAGAGATGACAAGGCTTACAAACTATGCAACTAACCTCCTTACATGTGGGCATTACTTTTTTTTCTTTCATATAATAGACTTTAACACCATTCAATTATTTATTTACAAAATTAGAAGACCTCGGGACCAGACTTAACCATGACATCTTGACAGGCATCATAAGAATCAAAGGGTTAGTTTTATACATTTCAGAATTGGAGGATAATATAATTTACTATGTACACTTGAGAAAACCTTGTGGTGAGAAGACATTGAAGGCTTGATTTATTCTTTGAATACTAGGACAGAGAGAAGCACTTGAAACCATTTGAGTGATCCTAAGACACCTTTAATACTATTGAGGGCTTCTACTTCATTTATGCAAGCCAAGAATGATGACTCATACATAAATCAATCATGATAGCATAGAGAAGACAACATAGACCATGAGACCTCTTGACCACACTCTCTTTACATGTATAGACAAGAAATACATTCAAGAACTTCAAGGGCACTGGTAATTCAACATAAATCTAAACATCCATTCTTTACATACCTTTGAACTATAGATTTAGTCAACAACCACTGATGAAATTCTCTCTTAAGAACATGCTTTGGTTTATTCACTCAACATCATCATGGAGGCAAATTTGATTAGTAGGTTAATGGACAAATAAGGAGTAGAACTTGTTGTTTTTAGCTAATACATGCCTTCTAGAATCCTAGAGAAGGCACATCACCATATGAGATCACTTCAAAAAAGAAGATAGTTATAAAATCAATATGATGTCTCCATTCCTTCCATTTTATATTTGAGATCTTTCCATTCTTCTTGGGTGCACTCCTTAGTGTGTAAATTTCATCATCTAAGATCTCACTTTTTGATTAACTTACGACAAACATTCATGTTGCATTTCATATACCTGCTCTAGTACAACTTGAGGTAGAAATTCTTCATCACTTGCACTAGAATTGTCTTCCTTCTTCATGGATTTATCATTACCTCCTAATGCCTTGTTTGAGCTTGTCTCTTCATTTTCTAGTTTTGATTCTTCCTTGGTTGCTTCTATAGGAGTGATCTTGAATTCATCCTTTCTCTTGTATATGAGATTCCTCTTATTATAATGTCTTGCAAAGTGACTCGTTTTTGTTGCACTTAAAGCATACAAGATGACTCTTATCTCTAGGTGTTCCCTTTATCCAATCTTTCTTCATAGGTTCTTCAAGACATAATTAGGCTAGGGCCCCTCTCTGACAATTGTAATTGTAAGAATATATTGTTTTCATTCTCAGTCCTCAAATCTCTCCATGGGTGTTCTTTTGTCAATTTTCCTTATATAATCCCTAGTCCTATGTCTAAAAACATGGCATGAAAAACAAACTCCATGAAACTTACTTGGGAATATCCTTGCATTTGGCTTCCTAATGATCTTATTGTGTTCTTTGATATGCTCCTTGATTTCAAAATGTCCTTAGCATGAAATATGGATTAACTCATCCTTCAAATCCTTTTGCCTTGTTTGTTATAATTCTGTCTTATAGAGTCTTTAATTCGAACTTAGTTTATCACATTCTTCATCCTTAACTCTGATATTTATTTAACATGTATCATGATAATATTCATGCTTCAATTCACATTGATTTGCTTCACTTTTAAGAACCAGACCTGATCATTATTGGGATTTCTTTGATTTCTTAAACTTTCCTCAATTATTCGATATATCATTAATTTATATTTAGTTTTTTCTAGCTTAACCTTTAGGGACTTCAATTATACTTCATGTTTGAAACAATATTTTTATTTGTCACTTAGAGATTTTGACACATTACCAACAAATGATGCCACCTCATTGAGTTCTTGGAGATGATTGGATTCCATGAGCTTGATTTCCATTTTTAATTCTTTAATTAGGGCTTGAGCAATCTCATATTTCTTTTTCAATATTGTTTCAGCTTGACCACCCATGTTTGTGCCTCAAGGACCTTCTATTAAGTTGTTAAAATTTCACCAAGATAACCTACTCGATACCAATTATTAGGAATTTGAATCGGTGCTCTTTCAAACATCCGAGACAATCTATAATTTTTCAATTATCCACAATTAAACTATCTTAACTATGATTAAGTATAATTATTCAACCATGAGAGAGAGTGGGAGAAGAAATCACACATGAAAACATGGGGAGACATGATTTAATTTGGGAAACCCATCCAGGGACAAAAATCCATTGAAACTAAAGAGCTAGATTGGACAAATGTCCTATAATGTTATAATGATTTCACCATATGTTGATCACCCACTCAAATTGAAGTACCCACTTCAATACAAAATCAAACACCTACTTGAATGCAAATCCAAGCACCCACTTGACAATTTTGACAAGCACACAATTACTAGGAAGCACCCACTCCCAAATTGTCAAGCAACATCTCAAACTTGAATTATAAAATTTTTGATCACTTTCACCTTATTTTCTTACATCAACGCATTGTGATCACTATTTCAGCTCTTTACTTCATTTTCACTCCTCTCTCAAAACATCAATCTACTCTTTAACTTATACAACTGATATCAGGTCTTCAAAAATGGTTTGCACACTAAATCATGCTCTTTTCTTCTCAAGGATGATCTTCTCATATTTCTATTCCCCTCCAAGCTGACTTCATATCACCTTCTTTACCCAAGATGACCTATCTCATCAACAAGGCTCTCCACGATTCAATATCTATCAAAAATAATTTTTAATCCTACAAAAGAACATATATACATGAATATCCTTTCATGTATGTCCTTTGCACTTCATATGCCTTTGACTCTTGATTAACCCCTTTTCCAATTATTACAAGGAGATTAATTGACTTGTCGTCTAAATTGCTTCAAGGAGTCAAAAGTGAATTTGAAAGACTTTAGTTATGTCATTATAATCTACAAGCTCTTGAATATTCTCTAAAATTAAATGATGGACAAGGAAGGATCTTTACCTCACTAACACTCTATTTTCCTTTACTTCTTTTGTCAAGATTCCAAAATTTTCCTATGCTCGATTTTGCAACGGTTGGAAGGAACTTGTCTTTTTATTCAATGACATACCTCTGCCTTTGTAGAATAATAACTCACTATTAAATGTAACATATATGTACACGGGTTATGAGAGCCTATGTACCTTCTTTATAACCTTTGGTGAAATCCTTCACCATTTTATCTTCCAAGTTTCACTTAAGACCAAAAGAATGTGAACTTAAGAACTTAGTGAGTACTATTACGAATTGAAAAGAGGAAGAAATTGTCCTAACATGACATTACAATCATTCAAGGTCCTTGAGCCTATGAGAGGTCTACACCAATAGTAGGAATATAAAGATATTCAAAATACATAAGGAGAATCATTTTTCATACTCAACATTCACATGCACTAACAATCAATCCTTTTCTTTCCTAGATTTGGCATGATATAGATAGAAAAGAAGTCTTAAATGATCTTCACATCATGGTAAGAGTAAATTTGAAAACATTTTTATCATCCATCTTTTGTCGAGATAACAAATAATTAATGATCTTCTAGAAAATATGTACATAGTAGCAAATACGAGTTGTATCTTCAAGTATTTGACACCTTTGCATGTATTTGGCATGATATAGATAGATAAGATGTGTTAAACCATCTTCACACCATGGTAATAGTGATTTGAAAACATTTTGATCACTCATCAATGTCAAGATAACAAGGCACTAATGATCTTCGCATAATACATGCACTGATAGCAAATACGAGATGGGTATCTTCAAGTATTTGACACTCCCACACCTTTCTCAAAAAAAAAACTTCTAGACCACTTTCAAGAAGGTTGAGGGTGAGACACAACTTCTCAGGTCAAGAGGTAGTCTGAAATCAAATCCAAAAGATCATATTAGCTTGATTATTAAAGATTGTGCTTAGTTGTTGTTTTAAGACACAAAACCCTAGTCATACATTTAGAGGCTTTTAACACATTTTCCTTTACTTTTATGTAATTATTACTGTATGAATACTTCATTAGAGGTGCTAAATAAAATATCTCAAGTATTATTTTGTATTTTGTGTAAAGATAACTTCATGGTTTAAGCTCAAACACAATCCTACTTAACTGTTGCAAAAGGTTAAACCTTGACTTCAAAAGAAATAATTTTAAGCCTAAATAAACCTATTACACAATGCATCTAAGGAAATTGTCTGAGATGCTCATTACCCTAGTCAACTCATCATACCATATGAAATCACGAACTCCAAGATTGTAGTCATTGAAAGCTCGTAATTTTAGGTTTATGTGCACTAGTTGTTTGGGTAACACAAAACTATCTCAACTTGGAAGTGTCTTCCTATAAAACCTTTACTTCTTATAAGCATACATAGTAGGATCACTTCAAGGAGATTTATTTCACCATTTCTAATAGCTTGAAACCACTTGGCTATGAGGAGAGATACACGGTTGTAGCTCGATTTCAATCTACTTCACCGATCATACGGGGTAGTTAGAAGATTAATGTTAACTAGGACTCCACATTGCTTCACCAAAGACATTAGGATATTTTAAAAACTATTTTGATCCTGTAGAAGGTGGTTGTATCTATTTATTATATCAAACATTAGACCCATACCTTTGAAATATCCTTTAAACACCTTCCAAAACTTCAAGACTAGATAGACATGACTCGCCCTTTAGTGGTAAGAGGAGAGAAAGGAATGAGTTCATACCACTATCAAAGGATAAATTTTTAAAATATTCAAGATAATTTATTATACATCCAATACAATCTATCATACTTGGTGGTTCGTAAACTTGGATCCTTTAAAAAGGACTATGAACACAAAAGCTGTCAAAACGAAGGAAACTCCGTATAGTACTATCTTTCTTAGATAACTAAAATATAATAATATTGACCCATAAGGACTATTATATAACCTTGAGAGGTTTACATAACTTTCACAATTGAATTTATGGCCAAAAACTTCATTTCTTGCTTATCACTTCGGGAAGGAGGTATGGAGAGATAAAACATTATTAGTAAAGTGGATAGATTTTTTTATTTCTTACCCAATTGACCTCAAATTTTTTACAAAATTTCCGTCTTGGAGATATCTTAAAAAATTAATTATATGATTTATCTGAAGGTGGATTTATAAGTTTTTGTAGATGCTAAGAAGACAAGGTGTTGAATTTTCCTTTTTCGAGAAATTGGTTTTGGTAAAACTTAAATAACTTAAAAATTCGTATCAAAAAATTGATGAAATTTGTCCCAAAGCACCACAACACATCCCTCTACATGATACATATATTGGTTTCTCATAAATGATCCTTTACTATCCAAACCAATCTCATTTTTCCATGACTTCACTACTTGTTCTCAAAGGCAATTTTAGTGAAAATTTGAATTTTACCTCCATAAGATAAAGTAGGCCTTGTAGATGCTCATACATGCCCTAGGGAGTGTTCATATGCTCCTACCATTCTTAAATCAGATTTTCATGTCCTTATTTGTGCTCATACACCTCATTAGGATTTAGAACTAGGCTTAAATGAGTTGGTTTCAACTATGACTTGCACCACATGATATAATGATCACCCTAGAAGCTCTTACACATCTTAGAAACATCATTTATGACCTATGATGTCCTTATAAAAGCACACCAAACATACACATACCTCCTCCAAAGTGGGATCCTACCTCACTAACCAAGCCTGTAACACACTGAAGTCATCTTGAAGCCACTATGTAAGCTTCAACCATAATTGAGAAGGCAATACCAATCAACCTTCATGTCCCCTGACTGAGCCTCACTTCACCACTCACACATTTTCCATAAATTCCACTTAACATTAATGATAACACCAATGATAACATCAATGACTAGGGTTCAACAACCTTATCCTAAGTTACGATGAAGGGGGTGTTGGTGTGAGTCATTTTCCACATCATGTGGCAAGTCATCTCACTTAGGTGAGGTCATAGGTCTAGGTGTCACAGGGGGTGTCATAGGGGTCATTATGATATTTATTATGCAAAGCATTACATTATATGGGAGTTACTTCCATTCCGAGAATGTAACTCCCCTTATCCACTTGAGGAGTCATGATTGCAAGCGCTGGGGGTTACACAACACCCTCTATTTGTACATGTTATCCTTTATAGATCTATGAGATGAAATTATGATATTTTCCCCTTTTTGAATATTTGCATGCAATTTCATGGTTGATGCTCACTCCCCATGTAACCTCGTCATGCTTTCAGAGTGTAACTCAATTGATGTTCACGTTATCCTGCATGATTCCCGTGCTTTGCATTTTCACATTCTTCATAAATAACAAGCATTATATATGTGGTTATTGATCATATGGAAATTATAGAATTACGATTATGACTTCATCGTGAATCGATGAGGAGGATGATGTTCATTATAAGGTATCCAAATCAACTTCTCATCTATCAAATTGTGTAATAGCTCCTGCTTATGAGGGGTATTAGAATATGGTGGAGACTTTAAAATATGAGATGAATGATCATGATTGTGTCTAATAGGAGATGGAGAGCATGAAGGGGGTGCAATAGGAGGAAGAGAAGATGTAGTAAGTGGAGAAGTGGTAGAATAAATAGGAGCATGAGAAATAGTATGTTCGTTAAGCATATATTGTTCTAAATTTATAACCTTAAAGTAAAGAAGTGTAAAATATTCACACATCTATCGACAATAATTTTTTTCAAAAGAAGAATCAAGCCATGACAAAATATATATTACATTTCTAGATCAATAGGCTAATAAAGTAAATGATGCATGCATGATTTGAAATGTAAGATATAATCATTAACATGTTCATTTTTTCCTTGATGCAAAGAAGGAAAATGCTCAAATGTAACTTTAGGACCATTTTTAGAAATAAAATGTCTAAGAAATGCTTCCTCCATATCAAGATAAGTAATAATAGATCCACTAGGCAAATGATGAACTTAATGAGAAGTTATATCGGTAAGACTACTATGAAATTCTTAGAGATGTAATATATCATTATAATCGAATCCATAGCTACTCTAAAATCCTTGAGATGCATATAAGTATTACACATACCATAAAAAATTGTAAAGGTAGGAAAATTAAAACCCTTAGGAAAGTTGTATCATTAATCTTCTTGTCTTTGGTAATATTTTCCAGAAAAAAGTAGAGTGGCTAAAGATTTAAGGAATATTGAGGAACTTATTGATCTTGATGGTCTTAATCAGTTCTAAAGGAGTAGGAACAAAATCTTTTGGTTGAGTATCATGACATCTGGCTAAGGAAGAAGTCTATTGGAAAGCAGAAGTCAAGGGTGAAATGGCTTAGGGAGGGGGACAAGAATACCAATTTCTTCCACTTCTCAGCCACCTCCGGACAAACCTCCTCAAGATAAATGAAATTAAGAATGAGAATGGTGAGATCCTTTTGGAGAGAAAGGAAATAAATCAAGTCATCATAAACTATTTCAAGGATCTTTTCAGCAAGGTCAAGGGATTGAGGAGTAGAATCAAAACAATATCCTGAACCTATTCCAGAAAGTCATCTCCCCTAAAGAAAATCGCGAGCTCTTAAGGATCCCTTCTGAGGAGGAAATCAGATTTGTGGTCTTTGATATGGAACCTGACAAGTCACCTGGGCCTGATGGTTTTCAGGCTTTCTTTTACCAGAAATTTTGGGAGTGATTAAGAAAGAAGTCATTGAAATGGTCCAATATTTCTTCAATAATGGGAAGCTTCTCAGCCAGCTTAATAATACTTTCTTGGTCCTTATTCCAAAAATTGTTGGGGCTAATGAAGTCAAGGATTTTAGACCGATCGGTCTTTGTAACACCAATTATAAAATCTTAGTGGCGAGAATCAGATTGGTTCTCTCCCATTTTATCTCATGAAAATCAAGGTGCTTTTGTCCTGGGTAGGTAGATTACTGATAGTATTGTGGTGATTCAAGAAGCCATCCACTCCATTGTTAATTCTAATAGATCAGCTATGTTCCTTAAGTTAGATATGCACAAGGCCTATGATAGGATTACTTGGTCTTTCCTTGGTGCCATCCTAAATAAAGTGGGATTTGATAATATTTTGGTTAGAATGATTATGACCTACATATCTACTGCTAGTTATTCGGTCTTGGTTAATGGCAGCCCGAGAGGGCTTCTTCAAAGCTGGTAGAGGCTTGAGACAAGGTGATCCCCTATCTCCTTTCCTCTATGTTATAATGGCTGAATCTTTGAGTAGAATTTGTAAGCAGGATTTACTTTCTAGGAGTATTTAGGGAATCAAGATTTCTAATGGTCTCCCTCCAATCTGCCTCAATCAATTTGTTGATGATAACTTCTGATGGGAAAGGCCTCTGTGTCAAGAAGCCACCAACTTCAAATTTGCTCTCAAGGACTATGAGTCGGTCTCGGGGCAGATGGTTAATTTTCTCAAAAGTGTTGTTTACTTTATTAATGTGGATAAACAAGTCCAATTAAGGCTAGCTCACATTCTAGGTTGCAAAATCAAGTGTTTTCTAGACTCTTACTTAGGAATGCCTCTTATCCAAAAAAGGCCTGACATCTCTGTTTGGAATGCCCTGTTGGAAAGAGTTAACAAGAAACTTTCCTCCTGGAAAGGTCTCCTTCTCTCACAAGCTAGAAAGATTCAACTCCTTATGAGCTCTCTTCAAGGTGTCCCCATTTACATTATGTCTCTCTTTAAACTCCCGACCAAAATTATTGATGCTCTAGAAAAAATTCAGAAGAGATTTCTCTAGGCTGGGGCCTCGAGAAAATTTTAAATTCCCTCTGGTGGCCTGGGAGAAGGTCACTAGGCCAAAGATGTGTGGCGGTCTGGGTTTGAAAAGTATACCTATCATGAACAAATATTTGGTTGCTAAAGCTGGCTGGAGAATTGCTAGAGAGGAAGGACTATGGATTGATATAATAAAAAAGAAATATCTGTAGAATTTAGGCTAGAATTGACTCATTCTTCTTTCATGAAAATCTCCCTAGAGGATCCTTCTTCTAGAATTCTCTATTGGAATCAAAATATATCCTCTCAAAGGGATCCTTATGGGAACATGATCAGATTTTGGTGGGATAGTTGGATTGAAGATTCCCCTTTAGCTGATTAGGATATATGGAAGGAGGTGGCTCAATTCTATGAGGAGAATGGTAAAATCTGGATAAGAGATTTCTGGAGTCATGATGATAAGGTCTAATGGGAAACCATAGTCCCTCCTCTTGATTATGAATGTGATATCAAGCATTTTCAAGATCTCAATAAGAAACTCAGGGAATTCCACATCCCCATCTTCCAAACTAAGGAGGATTCCATCATTTGGAAAGAGGAAGACTCTGGAAACTATTATGTTAAACTGCCTATAGCTTACACTTCAAGGAATATTTTCAAAAAGAGTATTGGGGTAAGTTATGGATCAAGGACTTGATCCCTAAGATCAATATTTTTATTGGTTGGTAGTTCAAAATAGAATCTTGTCGGTTGAAAATCTTATAAAAAGAGGAATACAGATCCCTAACAGGTGCTCTCTTTGTTAGAGAGGGGAAGAGAATGTGAATCATATTTTTTTACATTTCCCTTTCTCTAAAGGTGTCTTCTTGCTGATTTTGGAACTTTTCAACATGCAATGGATTATGCCTTCGAATATGGAGGATTGTTGTACTCAATGGGAGAGCCCTTTTAGGTTCCCTTATCTGGCCTGATCCTAGAAGATTACTCTACCTCATCTCTTATGGGGTCTGTGGAAAATAAGGAATGATAGTGTTTTTAGAGATTAGAAACCTCTGATTGTGGTGGCTAAAAGGAAAATCCTAGCTGCCATAAAGGAAAATCTCAAACTGTTTAAAGGTAAAACAAAAATCCTTTCGAAAGGGGAGCAGGAAGTGCTAGACAAGTTTGCCTATAGTCCGGTCAAGGTCAAAAGCCCTGGTAAGAATTTTTATTGGATTAGACCTATGGGAAATACGATCAAGATCAATTTTGATGGGGCCTCAAAGGGAAACCCTGGCCAAGCTGGGGGAGGGGTATCTTAAGGAATAGTGAGGGTGATTGGTTGTTCATCTATGTGGGTCCCTTGGGAAAGTAGACTAATAACATGGCTGAAGCTAGAGCCCTCCTTTGGGGTATTTTGGTTGCTAAGGAAAAAGGCCTTAAGGACATTCAGATTGAAGGTGATTCCTTAATTGTTATAAATGCTCTCCTCAATAGGAGTAAGATCAATTGGTCGTTAAAAAATATCATTCAAGATATCAAGGAATTGCTAAAGTTTTTTGACAAGATATCTATCAATCATACCTTGAGGCAGGGAAATAAATGTGCGGATAAGATGGCCAATGTGGGAGTCCTTAGTAATGAATACAAAAAATCAGTGCAAAGGATAGAGATTACCTTCAAATATTAATGATGAAATCATTAAGGATAGAAGGCGCTAGGATAAATGATGCCGACACGAGCGGGGAAAGTATTCCAAGTACCATGCTAGTTTTTAAAAAAGCATTGCTTGATTCGATCTTTGATAGGGTGAACAACTTGTTGGTTGTGGAAAGATTTTGCTGGGACGAAAACTTTGGCAACGTGCAGATGGGTGGAGATAGGATTCGAGTGGAACCCGCCAGTCAGAACATGGAGGAGAGTAACCAGGATCTTTGGAACAAGCTTAAAGTTGGAGGATTTAGCAATTATATTGCTAAATTACATGGTCACAACCCAGCTCTATCAAAGGACTTTGGAAAATCTTGGAAAGAGGGGGTTTTTCTTATCGTGGTGTGGAGGTTGAGGTCTTAGAGTCCAATATTGCCAGGGTGACTGATATGAAGATGGAAGGGTTAAAAATCTACAAGGAAAGAACCTGTAGAGACCTTGAGATTGATCGATTTTTCATTGGCAAGGAGACATGTTACTTCTTCACGGATGGCATTGCGTGTTCGTGCATTCTGGGGTCTAGAAGGATGTTTGCCTTCAAGTTATGAAATATATCACACTGGAGGGTAAGTATAGAAAAATCTATACCCATCACATGACCTTCCTCAACATGTTCTATCACAAGTTTATGGTTAGTATTCCCTTTTTCGCCACCTCTCTTTTGAATTCATTGATGGCTTTCCAGAATGAGAAAGCTGAGTTGCCCCTCCATGAGGGCCTAATTCTTCTTCTGGTTGAGAATGGCAAGCTAGTTCTAGATTATCCTTTGACAACGGCCCTAGAGGAGCAAGACAAGGAAGATGATATTACTCTTGTGGAGTGTCTAACTAAAATGAAAGCGGGTAAGGGTATCCTCCGGGGAATGAGAAAGATAAAGACAAATGAGGGTGGTGTTGGGGAAGCCAGTGCTTTGAGGAAGAATGAGTGTGTGGGAGATCCCATTGTATTTGAAGAATGGAGCAGGAAGATGTTGTATTTAGAAGGGGTCCTAAAAGCCATGGAGGACACAAATGAGGGGCAAAGGGAGTCCATTCTGAACATCATCAACATTTTGAAGAAGATGGTCACGAGATCAGGTCTAGATAAAACATAAAATGAAGGAGCTGGAGATTCAGGTTAAAGTTCTACTTGACAGAGTGGAGGGGATTGAAGGGGAAAAGAAAAGGAGGAGATTCAACCTTCACATAAGTAGCTCGGAGGAGGAGTAGGTGGTGGTATGTTTGGAATCTAGGATGGTTGTTGTTGGCCTAGGGCCTCTAGTGGTTTTTTTCTTGTTGCGGAGGTTTTTTTTTCTCTAAAGCGTGTGCGAGACTCTTTGCAAACCAAGCTGTGGTTTCTGTTGCTTTTAGGTATTTTTTGTCCTCTGTGGGGTCCAGATCCTATAATGTAAGAGTTAAGCCTATTTAACTCATCTTTTTGGGACCCCTTTCTGGTTTTTTTCCTATTTTGTTTCTGGTTGTGTTCCTCTCTTTTATCGCCCCAGGAGTCGATCCTGTTTTTACCTAATCTAATAAAAAAGTATTATTAATCTTCTTAGGAATAGGATTTCCATGAAGTGAATTATTATCATTGCTAGCATAATAGGCCCTACTCTCAAGGGTAAGGGTGTGGATCTTATTTTGTAAATCACCTACAACATGCATAAGAGAAATAAATTATTAGGGAGAAATGGCATAAACATTAAGGGGCTGAATCCTACCATTATGGGTAGCCATAGGAACATTTTTGGGTTGAAAATCAAATTTGGATTAGTAAGTGGAAAACCAGGGATAGAAACATGAGAAGAAGAATCAATAGGAAAAATAATTTTCACACTTTTATCAATAAGTTCAGTAAATGAAGGAATAAAATAAATATACACACTATCCATATGACCATCATTATGTTTACTATCTTTTAAAACATCAAGAGTAGAAATGTGTGCATCATGAAATTTTCTGATTTTAACACATTATGAGAAGAAAAATGAGTACTAACATCATTAGAAGACACATAAGGGGTGGAGGAAGATAGATATGAATTTTTAGGCACAATGGTAAATAAATATACTTGGTGGAGAAGAACAGGGAGTGACTTGAATATCATTAGTAACAATAATAGGATCAACTCTAATGAATTGTGCATATGTAAGTGGAGGAGGAGAATAAGTAAAGCGAGGACCATTGATGATAACATATACAATATCAAAAGATGTATGGGTATCACAAGCATCATTAACAAGACCTTCCTCATCTAAAAAATTGACCAAATCTTCAACACATGTATCATTTGTAGCAATGGAAGCAACATCATTATCAGATTCACAAGAACTAGTGGCCTCAATAGGGGGTAAGAGTACAACATCAAGACTGGGGTTGTAAATATTTGTAAAGACATGAGGGATCTTGGGATGACATGTGGTAGTAATATGTGACTTGCGATGTGAAGGCCTCTCACACTTCAGCATTTACAAAATTAGATTGAAGACCAGTCATAAGAATGTGTTTATACTTGATCGAAGGAGGTGTAGGATAATGGTTTCACAACATCTTTTAATAATCCATGAGGCATACACAAAATGAAGGATCAAAGGGAAAACCAAGGTTCAATCAATAAATGGGTTCACCTAATGATTTAAGGAAATTTAAATATTTATTAGAGTACTAAGATCAAATGATATAACAATAACAAACTAGATCTAGAATGTAAATTACAATTATGTATGTAATATATGAGATGAGAGTGACTTAGCTTGTGTTGGGAGATCTGGGTTGATTCTAAGATAGAATATGACAGAACAGGTTGGATCTATACTGTGTGAGCTATGTCTATAAAATTGAGATCTAAGACTTCTTCATACATGAGTACCTGTAGTAGGACAGGCATGCCACATGCACTAATCTTTGATATGGGTGTTAGTGTCCCCGTAACAACTCTACTTATGGTATTTTTAGGTCCGAACTTAGTTTTTCCTTTTTTTTTTGTTGAATCCACTTTAATACAGGGTTTATGTGTCATATATGTACCTACAAAACAAACCCTATCTACCTACACAAAGCTTAAGTAAACATTAGATGAAATAAATAATGCATATTCTCGAGTCGGGATGACCTTAGAGGTTACCCCAATGTAATTGTCACCAAGTGTTGCACTACATTTGAGAATATATGTAGTTTGTGTGTGTGTGATTGAAATTGTGTCCCTTAAATCTAGGTTTCCCTTGTTCTATTCACACCAAGATAACATGTTATAACTATGTTGCCCCTAAGATGAATGTGTGAGATCCTTTCCTATCCAATGAATGATGTAGCCCAAATGCGGTTTTGAATGTTTCTCTTTACGCAAGTAGTGGATAGTAAGTATTAGCATCATGTCTCTAATAATAGTTACTATTTTTTATGTATATATATGAATTACTCATTTGAAATTCGGACGCTTAGTTACACCAAAATCCAACATAGGTCATGAAATAAAGATAATAAAAGATTCAAAGTGAAGAAGAACCCAACTAGTTATAAAATAAATCAAGATAGAATAAAATGCATAGAAGGGACACTAGCGCATGGGAGGTAGTGTCCTAATTAGGAGATATTATCCTAAATCCAATGAAAAACAACACCAATAACTAGGATAGGGATCCCCGTGATGCAACAAAAAGATATGCATGCAAGTAGTAAAAGGCAAAGTCACAATCAAAGTTAGTTGAAACCAGTAAAAGGATTAAGAAAGGTGTCACCAATGTCTAATCTTCACACTTGGAAATCATGCATATAAAAACATACTAGAGGCATCATGTAATAGTAATAATTTTTAGTTTTGTGTCTACACATTACGGTATGATTGAATGAATATTTTTGGAGTTTTGCATTAGTCTTGGGAACATATTCACCTCTCGGAACTTTTTGAGGAAAAGGTATTCTCACTCGTCTAAGGAAGATCAACTTGCACATAAGGGTTTGGGAGCCTTGAGTGGTTCCAAAATATCAAATCACATTCATTATGAATATTTTAGGATATACTACATTATGACATATTCAAGATAAAGTTTTGGAAACATTGAGAATGGAGACCTTTCAAACACTAAGGCACAAATTTTTTTCTAAAAGAGAGAACTTGTATTGAAGGGTTTGGGAATCTTGGGTGGATTCATAATCCTAAAAGATGTTCAAATTGAATCTCATTGAGTTCCCTTCATGGCCCAACTATTATTTTTTTCATACCCATCTCAAGTTTTATTGTTTTGGTAGAGCTTTGCTATAATCTCAAAGCACATGAACATTGAAAACATAACAATAAAATATTGATATTGTATTTATTCAGGATTATTTACAATGGAAGAGTATATAGTTGTATAGGCCGAGCAGATCCTTAAAACAATGAGTCAACCTTCATCTTGAATCCCATATAATCCTCAACTTCTCCTAGAATCTTTGAACACCCCATTCCACAATATCCTCACACAAAAAACATGTGATAATTTATAATTACAACTTATCATCCACTCTTACATGTAATATATAAATAATAATTACTTACAAAAATATTTTCTAACCCATACAATAGTGTGAGCACTAACAAATAGTTATTCCTAATATCCCCTCCCCCCATTAATGTGAACATGGGGAAAACATAATCCTATATTGCTAACCAACTCAAATGATGGTTTTACACTAGCCTAACCACTAACCTACAAATGACCAAGATGGTTTTACACTCGGTTTACCACCAACCTACAAACTACCAAAATGGTTGTACACTCGGCTTACCAAAAACTACAAATAAATGATGGTTTTACATGCGGTTAACCAACAACCATAACAAATGATGGTTTTATAAGGTCAATCAACAACCTAAATATCATGATGTTACAATACTCTTTCAACTCTCGTCACCTTATTACATCAAGGGAAAAATACAGTAATTGCTCACACATTACAATTTTGAACAAGAATATACTTTTGTTCGTATTTTTACACAATAGAAATTGAACACACAATTGAAAAAATGCCACAACTTCATTGTGCGACCCCATCGTTCATGGGCCGGCGAGAGGTCGCTAATTGACCTCCCGCTTCGTTGCCTCCTCCCTCTATTATATCAATACTTAACTCAAAGCAAGATGTAAGTTTGAAGATCATTTATCAATATTACCCCCATAAGGTGAAAATATTACTGGACGTTAGATTCCACCAAAAATACGTCTACAAGGTAATTTTTTTAATTTTACGAACTTTTAACTCACATATTTTGACTAACTTTGACAATGACGAGACAACACAATGATTTATTATGACTATAAAAATATACTCTTAAACATAAAAACAAAATAAAAATAAAGACGTAAACTTAAATTTAAACAAATATAAAATTAAAACTAAACTTAAGAAGTTAAATATTAAACCAAACTTATTACCATTAAAAAAATCCACTAATTAAAAATAAAATCTAAAAGATAAAAAAGAGTGGGCCAAATATTAAATTTTTAAATAAAACTTAATGTAATAAACCATGGGTTATAAAGCAAAAAAAAGCCACGTATTAGAAAAAGACCAGGGTTTTACCTTAATTAAAATACTAGTACAACTAACTAAAAGAGAGAGAAATTATTATAAACAAAACTTATATAAAAAAACATACCTAAATACACATAAGCACTTATAAAATACTAAATAAAACTTTACACGTTTTAAAAATACAAACTTACTTTAAATATTATCTAACAATTATGAAACTATAAATGGACTTAATAGTAATAAAATTAAAGCTTTGTTTTTGGATTGGAGGTAGCCAAAAACTCTGTCACACATTATTACAGATATGGTTGGGCACCCAAAAAAATGTGCACGGAAGCACCTTTACCAATGTTTGTGACAGTCGAATGCCAAGTAAATGATCCAAATCCAAATACAAATACACTACATCTGGATGTTAAGAATATCATTGTCAGCGGTGGTAGAATAGACTTTTATAGAAATATACCAAAACATTTTGGCACTAAATAACATTGAAAGATAAAATTATACTATCAGAGGTAGAGGCTGCACTTGACATTGTTGACCTTCATGTGAATATGCTTATGGATGTGTTCTTTAGGTTGTCAAGTCCCTTCTCACACATCCTCTATTTGATGATGCTCACATATGGTATCAGAATATAAAAACCATTAATTAGAAAACTAATAAATTCATATAATCTTCCATAAACAATCTCTCCTTTGATACCAAATATTATTTTGGTAGAGCTTTGTTATAATCTCAACACATGAACATTGAAAAATATTAATAAAATACGATATTGTATTTATTCGGGATTCTTTACAATGGATGAGTATACAATTATATAGATTGAGTAGCTCCCTAAAATAAAGAGTCAACCTTCATCTTGAATCCCATAGAATCCTCAACTTCTCCTAGAATCTCTCAATACCCCATCCCACAATATTCTCACACAACAAACACGTGATAAGTTGTAATTATAACTTATCATCCACTCTCACATGTAATATCTAAATATTACATTTACAAATAATAATTACTCACACAAATATTTATCTAACCCATACAATAATGTGAACACTAACAAATAGTTATTCCTAACAAGCTCATGTAGCACTCAACTCATTGTCATGCTTTCCTATGCCAAAAGGTGAGTTCACTCAAAACTCAAAGACAATGCATTTTCAAGATTTTAAAATTGTTCCATTTGATTTTTACCATTTCCAATTAAAATGGTATATTATACACCCCAAAAGGTCAATTTTTGGTCTTGGACCCAAAAAGTGTTTTTCATGTTCTAATTCTTCGTTGAGTTGTTTATGTCGAAACTTAAGTGGCTTGGCCACACTTTTGGAGCATGGAATCCTTTTGGAAGGTGCAAAACAAAGTTTTTAACATGTTTATCATGGCATATTTTACCTCATTATTTCGTGCCAAAAGTAAAAAGTTACTTCAAATTAGAAGATTTGGCTAGTGAGAGGTGAAAAGGCTTAAACCCCAAGGCCTATGTGCATTTTTGAGGTACATTGGTGACCTTTGGGATTTTATTACAATTCAAAATTTCACCTCAAGCTTATTGGAGTTCCCTTTGGGAGTGGCGAATGGAGAGTGTGCACATTTTCATGTTCTTTTAAGAAAATTGCAAACCCCTCCTTAACTTAAGTGATTTTTGGAATCATATTTTCCCTCCATGGAATCTCAACAACCATTTGATATTTTGGACCCATGATTTATCATATTGTTTATTCTTTAAGTCCTTGAGGAATTTGTATTCTTTATTCATTATTTACTATTCTTTGGAGGAATGCCCGGGAATTTCATAAAGGTGTGTGCGGGGTATAAGCGGGGAGCGTGCAAGAGGTAAGCTGCGCGAGGAAAAGGGAAAGTAATTATGCATGTAAGAAGGACACTAGAGGTACATAGGAGAAATCATAAAGAGGATTATGTAATACAGGATAAGATCAAGGAAAGGACATGCAAAAATCAGTAAAGGATAAGGATAAACATAAGTCTGAAAGTGGACTTAGACTTGAGTGCTTGACATCTACATGAAGTTGATAGAGTATTTGGATAAATACTAAAGATAAGTAGTGTCTTATGTGGAGGATAAGCATGTAACACATGTTTAATGTAGAAAAATCATAATTTTGTCTACCGACTAAATTTAATAGTTAACTGGAGTTGTAAACTCAAAGACTATTGTTAGCAGAAATTGTCCTAATACTAGTGAAGGACAAGTTCCCACTAGTATAAATACCCATGAAGGGGTCTAGTATAGAGAGGTGTGTGTATGTGTGTATGAGTTTGTATGTAGTTATGTGCATAGAGAGCTAGAGGATTAAGGTGTGAATGACTTGTACTTGGATTTTGGGCTACTAGATGGCCAGAACTTATAACTACACAACAATTGATATATGAGCATTATGTTTGGTCTATGCATGGTTGTGTTATATTGTTAATATATTAGGAATACAAGTCTAATTTTTAATTTAACAAATCACTTAATTCATTTCACTCTTGCTAAATTATGATGGGACCTAGAAACCTCTCACACTTCAGGTGAGCGCACCTTAGTTTATCTAAGCATGATATGCCAACAAAACATTGGGGAAAACTCATACGTAATCGACATAGTAATGAAACGAGCATAAGGGGGAAGAGTATTAAACTCCAAAATTTTGGTTCCGTTGTTGGGACATTCATTAAAATGTAAGGATGAAGTAGAAAAAATATGCAACGTTTAATGCAATGGAAGTTCCAATGGCTACACACTATTGAGGACACGTTTGCAAAACATCATCCAAATTGTAATAATTTCTCTCCAAGAAAATAAGTCAAGGGTAATCTCTATGATTTTTTGTATGAAACATTTTTTTGAGCTTTCAAAGTACACAAGACAATTAAATTCAACTGATAATTTTTCCCATTATAATAATTACTAATTTCTCATTATAGAGCAACAAGTGCAATAGGTCCACCCTAGCTCAAATCTCTCTAGGGATTAATTTAATTACTGATTACATTGACATCTTAGCTAAACATTCCCTAATTAAAATTTTAGGGTTAAGGGACCCAAGACAATTAAATACCCAAGGTATTTAATTTCCACCAGATCAAGACAAGAGCAGGATTAAATTATAGTGAGGGAAAGAACACATAAATAAAGTCAACAGAGCAAGGTCTCACTTACCCACTCCCAACACTTGATTGAGAGTGTCTACCCCAAGTTCTAGGAAGCAACTACCACTAACAAATTTTGAGAACAAATCAAATCCACAAGAACAAAACTTCTCTTTTATTAACAATTCTCAGAGGTCACAAGGTCCAAAACTTAGGGCTAGAAGTTTCAGTTAGGTTCAGGGAGCAATTTTCCCCCATACCCAACTCTCTAATAGGATCAGAGTTTCAACTAGATTTTTTCCCTTCTTAATGCTTCCAAAATTTCCTAAAGCCATTCCCAATGGATAGGAAATTTTCTCACCTTTCCGGTGATATAAAGAAGTCCTCCTAACTCCTTACAAAACTCAAGATATGAGCGGGTGGAGTTCTTGGGTCAAATTTTCCCCAAGGGGACACGTGTCAAGAGGAGGGGAAAGCACCTCCAATGGGTTGGCGGGTCGTGGGGTGGCTTGGGGAATTTCTCCCATCACACATGGGCACAAATGAAAAGTTTTCTACACCTCGTGGGTCCCTGGTGGACATGTGGTGGCCTCAGAGACAACGGGGGAAAAGGGAAGGGTAAAACGACGGAAGGATTTGGGGAGCTTGCCCAAGGAAGAGGAAAAAAACAAACCAGTGCTCCCACGCCCATGGGTCTCTTGGGGACATGTGGCACTCCACGGTTGGCCAAGGAGTAGAGAGAAAGAGGGTGTGGAGCGGTGGGGAGATTTAGCGCGTTGTGCCTGACGGAGGACAAAAGGGAGAAAGGACGGACGCGGGTCCGCGTGCCCACGGAAGAAGAAAAGCCCGAAGTGGGGGCGGTGATGTGGGGCCATGGGGAATCTTGTTGAAATTTTTCCCAAGGCCAAAAAAAAATAAATTAAAGGGGTCCTCCCCTCCCCTGCCACCCCAAGGTGCCACGTGGCACCTTCTCATTGGCTGCGGGCTGGCGGGGATAAGATGGAAATTTTTCCCAAAATTTTCAAAAGGCTAAGGGTTAAAAAGGAAGCCGTGCCTCCGTCATAGCCCCAAGAGGACACGTGCACCCTACGATTGGATGTGGGCGGTGGAGGAAAAAGGAAAATTTTTCCAAACCAAAATTTTTAAAAAAACTTTTCTAAGGCCAAAATGATGGGAAATTTTTTCAGGTTCCCATTAGGGAAAATTTTCCCACCAAGGCACAAAAACTTCAAAGTGCCATAACTTTGCTAGGAAGCTCAAGTTTTGGGAAAATGAGGATTTTTTGGAAATCTCTCGATGCCCTCTTTGCACAAGAAACATAAATTTTACATTTTGATAAGTTTTTAAGGGTCAATTTTGTAAAAAGATCTGCAGGCTTATAATTAGTGAATTGATAGTTTTCAAACTTTTCAAATTGATTAAATTTGGTCTCCTCCTTCACTCAACATGTCAAACAGACATGGAGGATTGATCTAGGGAGGGTTTAGAGTGTTTTAGGAAAGTTAATTTGTTCAATTGATTCAAAATTGAATTTGTCCAACAAATGACAGAAAATGGTTGAGGAAGAGATTAAGCTCAATTTTGCAATGGTTCAAGATATTCTCTTAAATATTCTTTGTCAATTGAGTACATTGCTAATATATCATGGTAAATTTTAAGGTTTCAAGTTGATTGTTAAGTGTTGGTCCAAAATGTGCATTTTTATTAAAATTAATTGCTAGTATAAGGTTTATAACAGAGATCTATTTCTTGAAGTTTGTTTATCAAATTCATCCTACAAATATGGCACTTCATTCCTAAACTAGTCCAATACATTCCGTTGTTTAGAAACAAACCATTTCAAAGCTAAATTGCAATTTTGATTTCCACTTTAATAATTTTCAAAAGAGAACCAATACAATATAATTCCCTCATACGTATTTCTTCTTCTTTCATTTTCAAAACAGTGATTCCAATCACAATTTAACATTCCAATTCACCCAACAATGCAATGAGAGATAAACTTGCAATATTTATTATATCAAAAGGAGTTACATCTTTACATATTCCATTCCTTGAATGTAACTACAGAGTTCTATTTCTTTCCAACAATAATACAGAATGTACATGTCTTTCACAATTCCAATATCTAACTTCATAATCAAGTTTCACACATCCTTCCTTCACAAATACATGATACAATTTCATCCACAACAAGTGGGAAAGGATTACAATGAATGTGTCTCCACAAGGGACTATCAAACTGCACTTTTCTTTTGCTCTAGGACAACAACATGCAACTTCCATTTTCTTCCAATTTGATCACAAAAAAAGAGGGGGAAAGGCAACGCTCTCCACCCAACCAAGACATCCAATGAAAGGAGAAGCCTTCCTTCATCATTGGCCCCCGAGCCCCAACCAAGATAAAAAAGGTGAAATTAACCATGGAAACAACTGGCTTCCACAACACAACATTCTTTCACACACACATTTCTTTTTGCAACACAATGCAACACAAAAACAAACAGCAGTTCACAACTGCATTTAGAAACATTTCAAAGTAGAACTCAGGCTTGATCTTGCAAGCCAAAGGAGCAAGGACTATGGGGGAAGCTACTTATGCCTCCCAATTGGGAATTGGGCATCCACCTATAATCATACCACCAATATAACATATCATATCCCATAAACCTTATGCCTCCCAACCCCTCCTTATGCCCCCACAAATTTTCCCTTATGCCCCCCCACAAGTAAGAAATGCAAGCTATTTCTTTTCCATGGTGGATCCCAAACCCAAAACTCCCTCCAAAAACTCGATGCCCATGGCATTCCCTTATGCCCCCCACATGGATTCCCCATAGCCTTCTCCTACACCTTCCCTAAGGTAGTCTACCCAACCAGCCAACAAAAGCAATAAAACATTCTCCATACACACAACTCAACAAGAAAATAACAGCAATAAAAGAAGGAATAAACTCCTACCTCTCCATGGAAGGATTTTCTCCACACAACAAGCTTTGAATGTCAAAAATACAGTCCCAAAACAGTAATGCCAAAGTATCAAATGCTCTCCAATTTCCTCCAAATCAACAAGATCTCTAATAAAAAAAAAATGTGCCCCAAGGATGAATGCAAAGAGGTTCAACAACCAAGAAACAATCTTCACCAAAGCTTCTCCAAAGTAAGAGCTCCAATCACAAGAAAAATGCACCCAAGGATGCATGCAAAATGTTTTCAACAACCCCAAAACAAGAAGAGAGTTTCAAATATATAGAAGGGGAAAGAAGAGGATGATGTGGATCCATGTAGGATGCCACATCATACATCCTCACATTCAAACACAAAAGACAAACTCCAAACTCCAAGGCTCAATAAAGAGGTGGGTGAAGAATGACAAGTTACTTGCACACTCAAAAACAGCCCACACCTCAAGGGACAACCATTCAATTAAAATGTAAGAAAGTGCAATTAAAAACATGCACAAGATGAATAAAATGCATTAAAAATCACCAATCACTTCCCCAACCATAAGTATGGTTGGTAACATAAATTTAGAGGCATGGGACAAGTTTTACTTGTCCCACAAGTCTCCAAAAATAGCCCCCAAGGTCAAATTCGAATTTCCATGGAGGTGGAGTATTTCATACTCTAAAATCTGACTTAAACATACTCTTACACCACTTACACATCACTTACAAACTAAATACAACAGCCAAAAACTCTAATAATTACTTTCCCATATCCCAATTTGATTTATTTAAATTTTAAACATGTGATTTCCACATTAATCTATCACAATAAATTTATTAAAAGAAGAGAACACATTACAAATAAAATACATACAACAATAAATAAAAGAAACACATTAATAAAATACACAAACCCATGGTCACATGTAAAGATGATCCCCCATGGGAATCTCTAACAAAAATAACACACACACACAAACAAGTTGCCATGGTGACCTTGTCGAATTCACCTAGAATTCCACTTTGGTTAGTCTCCAATCCCCCGATGTTTGTTGTGATATTTTAAACCTGCAAAACACAAATACCTCCTTCGGCCTCGTGGCCATATCAGAACGTCCAAAATGAATATATAATAAAATCACAAAATCATCTATACATATGAATCACAACAATCACCAAGGCAATCAACGAAATCATTTACAATTTATATCAACAACTATATCATCATCAAATAATTTTCCTTTTCTAGGTTTACTCATAATCTCCAAAATCACATGTCCGAATAACTTCCATTAAACATCCATGTCAATAGTATATCATCATCCACATATGAGTGTCTCTAATAATCACCATGCATTATATATAATCAGATTCAACAATAATCAGGATCTGACATCTAACACCATACTAAATCAAAACTATTAAAATGTCATCATATAGTCTATAATATCATGATCGATAATAAAGGTGCCAAAGGGAAGTGGGCACTACATCCCCCTCCCCTTAGACTCGACTTCCTCCTGGAAGTCACAAGAAAGAGAGATAGGAATAACTGCAACAGAAAAAGGATCACTCCCATTATGGGATTGTTTGCTTTAACAAGTGTGGGTCTACAGAACTCTAGTTTGGTCCAATATAATTTAACAAGAAGAAAGGAGATTGCAAGGGATGAGTTTTAAACTTTCAGCATGCAAGGCTATGAACATAAGAATCTAAGGAGTAACTTTACGCTATCAACCAAGATACAACACATAACAAAATAATAAGAGGAGTTCCCAAAAGATCATCAAGAGTAACCACCAAGGAAGGGAATTATAGGGAAAATTTCCATAAACTTGAGATGACCACAAAGTTTCCCACTGATACACATACCACATTAACCAAAATTGAGGTTTCCACTAGGGTTAAATTAGGCTTTCATAGTTTTTGTTTAGACAAGGCTAGAAAAAATCAACCATGGCCAAGATTGCATGAGGAAAAAGTCTACTCAAGGTCCACAATTTTGAGGATCACAAAGGATGAGGTGGATCAACAAGGACACCTAAATCAACAAACATTTACAATCAAGGAACTAATCAAGGAAAGCACTTCTATAACTCGAGAGGGTACAATTAACTTTTCATGGTAATGCAAGCGAAGTCAAGACCACAAGGTTTTCCTATAGTCTGATTTTTACACTTTTGTTTTAAGAATCAAACACACCATACCAACCAAATCTAAAGAAGTCAACCATATAGCAAAATAAATATATATTTATCTTATTTCCTACTCAAGTACCTCGAGTGATCATTAAAGAACAATGGGGATTATTTATCTTATTTCCTACTCAAGCTCAGAATGATCATAAAGAGAGCACAAGAAGCACCAAGGACCACTCAAGGTTGCTAGGGAGAAGAGCAAGTAACAAGGGTCAATCAAATCCAAAGGTGAATAACATCATCTTGCACTTTCCATCCTAATGGGAAAAAGGGCTACAACAACAAGGTGACCCAAGAAAATATGAAGAAAAGAAGACTTCCCAAATTATCTTATATCCTTAACATATGTTGCCTTAAAATTACAACAACTTAGGTTTCCAAGGACAAGACAACACACACGGTGGTTTCTTCTCAAAAATAGATAAGTCTCAATCCAAAAAAAGACCACAACTCACATCCGTATGAGCTATGGGATGATAAGGGTGTGATGACCCAAAACTCCCACAAGAAAGGCACATACATCTATGGACAAGAAGTAATAAGCAACTAGAACACATTACTATCCACCGGGTGCTTCACAATCCTAGGTAGGTGACATAACTATAAATTCAACTATATATTGCACTCAATACACATAAATTTTACCCATTTTATAAATCAACTTATTAAGTCAAAAGTTATAGCTTTTCTTGATAAGAACATTCCTTTCATGCTTCCTTAGTTACAAACTCCTTCTATTATGACATCATCTAGTTTACGTTATAAAGAGCACCACTAAGGTGGGCATGATGTCTCACCATTCTGTATAGGCAGAGAGCATTTAGTTTACTTGCAAGGAAGGTGGATGGACAAGATTTCCCTTCTATTCTTCTACATGGTTTTTATTTCTTCTATTAATCTACCAAGGGTATAACAAGGATCACTTCCCTTTTCTATGCTCCAGTTTATTTGTTAAGTTCCAAGGTCAAATCTCCTTAATTATAGTTTTATGGTGTTTTGGTTGAGTCATCTTATCAATCAAATTTTAATGAGAAGGAAGGTTCAAACACATCACAAAATTACTTTTATGGGAAGGAGATACAAATCAACACACCACATTTTGATTCTAAAGGAACAAGAGACATTCAACATAGAAAACACATTATTAATTTTTTTGTAAGAACTAGGAAACAATGAACCAACATGAATCACACCAAGATTTCAAAAATTCACCAAATAATTTCAAGCATCATTAAACATTCTTAGTGGGTCTCCACAAGTTTCATAAGAAATTTTCAAGGAAGGCTCATTAAAGAGGTATAATCTTACTTTTACGAATCTATTAAGGTTTAACAATTTTTTTTTTGTGGTTTAGGATGGTAACATTTTATTCTCCTAATAACCAAAGAAGGTTTTCCAATCAATACTCATGTCCCCACAAGACACCACCAGCCAAGCAACTAGATGACAATGCAACTTTACTCCAAGGAACCACATCCACACTAAAAGGCATCCAATGCAATGGGGAAACCAAATAATTTACCAAATCATGAACTTAATAGCCAAGAGTTACATGTTTTTAAAAAGAGGAAGTACAATATAAGCACCATCGAGATTAACTATTAAGATCTACCCAACTAACATCTCTAAGAGAAAGGTCCAAAAGACCCAAAGCATCCATAAGTGTTTCCAAGTAACCCAAAGATTAATAGGTCATAGAATGTTATTCATAGTAAAGGAAATTTAAGGTAAGGGTAAACTTATTTATAAGTCAAGAGAGTAAAACAAGTACACTTAAATAAACACACTACCTGAAAGGCTTAAATCTATCCATAATTACCAAGATGCATACATTCCATGAGTCAAAACTTTCTATGATGCAACCAGGAACCCAAGATACAATTTAACATGCCATCGATGAAAAGTCACTATCAAAACAAACACTTTTCCAGTAACATTTACAGTCAACCAAAGAGGCAATCCAATCCTAACAAAATCTAAAAGCCCATTAATTAACACTTCTACTCCAACGAGGGTTAAGCTCTACCCAGATTGAAATAGAATCACCACTACCGTTGTCAGACTGCCCTCTAGACCACACTACACAACAAACTTTCTTTCTAGCAAGGTCAAGCAATGAAAGGGTCACTCTAAGACCTTAGACACACTCAAGGTTCCATGCATCCATAACCAAGGCATGACTTTAAGCACCTAAAAGGACCTTCAAGACACCCAGGGTGTACCCCCATACGACAATTG
Source organism: Taxus wallichiana var. yunnanensis (assembly GCA_018340775.1). Lineage (NCBI taxonomy): Eukaryota > Viridiplantae > Streptophyta > Pinopsida > Cupressales > Taxaceae > Taxus > Taxus wallichiana. The sequence goes on from CM031239.1 coordinate 157,238,222, forward strand.
TCACCATACATGAAGCATAGAACCAACTCAACAACATGCAAGAAGGAAACCACGTAACATTTAGCCAAGTAGCCAACAACATCATGAGCTCCGAGTCATCAATCAAATAAAGTCCAAGAAATATCGGCAATCAATAAAAGTGGCTAAGTAGCCGCATTGCAAAGTTTGAAAATTCTTGCAAGAATTATAAATAAATAAAAGATCCTCAGAGCTTCTTCAATCCAATCATAAAATAAGATGTTGGTCCTTGATAAAATACACAAGATTATGAATGTAAAACACAAAATTTAACACCACATTCACTCCGCAGCCTTTCATGGCCACCAATAGGGGTACTCTGCCTCGAGGTTAGTTCCAAGAACACATACACAGGATTGGGTCCTAGATGACACCTAGACTTAGTGTCCACCCTCTCATATGGGTAACAACATGGAAAACTGACAACCAGACCCTCTTTCCTAACCACTCAAGGAAGGAAGCTCTAAACAACTTCTAATTAACTCTTCGACCTAGAACACAACCACTATTGTCCAACTACAAGAATCACACCATACAACTCATCATTCCAACAACTCCAATAAGGAAGGGTCTCAACAAAGGGCTTAATGCATCATACAATTAAATCAAGTTTTAGGACTTGTAAAACAACACATTTTCAAAAGGGAACCAAGTTTCCATTATACTAGAAGTTCACAAAATCAATTTAATCTGACATTCTTAGTTACCCGGGTTTAGACAAAATGTCACTAAGCAAGCACAACTCAAACAACTTATTATTATTATTTTATTATATCATTTTAATTTTGGTAGTTCAAATGAACAAAGTAATGTAATATTTCTTCATACTTATTTCTTCTTCAATTTTCAAACAAGTTTGTTTTCTTAGATTCAAAAGTGTGCTAGGTTTACAGTTCATGTCTCAAGTTTTCTAGTGTGCCCAATGGTCCAAGCTTTTGAACCACTACTCTGATACCAAGTGTGATGCCGGTTAAAACAACCCACTTGAGACCCATGAACAACCTAGGTTTAGCTAGAAAATTATGGAATATATTTTTTTATTAGGAGTTAACGACCAAAGTCTCGAAGACAATTAAATTCAACTGATAATTTTTCCCATTATAATAATTACTAATTTCTCATTATAGAGCAACAAGTGCAATAGGTCCACCCTAGCTCAAATCTCTCTAGGGATTAATTTAATTACTGATTACATTGACATTTTAGCTAAATATTCCCTGATTAAAATTTTAGGGTTAAGGGACCCAAAACAATTAAATACCCAAGGTATTTAATTTCCACTAGATCAAAGACAAGAGTAGGATTAAATTACAGTGAGGGAAAGAACACATAAATAAAGTCAACAGAGCAAGGTCTCACTTACCCACTCCCAACACTTGATTGAGAGTGTCTACCCCAAGTTTTTAGGCAACAGCTACCACTAACATATTCAGAACAACTCAAATCCACAAGAACAAAACTTCTCTTTTATTAACAATTCTCAAGAGGTCACAAGGTCCAAAACTTAGGGCTAGAAGTTTTCAGTTAGGTTCAAGGAGCAATTTTCCCCCATACCCAACTCTCTAACAGGCTCAGAGTTTTAACTAGATTTTCCCCTTCTTAATGCACTTCCAAAATTTCCCTAAACCATTCCCAATGGATAGGAAATTTTCTCACCTTTTCGGTGATATAAAGAAGTCCTCCTAACTCCTTACAGAACTCAAGATATGAGTGGGCGGAGTTCTTAGGTCAAATTTTCCCCAAGGGGACACGTGTCAAGAGGAGGGGAAAGCACCTCCAACGTTGGTGGGTCATGGGGTGGCTTGGGAATTTCTCCCATCATGTGGGCACAAATGCAAAGTTTTTCTTCGCACCTCCGGGTCCTGGTGGACACGTGGTGGCCTTAGAGACAACGTCGGGGAAAAGGGAAGGGCGGAATGATGGAAGGATTTGGGGCGCTTTGCCCAAGGAAGAGGAAAACAAACCAATGCTCTGCGCCACATGGGTTCTTTGGGACGCGTGGCACTCCATGATTTTGGCCATGGGGAGTAGAGAGAAAGAGGGGCATGGAGTGGGGAGATTTAGTGCATTGCACCCGATGGAGGACAAAAGGGAGAAAGGACGCGCGGGTCCACGTGCGCCCGTGGAAGAAGAAAAGCCCAAAGTGGGGTGGTGATGCGGGGCTATGGGGAATCTTGTTGAAATTTTTCCCAAGGCCAAAAACCAAAGAAATTAAAGGGGTCCTCCTCCCCTAATTGCCACCCCAAGGTGCCACATGGCACCTTCTCATTGGCTGTGGCCAGCGGGGATAAGATGAAAATTTTCCCCAAAATTTTCAAAAGGCTAAGGGTTAAAAAGGAAGCCGTGCCTCCGCCGTAGCCCCAAGAGGACACATGGTGCACCCTCTGATTGGCTGTGGGCCAACGGAGGAAAAAGGACAAATTTTCGAACCAAAATTTTTCCAAAAACTTTTCTAAGGCCAAAATGACGGGAAATTTTTGGGTTATGGGCCCGCTAGGGAAAATTTTCCCACTAAGGCACAAAAACTTCAAAGTGCCATAAATTTTTCTAGGAAGCTCAGTTTTGGGAAAACAAGGAATTTTTGGAAAGCTCTCGATGCCCTCTTTGCATAGGAAACATAAATTTTACATTTTGATAAGTTTTTAAGGGTCAATTTTTGCAAAAAGGATCTGTAGGCTTATAATTAGTGAACTGGCAATTTTCAAACTTTTCAAATTGATTAAATTTGGTCTCCTCCTTCACTCAACATGTCAAACAAGACATGGAGGATTGATCTAGGGAGGGTTTAGAGTGTTTTAGGAAAGTTAATTTGTTCAATTGATTCAAAATTGAATTTGTCCAACAAATGACAGAAAATGGTTGAGGAAGAGATTAAGCTCAATTTTGCAATGGTTCAAGATATTCTCTTAAATATTCTTTGTCAATTGAGTACATTGCTAATATATCATGGTAAATTTTAAGGTTTCCAAGTTGATTGTTAAGTGCTGGTCCAAACTGTGCATTTTTATTAAAATTAATTGCCAGTATAAGGTTTATAACAAAGATCTATTTCTTGAAGTTTGTTTATCAAATTCATCCTACAAATATGGCACTTCATTCCTAAACTAGTCCAATACATTCCGTTGTTTAGAAACAAACCATTTCAAAGCTAAATTGCAATTTTGATTTCCACTTTAATAATTTTCAAAAGAGAACCAATACAATATAATTCCCTCATACGTATTTCTTCTTCTTTCATTTTCCAAAACAGTGATTCCAATCACAATTTAACATTCCAATTCACCCAACAATGCAATGAGAGATAAACTTGCAATCTTTATTAAATCAAAAGGAGATACATCTTTACATATTCCATTCCTTGAATGCAACTACAGAGTTCTATTTCTTTCCAACAATAATACAGAATGTACATGTCTTTCACAATTCTAATATCTAACTTCATAATCAAGTTTCACACATCCTTCCTTCACAAATACATGATACAATTTCATCCACAACAAGTGGGAAAGGATTACAATGAATGTGTCTCCACAAGGGACTGTCAAACTGCACTTTTCTTTTGCTCCAAGACAACAACATGCAACTTCCATTTTCTTCCAATTTGATCACAACAAAAGAGGGGAAAGGCAACGCTCTCCACCCAACCAAGACATCCAATGAAAGGAGAAGCCTTCCTTCATCATTGGCCCCGAGCCCCAACCAAGATACAATAAAAGGTGCAATTCAACCATGGCAACAACTGGCTTCCACAACACAACATTCTTTCACACACACATTTCTTTTTATAACACAATGCAACACAAAAACAAACAGCAGTTCACAACTGCATTTAGAAACATTTCAAAAAGCAAAACTCAGGCTTGATCTTGCAAGCCAAAGGAGCAAGGACTATGGGGGAAGCTACTTATTCCTCCCAATTGGGAATTGGGCATCCACCTATAATCATACCACCAATATAACATATCATATCCCATAAACCTTATGCCTCCCAACCCCTCCTTATGCCCCCACAAATTTTCCCTTATGCCCCCACAAGTAAGAAATGCAAGCTATTTCTTTTCCATGGTGGATCCCAAACCCAAAACTCCCTCCACAATGAAACTGATGCCACTGGCATTCCCTTATGCCCCCCCACATGGATTCCCCATAGCCTTCTCCTACACCTTCCCTAAGGTAGTCTACCCAACTAGCCAAAAAAAGCAATAAAACATTCTCCATACACACAACACAACAAGAAAATAACAACAATAAAAGAAGGAATAAACTCCTACCTCTCCATGGAAGGATTTTCTCCACACAACAAGCTTTGAATGTCAAAAATACAGTCTCAAAACAGTAATGCCAAAGTATCAAATGCTCTCCAATTTCCTCCAAATCAACAAGATCTCTAATCAGAAAAAAAAATGCCCCCAAGGATGAATGCAAAGAGGTTCAACAACCAAGCAATAGTCTTCACCAAAGCTTCTCCAAAGCAAGAGCTCCAATCACAAGAAAAATGCACCCAAGGAAGCATGCAAAATGTTTTCAACAACCCCAAAACAAGAAGAGAGTTTCAAATATATAGAAGGGGGAAAGAAGAGGATGATGTGGATCCATGTAGGATGCCACATCATACATCCTCACATTCAAACACAAAAGACAAACTCCAAAATCCAAGGCTCAATAAAGAGGTGGGTGAAGAATGACAGGTTACTTGCACACTCAAAAACAGCCCACACCTCAAGGGACAACCATTCAATTAAAATGTAAGAAAGTGCAATTAAAAACATGCACAAGATGAATAAAATGCATTAAAAAATCACCAATCACTTCCCCAACCATAAGTATGGTTGGTAACATAAATTTAGAGGCATGGGACAAGTTTTACTTGTCCCACAAGTCTCAAAAAAATAGCCCCAAGGTCAAATTCAAATTTCCATGGAGGTGGAGTATTTCATACTCTAAAATCTGACTTAAACATACTCTTACACCACTTACACATCACTTACAAACTAAATACAACAACCAACAACTCTAATAATTACTTTCCATATCCCAATTTGATTTATTTAAATTTTAAACATGTGATTTCCACATTAATCTATCACAATAAATTTATTAAAAGAAGAGAACACATTACAAATAAAATACATACAACAATAAATAAAAGAAACACATTAATAAAATACACAAACCCATGGTCACATGTAAAGATGATCCCCCCATGGGAATCTCTAACAAAATACAACACACACACAAAACAAGTTGCCATGGTGACCTTGTCGAATTCACCTAGAATTCCACTTTGGTTAGTCTCCAATCCCCCGATGTTGTTGTGATATTTTAAACCTGCAAAACACAAATACCTCCTTCGGCCTCGTGGCCATATCAGAACGTCCAAAATGAATATATAATAAATCACAAAATCATCTATACATATGAATCACAACAATCACCAAGGCAATCAACGAAATCATTTACAATTTATATCGACAACTATATCATCATCAAATAATTTTCCTTTTCTAGGTTTACTCATAATCTCCAAAATCACATGTCCGAATAACTTCCATTAAACATCCATGTCAATAGTATATCATCATCCACATATGAGTGTCTCTAATAATCACCATGCATTATATATAATCAGATTCAACAATAATCCAGGATCTGACATCTAACACCATACTAAATCAAAACTATTAAAAACATTGGTTAAGACATGGAAAGATAATATAATAAAGCAAATATTTATAAGATAATATAATTGGATTTTCTCTTGACCCACTTTGTCTTAATAATAGATCAAGTTATAAAAAGATTGCTTTAGCATGATTTAATCTTATAAATATCCTACTTTCATGTGTTTTCTCCATCTTTGTTTGCATGGTCTTTCTCCTTAATAGACATTCATTTTCTACTAATTCATCTTGATTTTATCTATTTTTATTCATATCTTGAAAATCGACTAAGTCCTAAATGTTATGCATGCATGTGCGCTAGCTCTTGCACAATCGACTTGTTCTTCACTAATGTGTGCACTTATGTGCATTGCCATGTTTCTTCTTTCTCTTTGCACATGCATGCCTCTATGTGTAACTTCCAAATTATTCACTTGGTTAGTACTTAGCCATTTTCTTCATCCAACACTACCCCACACTAGGGAAATTGTCCTCCCTCAAAAATATGATGACTAAAGAATGTTCCTCCAAATAATTACTTAAGAATGAAATAATAAAGAATGTGAGGGGTATTTACCCCATGAGTAAAAGAATGAGAATATGGCATACACATGCACATCCAAACGCATGCTTGAGGTGGCTAGAGAATATTTGAAAACTCCATGTTCAAAATATATTCTAACTCCTTCCATCCTGTGAGCTCCTTAACAGCTTTACCCAGTGTTGATTCAACAACACTTGGCACTTGTTCATGGGCTAGCTCATCAACCTTCTCCTTCATCTCCTTGACTATTACATCAAGGTTTTATGCCACTCCCTTTAAATTATCCATCTTATATGCGACCAAGGGATAGAACTCCTTAAGTCTTACCTCAAGTGTGTCCTTCATGGCCTTTATTAAATCTCTCTTCTTTGTGACTTAGGTCATGACATTTTTGTGTACAACCTTATTTTCCTTCATAGTATTCTATATTTTCTTCAGCTCTACCTCTTCCTTTGTGGTATGCACTCTATCACATTTTTCCTCTTCTTCATCTCCCTCGGGGCCTTCCTTGTGTGCGTTGTGCATATCCTCATCATTTTGGATGGTCTCGTTATGTTCTTCATCGTCTTCATCCAAGTTATGGACGATTGGGGGCTGTTCTTCTCACACCACCTCATCTTTAGTTACCTTCTTCTCGAAGTCCCCTTCATCTTATTCATTCGAAAAAACCCTTGGTTTCTTATTTTCGATGGAATTGTCTTCTAATTTATTATGCACGATGGCAACTACTTGGGCACTTATAAAGTACTCGCACCTTACTCTCTTTCCTATGTTACTACTTTATTTACTTCTTTCAACTCTGGTCAAGTGTAGTCTATTCCTCTCCTTCTTCCTCATTTACTTCTTCTTCTTCTTATTATTGAGGAGGATTCTCCTCACACCTTCTCTTTGCAATCTATGTTGTTTTATTCTCTCGTGGGGTTTCCAAAAGATGAAGATATCACACATTGAGGTACCTTCCATCCTTCAACTTGGTCTTGAGATAAATATCCACCACGAATACATGGTTACCCATTATCACAGTTGTGGGGCTTACGTCCATATTTTCATATTCCATTATCTCCACATATCTGAGACTTGGATGGATATACATAAGTCTCGGAGTAGGGTATGGTAGTTTAAATCAACATTTTCTACATTGATTTTTAGCTTACGCACTTCCTTTATCCTATTTTGAATCTTGAAAGTACTTTTCATAAAGGCATAAGAAAATTTGCACCATAGGAAAATTTCTCACTTGTTAAGTACAAACCATCCTAGGCAAAAAATTTGGTGCACTCTGCAAAATTTTCGTGTCCATTGAGTAGCTAAGGCAGCTCGGGCTGGGTACACACCATTCACTTTTGAATGCTTCATGTATTTTTTTATACCACGTGTCCACGCACAGTTTGTAAGGGCTTGTTATTTCCCCATCACATGTGAGTTCTACAAACCTTTCTACATATGACTTATTTTCCACTAGATAGATCCACATTTTATTCTCTCGGTCCATCTAGTACCCCGATCTCCCAAAAAAATTAATAGAAGAATTGTGCTCCAATTTATTTTCTTAGCTTTACTTACATGAACCCTTGCTTCCTTAACTATCCCTTCAATAATGTAAAGTGCAATGTTGTAAATTTTATTTTGCACCATCTTTTGCATGATATGTAACCATTTCCTATTCACTTGCAACCATTATTTAGATGCACCCAATTTATAACTCTCAAGGTGCACTATAAATCTTATGCCCGGATCAAAGTGATACTTGTGATGATTGATAGTTGAAATTTGTTTTTGTGGCCTCTATAGCCTAATCATCCTCCAATTATAGCCCAATTTCAGCTCCCGAGATATGCAAGCTATTCACTCTCCCAATCAAATGTGCGGTGATGTGCATTCTCCTTCATATGAAGTAGAATAAATATTTATGCACTATGGACATCAACCACTGATGGTATAGGTACTCTATCTTTCTAAAGTATGGTAACTCATATAGTTGTAGAACCCGCGCTCTCTAAATTCTTCTTCTTCACCGTATCATCAATGGCAAGTTTCCCTTCCACCATTCTATGGGTCAACTCTTTCATAACATCCTTCCTTATTTCTCCTTTGTGGGCCTTTGAGTGATGGTTGTAATAATTGATTTTGCATTTTTTATGTTTGAAACCCATGGTTACCCTACTAACACCTTTGGTGGGTACTAAATCTCGAGAGAACCAATCCTCGGTACATCATCAACAACATCCTTCTTGTCATTATTATTGGGTGATTTCTTGACTACGAGTACATTATTTGGTGTGATTATTCCACTTTCTCAACTTTTTAAAACTTCAAAATCAGAAAATCATATTCCCTGTGTGCTCAAATTTACTTACCCAATTTTTTTGTGTTAGCATTGAGCATCCAATTTCTTCAATCAACCCTTTTAATTACTCAAACCCTTGCTCTTGTCCGCCATTTAGACTTTGTTCCCTAGCTTCAACCTTCAAATAACATGTACTAGTTTTTTTTTTTAATTCAAACTCTACGAACCATAATCCTTAGTCGTCTTTTACATCCACGCCTTCTTTTCATGCTTCCACTTCTACCGAAGAAGCTCTCAAACTCAAGTTCGTGTACCCTCTTCTCTAGTTCATTCTAGTCCTTTGGTTTTTTTCTTCATACTATCTCCTCGTACTTAAACGTAATTTCAATTGGTCAAATGTAAAAGTTATCAAAGGTAAGGTAAGAATGACTTTGCACGCGCACTATTTATAGTTTTTCCCAAATTATCCACATTTATTACTCCTCACCTACCACCACTTTTTGCTTTAAAAGTGATTTTTCTTTATCTCGCACTTTTATCTTCTCGCTTGTGACAATCGTAGCCTTCAAGTGCACCACTAATTCCCAAGTTGTAGTCCTCCTTACTTGCATCTCCTTGCTCCACACTCAATCTTCCTCTCGCATCATTCACCAAGTAGTCTTAATTTTGTTTTCCTCCTTTGTATTACACTCGAGGCACCTCTGCGTAGTTTCCAAATTGAGAAATTTCCATTAGTCATCCTTAAGAACCTCCATACCATATACATCCTTCCATAGTACCATATTTCACACACCAAAGTAATTTCTCCATCATGTATCATTTGTTCATTCACATTAAGCATAATTCTTTCACACCATCACTTGCACTAATATATTACTTTAGTCTTATACCAATGCACATTATTGAGCCAACTTTGTAAGACGTGCGATGTGTCACATATTCTTTTTACACACTGTACCTAATTCACCCCACACTAAAAGTATGTTCGGTTCTTTGAGCATCAATCTAAAAAATAGTAATCATCTCCCATGCGCGAATGCACTTATTACAAAAAAACAAAGAAAACAAAACATGAAAGGGAAACCTAATTTAAAATGGATATATTTCCTTATTACAAACACAAAAGAAGCTTATTTATAATAGGGCTTCAGCCTACTCCCATTAAAGTAATCACAAAGCGGTGTCATCCAGTTGTACGTAATTAGGATGCGCCTAATTCCAATATATTAGTTACTATAAAGGGTGCCAACCAATGCACTTTAAGCTTTCCAATATGGCACAAAAACTTGGAGTCATACAATAGCACCATCTTCCCTATTGTAAAGGACTTATTCTTAGTATGCTTGTCTATCAAGCCTTATATATATATATATATATATATTGTCTTCTAACTCCATCTTCCAATGGCGCATCACTCATCTAGTTGCATTAGTTTATAAATACACCCCTCTATTTATTTCTCATCATCTAATTTGCATATGCACGTAATACACAAGGAGGGTAATATGAACTCAACAGGAAAAATTACCTCTACGATAAACACCAAATGAAAGGGTGTGGTCTTATTCAACTTCTTGTAAGTTGTTCTATATGCCCATAACATGGTTGAAACCTTATCATCCCAATATTTTCTTCCAACATCACATATCTTTGTCAAAGTTTTTCCCAAAATCTTATTAAAGGCCTCATTAGTTACATTAGCTTCTAGGTGATATGGTGTAGCCTTATGGTGTGCCACCATAAACTCAGCTAATAAAATTCTAATTATCTCATTTAAAAATGAGTCCCTCTATCACTTGTAAGACTCAATGGACATCCATAACCACTTATTATATTCTCCCATATAAACCTAGTTGATGTTGTTGTGGTGTAATCCTTTGTAGGCGTAACTTTTTTCCACTTTATTCAGTAATTTTTTCATATGATGATATAGTGTGCACTTGACCTGCACACAGGTGGTACAATGGGCCTTACAAAGTCAATTTCCCACTTCTCAAAATGATTTACGCTTGTTATAGGGTGCGGTGGCATCTCATCCCTATTTCAAGCTTACGCATCCCTTGAAAATGGTTGCAAACCTTGACAAATGCCTTAGTTTCCTTATATAAAGTTTCCCATCATCAACCTCCCAACAAGATCTTGTGTACAATTGTTTCATTTGCATAGTTTCCTCTAGCTATGCCTCCATGCGCTTCCTATATGATAGATTTGCGCTCATGCTCTAGAACACATTTCTCGCAAGACCTCATCTCTACCCATTTTATACATGTCTCCTCTAAATGAGTTAATAGGCGCAATACAAATAGCAATTTGATTCTTTTCCAAAGTCTTCATACCCTCGGGTGTTAGTCGAGTGCGCAAGACTACGTAATGTCTTCTAAAGTAGTTGGTGCATAATTAAATCGAATAATTATGCATCCAAAGATAATGTCTTTTATGCTTTACACGTCCTCTCCGAGTTAATTCTTGACAGATGATTTGGTCCCAAGTTTCTCTTACCATGTTTCACTATGACTATAAAGTCAAATTTTTGAAAGAGAAGGATCCAAAAATAGATGCACCCCTCTAAAACTAGCTTATTGACCAAGTACTTCAATGTTGTATGATCTATATAAAATATGAATGGTGTGTCCAACAAGTATTTTCTAAACTTATGAAGAGCATAAATCATTGACAAGGCCCCATGCTTCGTAGTTGTATAGCTTTGCTTGATCGGCATCAAATCCTTGCTCATAAAACATATGGGATGATAAATATTTCCTTCACTTCATTTTTCTAAGATTTCTCCAATGGCCATGCAAAATTTATCCACATGTACATGGAAAGGCTTGTTCCAAGAATGGAAGCGTAGGATAGGTGTGGTGGTTAACTTCTTGTTCAAGGTCTCAAAATCCTACTATTGCACGCCTCCCTAATGAAATTTTCCTTTGGATTTCAATAATTCCTCAAGGGGTGCAACAATCTTGGCATATCCATTGATAAACTTCTTGTAATGGCTGGTATTCCCGAGAATCTATGCACCTCACTCTGATTTTTTTGCTCTTCGAGCCCCAAAATAATTATAATCTAAGTTGGGTCTACCAACAAGCCTTCCTTACAAATGACATGTCCAAGTAAAGTATCAAAAGGAGTTGCAAAAATGCACTTCTTGATGTTCAAAGAGATGTTAAGTTTCCTACATAGTTCAAACATCAACCTTGGGTTATCACAATGATCTTTCACTAGCCCATACATGATCCAATCGTCCAAGTACACCTATAAAACTTGTGAATAAAATATTGAAATGTTTGAACAATTATGTGTGATAAAATTATTGGTGCATTCTTCAGCCCAAAGGGCATGACGGTGTATGCAAAGCTTCCCCATTCACTTGCAAAAGTGGTCTTATCCTGATCTTCGCGTGTAATCCTTACTTGCTCATATCCAAAGAATCCATCTGTGAATGAATAGATTTTGTGCCCTGCTACCCCTTCCAAGATATCCTCGGTGAATAGATTCTTGTAGTCCACACAAATCCTTATCCGATCATCCTTCTTGATGTTGATCACCATGGGGCTTATCCATTCAAATTCCTCAATAAGCTCAATACTACTTGACTTAAGCATCTTATCAATATCCTCTTTCACTTTTACGTACATGTTGAGATTCATCTAATAAGGTGTCTTCCTAACCATTCACGCACCCTCTTTAGGGTTGATTCTCATTTCCCCAATGATGGGTGTATGCCCTTAATTCATGATATCCCATAGGAAAATGCTTTTAATTCACACATCAGCTCAATAATCTTTGCAACTTCATATTCAAACAAGTAATCACCAATAATAGCCTTCTTTGGCTCATCTTCACTCCCAATGTTTAATTTTTTTGTCTTTAACGATATATGGTATGCACGTGCCTACTTATCTCGCATAATCCATCACCTCATGCACACCTTCTATGTGTTTAATATCTAGGTCCTCAACCTCCTCATCATCTATGAGGTAAACAAGTTTTCCTTCTCTTTTTCTTTCCATGTGTGCCCCAATTGTGTCTCTTCTATTTCTATTAGGTTCTTTTGTGCCTCAACGTCGATTCACCAAACAACTAGATCATGAGCTCCTCATCCTTTGTGATATCCCCAATGTGATGTACCTCATAATCTACAAGGCTTCATGAATTGGTGGCTTAGTAGAAAAATAATCAAAATTATGAACAATACCTTTAGTCAGTCTTGCCAACTTGTTGTCTCTGCTTCAACTTAGCATGCATGTACCAAGCATGTGCACATCCACAAAAAGTAGAGTAAAACTTGTGTACCCATAGAGATGGTGGTAATGCATATTTCCCTTGCATCCAATTCCTTTCACAACTATGAACATGTATCAGAGGAGGGGTCTTCCCATCATAATCCTGCACCAATGAAGGGATATTATTCCTTGCAAACCTTGTCAAAAATTCCACTCTAATCTCATGCCAACCCAATAAATTGTCTTTTGTGTAGCCCACCAAAGTGTGCTACGGTCCCACGTAATGTATATACCATCATATGTCTCATATCTCCCTCATTGCACCACTAATCCTCCATTATAAGAAAGGACTCGGGATTCTCTTCTCTAATATACTTCGACAAGTTTGGTTTTACCCAACTACTTGATTGTGTGCAACCCTATCATCATAGTAACTCATCCTCGTCCTTCATAACCCACCATTTCATATGTGTCATAGGCCCAAATGTCACAAGTAATGTTAGTTGTATCTCTAATTTATTGCATGTCCTCTTACTAGATTACACCCTCTTTAGATGGCTCTATGTTCTCGTGGTCATGAACCGTATGTGTGTAGATTTTATTAAGTTCATCTTCACTAATGGGATCAATGTATGGTGCAACCATGGTTTCATCCAATGGGATTACATCGCACTCATCCTTTTTCTTAAAATTGAAATATCTCTTATTGAAATGTAAGTCGCATTGTTAGCATAGCAGACAAGGACGCCCAAGCAAAGCGCTAGAAATTTATCCACTTCTACTCATTCCAATACTTCAAAATCACCTATAAATTTAGCTCCATGAATATTTATTGAAGCATCATTCATCACCCCTATGGGCATGGCCCTTGTCTTGATAGCCATATACAACACATTTGAATATGGCTATAATAATCAAGTGGCCTTCCCATTTGGTTTCATGAATCAAGAGTGAGAACATTCACTTCCATTCTGTATCAATAATAATATTACTCACCAACCATCCATTAATCACCACATCCAGTGTAATCTCCTTGTCATATTCATGGTCCTAAGGTGGCAAGTTAGCATGTAGGATCTGGAACTCTCTTTCCACTCGTGTGTGGTACCTTATCTTTTAACCATTATCCCAACAAGGTGACGATGTTCTCTTGTCTCAACATCCCGCACACTTCTTTAATGTCATCAATATATTTCGATTAATTTTGATGCCCTCACGCATTCCCTTTCACATGCTTTCTCTTTCAAAAATAAATATCTCCCGTAGCTCCCCAAATATATCTCCTAATAAAATTCCTTCTACCTTGAAAGATCCATATAGTTTGCATGTACTACATCTACCCATCTAATGAGATCTCTTTCATTTCCCTACTCACGCATGTGCGTAGCCTTTTCATTTCCCTACCCACTTTAATCATAGCCACACCTTTTTCCTTCTTATTGTTCTTACACATATGGGCATACATATATGGGAAATCCTTGATTTTGTGTGCCTTTCCACCAGTATGTGCATACTTGATTCTTTGTACACTCGCACTAATAATGATCGGGTGATCACACATATAGCATGTCTCTCATGAAAATCTTCCATGCCTCGTCATAGCCTCTGCTTCTGAATCCACCTCTAAAACCTCAATTTACATTTTTACATGCCTTATTGGTCTACCCTTCATGCACCTACGAGATGTTTTCCACAATGGTCCAGCACAACCCCATCTCACATACCTCATTAAAATATGATCAATCAAAAGGTAGCCATTTGTGTCATGGGTGTGCACATCATAGATTCTATAATACATGGATAATTTTTCCTATATCGTGTGCCATAAAAGTGTACAATTATAAACATATTGATTCTTATGACAGATCTCACAAGATGTCAACAATGTGCGCATGTTTCGTGATGACAACTATTTTTATATGTCCTTCTATGTCGTAATTTGTACACCATAAACCACTATGTGTTTCATATGCTAAGTTGGAAAACAAATTCTCCAACCGAGTAGCCATTGTGATTATCTACACTTATGGAATGAACTCACTCCAGTATCTACACTTCCAACTACTTTAGTGTGCGGTGATGCTTCGTTGTGTGAAAGAACTCTTGGAATGGTGTCAACTAGCCACCTGCAAACCACTACACATGTTGGATATGATGAATATCATAAGAGATATTTGACAAAAAATTCTTAAAAATTACATCATATTCTTGAACACTCTCAGATAGGCCTTGCTTGATATCCTTTAGTGTGTTAATACTCTACTACTCAAACTCGGGGATATGAAATTCAACTAAAAAGGTAGTGTACAATGCATCATAATCCACCGTAGTCTGATGTGGATCATATTTCCTATACTAACTATGTGTGTGCCCTTGAAGTGTGGTGGTAAATTGACTTTCCTTCTAATTTGGAGTTATTATTCCCTTAGCTCTCCACAATAACTCACACTTATGCACATGTTCAACTATGTCTTCCACTCCTCTATACTCTAAAAAATGAAGAGACGTCTTAAAAAAATCTGAGGGGTATCCTGACTGGTTGTTGAGGTTATTGTAATGGTTATTGCGGCCCTTGTCCTAGAGTGGGGCTAGATCTTGAACCTAATCCTCCACAAGGATTACCTCCATGTGTGGCTAACTTGAACCTCCTAAGACTCTCACCGCAACCCGGGGGCATGTGGAAGAACTACCTTGTGTCCCTGTGGTCATGCTAAATTGCACACCAATCGTTTGTCCTATAGTTCCACCAATAGTAAAAATCACATACAACAAAAGATAAATAAATAAAACACATATTATACCTTCACTGTAGATCTCTTGCAAACCTCAAGTAAGATCGTAGAAGCTTTTAAACTTGTTTGATCTTGTTGAAGATTGGATTGTGGATGCTCTTTGATATGAATCTCCAAAGGGATTTGCAGATGCTACGAGAAGATTTCATAAGGATGTGGATATAAAATTGGTAGAAGTTGGATGCAATTTGCTCAAATCTCCAGGGATGATTTTACAAAGGAAAAGGATTGCTTTTATAGTAAAGGGTAGAGCCGTGAAAGGTGAATTTGACATTTACTAAGCTCCAAGTTAATGGTTGAATCACCTAGGTTATCACGTAGAATTTGTAATTAGTAGTTACATATTTACAGGGGCAATGGACATTTGGAATAACATAAGTTACATCCAGAAATTGAATTGTGTGTATAATCCAATTTCCCCACACTTCTAGGAATCTAGAAGTGGAGTCCAAGTGGGATAAGGAAGTGTAGTTCAAGTGTAGTTGACTGGAATAGGTGGAATTAAATAACTAAATTTAATTAGTATTTAATTATGAGGACATAATTAACCATTTAAATAAATAAATGTTTAATTATATTAGCTATAAGGTATTAGAAATTAATTTAATTAATTCCAAGAGCATGGTATAATTAAATTAATTTCATTAGTATTTAATTGTAAGGAGATAATTAACCATTTATTTATTAAATGTTTAATTATATTGGCTAAGAGGGTGTAGGAATTAGTTTAATTAATTTCAAACGCATGTTAAAATTAAATTATTTAATTCCAAAGGGTAGGAATGTAACTTAGATAATAAAATCAATTTAATTAATTTTAAAATGGTGCATTTAAATGGTAGAATTAATTTAATTAATTCCAAAGGGGTGTACTACGACAATATATAATTAACTTAATTAATTCTAATTGGATAAAAGCAAGATAGAAATATGTATATATTTTAGGGTGTCTACATTTTCCCCTCATTAAAGTGTTATTGTGAAGTAATATTTATTTAAAGATAGTAGACACATGTAGAATGTAAAGCTTTAAAGCGATGAAGCATTTGGATGCCCCATCGAGTAAGAAGCGGTGAAGCATTTGGATGCCCCAACTAGTAGACTGGTAGAGGAATGTTCCCTCAGCAGGTGGATGACACAACAAGGTGATGGATGGCGCTTGAAGGAAAGAGACGAGTAAGTTGAACAATGAGGATAGGAGGAATTTTTCTCGTAGCATGAGTGCCATTTGGAGAGTGTGAATATAAGATAAACCTTTATTTTTTGTTGCACAATAGGATTATCACCATGATTATGAAAGAATCAAGATGGTTAACCCATATGCACGTAAACAAACACACACAACAAAGAAAAGATAAAAGGAAAACAAGCCCAATATGAACAGTAGGTGCAAGCATCATGGTTATAAAGGAACCAAGATGTTATCACACTACTTGCAATTGGTCCAAGAAGTAAACATCAATAATGCAACACAACTTTGAAAAATAAGACAATCAGTTATGCCCCTAATGCGTGCCACAATGATGATTATGTAGATGTAAATGCTCCCAAGGTGGGAATAGGATCAAACTAGAAGAGTAGAGTATACTTAGAAAATCCTCAAGACACTCTTGTTGGATCCGTT
Source organism: Taxus wallichiana var. yunnanensis (assembly GCA_018340775.1). Classification (NCBI taxonomy): domain Eukaryota; kingdom Viridiplantae; phylum Streptophyta; class Pinopsida; order Cupressales; family Taxaceae; genus Taxus; species Taxus wallichiana. The sequence goes on from CM031239.1 coordinate 157,255,373, forward strand.
GTGCAAATGATCTGAGAGAAATTTCCCTAGGTGAAGTTATATCGCAAAGGAAAATAATTTTTCACTTTCCCCAAACAGAGTAAGTAATCGTGTAAAGGGAAGAAAGTGATAGTTGTAAGATTGGAACGATCACTAAGATAGTAGATAAAGGTATGAATTTATCAAAAATTTGTTGAAATGTTGAAATATTATCTTCAAGGGTATTCCAATTGTAGAGTTTGATGATAAGTGAATGTTTGTTTGAAAATTTTATAATTTTTCTTTTTTTTAATTTTGAATATATTTTTTTTTAGATTTTTCAATATATGATTTTTTTGGATTTGCTAGTTTTTCGAAAAAATTGAAATACAAATGTAAAGAAATGTAAACAAACCCGAATACACAACAAAAGGAAAATATTCCTTGACCTATTTAGTAAACCGGGAGGAAAACAAAACAAGTGCAAGAGAATAAAAGTCATAGAACAAGTAATGCAAACAAACCCAATATGAACAAGAATGAATGACATCAAAGTTATTTGTGAACTAAGATGCCAAGAATTATCCTGTAATTGGTCTATGATAAAGGTAAAAAAAGTACAAAATAACAAAGTACAATAGTTCCAATATCAAACTATAAACTATTTAATTTTTGATGTGAGCGGACGAGGAGAACAGAGCAAGAGAACTCAAATTTGGGAACAAATAGGAAAAGGTAAGTGAAGCGGTTACAAGGGATCATGGGGAGAATCTGTAGAAAGGTAGGAAGGATGCACAGTTTAAAATAAAAAGGGACAAAGTGGAGCCAGATAAGGGGCCCTTAGTCACGTGGGCGAGGCGAGTGGTAGGCGATGTACCCAAATAGGTAGCCTCTATTAGTCTTATCCTTGTCTATGATGAAAATGGTGTTTTTTTGGAAATACTGGATCAAGTGGCCAACCGAGTTAAATCCTTGATGAGTAATATCATTTTGACCAAGATATTGAGTAGTAGGATGAACATTGAAGAGTTAGGAAATCGGCTAACATGAAGTGGATACCCAAGTGTTTGATGGAAATTGTAACATATGCCAATGCTTTCTTTGTGATTACTTTGTCCTTGGAAGAGGATTTTTACAAATCCTTGCTAGAGGCCCATGGTTTATGGGTCATGATGTGGTTTTGGTGCAAAAATGGAAACTTGGGATTAATCCCTTGGAAAAATTTGATAAATAATATCCCATGTTTACCCCTAGAATATTGGGATTTTGACATCTGTAGGGATTATCAAATCCATTGGGGACCTAGTCATCATGATCATGATCATGTCACTTGTGCCAAGACTAGACTTATGTTTTCTCGATTCTATGTTAATGTGGTTCTAGAAACTTCTCTAGCCTAGAAGGATTGACCTTAAGGCACCTTGGGAGTTCATATCCAAAAATTGACTATGAGTTTGCACCATTCATGTGCTTCTTGTGCTTTAAGGAAGGACACAACATAAAATCTTGCCCAAAGGCTAAAGAGGAGGCAACCAGAAGGATCAGATTAAGAAGAAAAAGGTATCAATAAGGAATATTTGAAAGGAAAAGGTGTAGTGAAACCAAATGGTAGTGGCCTTCGAAGGTAAATCCTTTATGGAAACCGATAAACAAACCATTGGAGATTAATGAATAGGTTCCATAAGGACCAGAATAGTTCTTATAAGAAGAATTCATAGATGTAGGTCAGGAGGAGGTCAGCAAAATGGTAAATGATCAAGACCCAAAAAAATTCAGGATGTGGTTGTTGTTGAAGATTTCCACGAGGATAGTATTGTGGGATCCATAGTCGGGAAAACTTTGGATGTAAGTTTTTTTCCTAAAGACCTATGGAATCGCTACTTGCAAGAAATATGTTCAATATTCTAGACATTAATTTGGAGGACATTCCAACAAAGTGGAAGAGGATCTCCAACATGATCTTGAGTCTAGCAAAAATGTTTCAAATGGATAGTCATTCGAGTTTTCTTTAGATAAATTTACCAATGAAGTGATTAAAGAAAGCCCCATATTAGAGTTCTCTAATGTCCAATCCCCTGAGGAGGTCAAACAAATTCCCAAACCATCTCCAAAAAGGAAAGCGACACTAAGAACTAGATCCAAGGTGGATGTTGGTGCCAACAAAGCCTCTCCAGGGAGACCATCTGAAAAGGAAAAAGGGAAAGAGCCACAAGGAAGTATATTATGGAATGTCAATAGAAATCATTGATGGTAAGCCAAAAATACACCCATCTAAATTATTTTCTTCTCTTGGAATATAAGGGGCCTAAACCACCCCAATAAACATAGGATCTTGTTTGATTTTAAAAGTAAGGAAAAACTGGATGTCATAATGTTACAAGAGATACGAAGATGAATTAGGATAAGATGAAATACTTTCATGCTTTTTTGGAAGAAATTTGGCTTCCATTGTCAACCATCTACAAGTGTTTAGGGGTTGTTGTTTCGTGGAATAAGAACATATTGGAGGGATTTCCCCTTCATAATAGTCAGCACCATTTAGCCATTTTCTTCACCGATGTTAGCTCTAGAAAATAGTTTATTCTCTCCAATATCTATGCTCCTAATACTACAACTGGTAGAAGGATGCTCTGGGAGGAGTTGACTATCTTCAGAAGGATGTTTAATGATTTAAGCTAGATCATTGGGGGTGACTTTAATACTCCTCTCATTCCCAAAAAATAAAGGGGGTTAATGTGTTTACTAAGAGCATGGAGGATCTTGCTAATTTCTTGGGTTGGAATGGTTTGATGGATTTGGACCTTAGTGGCTCAAAATTCACCTAGACCAATAGGAGGGAAGGGGAAAATCTAATTCAAATCAGGATGGATCAATTTCTTGTGAATCTCCATTGGATTCAAGAGCAACAATATACTCTATCCTCCTTAGCTCGCATTGGATCTGATCATAACCCTTTGGTTCTAAAATTTAGTGAAAGGGAGCAGCCCATTAGCATACATTTTAGGTTTGAAAATATGTGGACCACTCATCCGGAGTTGGAAAGAATGATAGAATAATGGTGGAGGCTGGAAGTCAAAGGTAATAGTATGTTCAAGGTGGCTGCAAAACTTTAAAATGTTAAGATGAATATTAAAATTTTGAACAAGGAGGTTTTTGGTAATATTTTTCTTCAAAAAATTAGAATTTATGAAGAGCTTAGGGATTTGGAAGAAACTATGGAACAGGAGGGTGGAGAAATGAGGAAAAAATCAAGAGAAAATATCTACTTGCTGAATACCAAAACATCCTGAGCAGAGAAGATATTTATTAGAAGCAGAAGTCAAGAATTAATTGGCTCAAAGAGGGAGACCACAACACCAAATTCTTCCATATCTCAGCCACCATTAAAGCTAATAAAGGAAGAATCCAATAAATAAATAAATAAAATGGTGAACTGGATATGGAAGATAAGGATATCTCTAACACTATTGTCTCTTTTTTAGGAACTTGTTTTCCAAAGGTCAACTTTCAGCCAAGATTTCTAGAGCATAAATTCTTAATCTTTTGAGTTGACCATTAGCCATGTTGAGAATAGTGAACTCATAGCCATCCCTTCTGAGGAGGAGATAAAAGAAATTTTAGATGCTATGGAAGGTGAAAAACTCCAAGGTCGGATGGTTTCCCTGCTTTCTTTTTCTAGATGTATTGGGATATTGTTAAGAAAGAAGTGGTTTTAGTTGTCCAAGATTTTTTCAATTGAAGCCTACTCAAACAAATCAATCATACCTTTATTTCTCTCATACCCAAAAATCTAGGAGAAAAATATCAGGGGACTTCAGACCCATAAGTTTATGCAATACTATGTATAAGCTAATCTCAAAATCCTGGCTTTCAGACTAAGGGAGACTCTTAGTAACTTCATTTCTCCTAATCAAGGAGCCTTTGTGTTGGGTAGACAAATTCTGGACAACATAATCACCATTCATGAGACAATCCACTCTTTTTAACTTTTAGGTAGGGAGGCTATGATTGTTAAGTTGGATATGCAAAAATCCTATGACAAGATTTCATGGGATTTCTTGTTCTCCCTTTTAAATCATTTAGGATATCATCCTCACTTCATCAAAATGATCCAAGCTTGCACTAAAGACCCGAGATTTTATGTTATTATTAATGGGAAGCCAAATGGTTTCTTCATCTTGGAAAGGGGTTTGAGGCAAGGAGATCCCCTATCACCCTTCTTGTATATTATTGTTGTTGAAACCTTGAGTAGGTTATGCTCTAGGGCCCAAGATGAAGGTAACATGGAGGGTATTAAAGTGGCTCATGGAGTTGAGAATCAATGCTTTGCAACATTTTTGGATGACACGATTCTCCTTGGACAATCTATTGTTCAAGAGGATTGGGTTTTCAAAAACATCACCAAACAATATGAATAAGTTACTAGATAGAGGATTAAATTTTAGATAGAGATCCTATTTTTCATAAATTTGAGGGAGGAGCAGCGAGAAAAGGTGAGCCAATATTCTAGATTGCAATATTAAATTCCTCTGGACACCTATCTTGGAATGCCTCTTTGTGGGAAAAAGTTAGAGGAAGGAGGTTGGAATAAATTAATAGAGAAGTTTCATAAAAAACTTGCCTCTTAGAAAGGATCATTGTTGTCACAGTGGAAAATCTCAACTCCTTCAAAGTTGCTTACAAGGTATTGTTGTTTTCATCATGTCCATCTTTAAGGTATTCTAAAAGAGGTTTTTATGGATTGGATCAGAGGAAAATAATAGAATCCCTTTAATTTCTTGGGACAAGGTTACACAACCCAAGGACAAAGGGGGTCTTAGATTGAAGAATATTCAATTCATGAATCAAGCTCTAATAGCCAAGGTTGGTTAGAGATTACACAAAGAGGAGGGAACCTAGATCAACATTTTGAAAGAAAAATATTTGTGGCCCTTTGGCGTACTTTGGCTCTTTTCTCTAATTTGGAGCTCCCTAGAGGATCTATCTTCTAGAATAATATTTTTCATTCTAGAAATTTGTTAATTAAAGGAAGTAAATGGAATCTTGGGGATGGTACAAAGATAAAATTTTGGGAATATCCATGGATTAAGGAAAAATATCTCATAACTCAATCTAGATGCAAAGGGGGATGATCATAACTAATAGATGCAATTTATGAATATGTAATGAAGATTCAATCTAGCATCTCTTCCTAGAATGTTCTTTCTCCTTTCAAGTCTTCTCTACGATCCTCATTTTTTTAAGATACATATGGTCCTCCCTAGGGATGTGGCCCTTCTCCCAGAACAATGGAGCTTCAATTTCCAAAATGAGTTGATTAGAGAAATTTGGAAACTCACCCTCCTGCATACGTTGTGGGTCTCTAGATTGAACTAAATAATAGGATCTTTAGGAATAAAACCTCAAGTATGGTATGGTTATTAAAAGGGTGAGTCAGTCTCTCAAAGAAAATGCTCAAATTTTAAAGCCCAAATTGTCTAAGGTCTTCTCGACTCCGGGAAAGAAGTATTCTTAAAAGCATGAGAATTACCCCAATCAACCCTTTGAAGGAGAAGGTCACCCATATAGTTAAATGGTCGAGATCTCATGATGGATTCTTTAAAATTAATGTAAATGGATCAGGGCCAAATAGAAGGATAAACTCGATGTGGGGAGGTCTCGGTTCATGATCATCTTGGTAGATGTCTTGGAGCCTATGTGGGTCCCATTAGAAATCATACCAACAATTATGTGGAAGCCAAGGCTATGCTTTAGGGCATCATGATGTGCAGATATTTGAGACTAAGATCCATCATTATAGAAGGTGACTCCTTATGTGTCATCAACACTCTAAAAGATCAAAGTAAGTGTAGGTGGAAACTTATCAACATCATCAAGGAATATCGTGTGATGTTGGAATCATTTGACAAGGTGGACATCCAACACACCTTCAGGGTAGGTAATAAACATGTGGACGTGTTTACTAATCAAGGAAATGACATGTCAGATCTGATGATGTGGCTGGGACATGTATTCCTTGGAAAGGCATTATAAAACTGATAAATGATGACATGTCTTTAGAGGCATTGTAATGATGGTGACCAAGGCTCGCATGCTTAGGAGTTTAAAAAGATCTTCTTTTTGGGAAAGGTTACGATTCATTTGATTTGGATTTTATTTAATTATTTAGATATTGATTTTTTATGTTGTTTAAGATCAAAGTGAGAAGGTGTGCTTGGTAAACAATGGGAGGCCATAGATTTATAACTAAGCCCACTTCCTTCCTTCACCTGAAAAATAACACCATTTTGTTGAAGCTAATGTGTAGAGGGGGCTTCTCTAATTACATTTTAAAACTAAACGGTAACATCCCCGCACTCCTGTTGATGTTGACAACACTTGGGTTGAAGGGGGATTCAATTTTATGGGGGTGAAATTAGGGTTACTGAAGAATCCATAGCTGAGATAACTGGGCTTTCTATGGATGGTCTCAAAATTTATAAAGATAAAACTCACAAAAACATGAGATAACCACTTTTTTAAAACCAGTGAGCATATTATTTCCTATGATGATGGAATAGCCCATACTTGTCTCCTTGAATGTTGGGCTGACGTATGTCTTGTTATCATGAAATACCTAACTCTGGAAGGAAAATTTAGAAATATATTCTCTTATCATCTCTCCATTCTAAATCTCTTCTGTAGGAACCAAGCTATGAGTCTGGCTTTCTTCCTCTACAGGTCCCTATTATCCACCATTGTTGACTTTAAAAACAAGAAATTTGATGTTCCTTTGCATCAAGGTTTGATCCTCTTGTTAGTGAAAAGGAAAACCCATTATCCCTTGCTCATCCTTTGAATGCTTGTGACCTTGATTCGACAAGTAACACTTGTGTCTTCCTTTAAACATGTGAAGAAAATGAAAGGGAAAGACACCCTCAAAGGGATATTTGACACTCTTTGCAATATGAAATGTGATGTTTATAATGTGGGTAAAAACTCAAGTAGTAGGGAGAGAGACTTCATGGACTAGGAGGTTAGGATTATGTGTGTTGAGTCGACTTCGATACCATTCTCATGGTCGATAATATTTTGATTTAGGAACTAAGGAGTTCCACCATAAAATTGAGGTCCAGAACAAAATAATTGGGGGAATACAAGCTGAATTTTTCATGCAGGAGCAAAGGGTTTTATCCTTTAGGACCAAGTGGCCAAAGTGGAAAACAACAAGCCTAATATGAGGTTAGCCCTTAGTAGTTTTGACAATGAAGAAACGTCAGATTATGAGACTAATGAACACTAATTATGAGATAGTGGACCGAGGATAAGGAGGAGAAATTTCCAAAAGAACCTGAGATTGTGGACACCCAGACTATGGAAAAGGAGGAGAAAAGACCAAAACATGTGACCATCAAATTTTTAGGTAGGAAGGATAGTTATCTCGTGTGCTTAGATCCCACAAAGAAGGGAAAAGAGAACTAATGACAGGCCTTTTGTTGTCCTTTTTGTTCTTGTTCCTATGGACTGTAGCTTTGTTTTCTTTGGTAGTTAGTTTTTTCTCAAAAATGTAATGGTTAATATTCAACATGGTGTTGTCTAGCTCTATTCTATGGTGGTCTATTGTTAAGATATTTTGACTTTGCCTCCTTGGATTTTTGTTTGGTTTTATTGTTAAACTAAATCATTTCTATGTATAAGGTTTTGGTCCCCTCAAAACCAAACTTTTTATCTTATCCAAAAAAAAATTACAAAATAACAAACTGAAAGAAGAAAAATCATCATCACAATGTTGAAAACTGCAACAATTGAAGATATAACGACTTGCAATAATGACATTTAATGACACTTTGAATGTGTTCCACATTGAATAAATAGATAGATGTGAATTCCCCCAAGTGATAGCTTATAATGTGAGAGGATTGAATTGGGCTGAAGAGTGAAGTGATGCTTAGATACTCCAAACAACTCTTTTCGGATCCCATTGAAGTTTGATCTGTATTGGATTAAGTCATGAAATCCAAATTTGCCTCAAGAAAATTTATATTGTGAAAGGGTAAATGATTTCCTCGAGCATAGATATATACCATGGGTAAGAAAAGTGATTAGCGAAAGATGATCTGGAATGATCATGAGAAGCACTGTCAAATTGCAAAATTTTTGAATTATGTCATTTAGTTTCGAGATTTGGTTAAACATTTTCTGAATGTTTTGATTTTGACTGTTTTATACTATTTTTGGAATTTGGAATAATTTAATATTATTTTTTATGTTTTTTTAAACATATTTGAATTTTTTTGTAGATTTTTGAAACATATTTGAATGTTTTCAGATTTTGAAACATATTTGAATGTTTTTATTGTTTGAAAACATATTTGAATGTTTTTAGATTTTGGAAACATATTTAACTGTTTTTTATTGTTTGAAACATACTTGAATGTTTTTTTGTATTTTTGAAAACATATTTGAATGATTTTGGATTATGGAGACACATTTGAATGTTTTTGAGTTTTGGGTTACACAACTTGAACACAAGTGAAAACAATTAGAAGCATTCCATTCCATTGGAAAAATGTAGATGATGTAATTATAGGATGTCTCACTCCATTTGTGACTCCACGCAACTAGGAAGATGTGAGGGATCATCACCAAGAGCCAAGAAGGACATAAAAACTACGTGAATAATGATATGAAGGTGAAGATATTGGATGTTAAGACATCAAGTGTAACAATTATCCATGTAAGAATAATATAACTCATCTTTAGTCAATATTATCTTACCGATTCCAAGATAATTCTAATTTATAGGTTTGACTAGACTTAGATCCGTAGATGGCCTACTAATTGGAAAATTCGATTGAAGGGATATTTGTCTCTCTTTAACATGAGCAGCTAAATTACTTCTTCGGAAGTTTTTGATTAAGCACTTTTGATTCATATTTGATAAAGGCTTTATCTATTGATTGTATTTTTAAAGGACCCCCTATGTGTTACCCCATGTCACTAGTAAGAGACAATGGCTCAATGTGAAGAAAAATGTAGACATGTAAGGAATATTCCTATATTCCCAATCTCATACTACTACTTGAGAAGTGTGGGCTTATCACCGAAGACTGTGAAGGATAAAAGGTGTAAGGATTGGTTTATATTTTTGTATTTTAGATTGATTTGGCCTTTTTTTTATATAATGTGCTTGTTAGGAAGGAACATTCTACCCCAATTCTCAACCACATGCGACTAGTAGGACGCAAGGGTTCAACACCATAGATTGAGATGGATGATTAAAAGGTCTAGGTATAGAATTTTATAGATTTTTTTAAAATAGAGATATTTTTAAAAATGATTTGCTATCAATAAGCTTCGAGATAAAACCGTAAAAAAATCTGAAATGGTAGAAACCATAATAGGGATGAGACACACAATGCCCAAGAGGAACAAGTTTAACCTATGTCTGATAGGTGAAGAATGAGAAGATATGATAATGGTATGATTAATATATCTACCAATAGATGGAATGCTTAACATTATTTGCACTTTCTTTTCCACTTTTTATTTTCAAACAGTTCTTTAAACAAAGGTTTAATACAAAGTTTTATTTTCTTTTTATGCTTTTGAATTTTTCTAAATTTTGACGGATGAGATATTGCAATGGACTCATCAGGAGAGAGGTCCATGTTTATGAAAATGGAATGGTCCTGACTTACAAGACTTGGGCAAATGAGATCCAAGTCAAAGGATAGGGTCAAAATATTTTCAACGTATCCATGATTGTGGTAATCCTAATTTTATATACTTTGGAAGACGAGGTCCAAGTCAAAGCAAAGAATCCTAATATTTGAGAAGTCCTAATTTACGAGACTTGGGCAGACATAAGGAAAGTATATGTATTGAATCAAATGATTTGATAATTCTTGAGGTACGAGACTTGGGATGAAAAGGATGAAGTCAAAGGAGAGAATCCTAAGATTCAAGGAGTCCTGATTTACGAGACTTGGGTGGAAAAGGTCCAAGTAAAAGGAGAGAATCAAATGATTTGATGATTCTTGAAGTACGATACTTAGGTAAAAAGATCCAAGTCAAATGATGTATGATTTGATAAATCTTTGATGAGATCAAAATATCTATGTAATGTTATAAGAAGATTGTCGATGTGGGGAATATGTTGAGATTCACATTTATTAGTGAGTGAAAGAATACGAGGAATGAAGGATTGATCCTTATATGAACACCGAGGCTCCTATAGGTTATAGAGATAAAATATTCAATGTTTCTCCATTGAGGTAGTGGATTAATTGATTTGATGAAAGATTAGTTATTAAAGCATAAAAAGGTTATATAATGATATTCCTGGGTATACACAACTCATAGAGTGCATATAAACAGTGTCTAGTGACATAGGAATCATCATTGATGAGATTCCTCCAAGATTTATCGTTATAGGCATAATGGACACAAAGGTTGTGTTGTCGCAAGTGTCCAAAATTATTGTGGTTGTGTTTTTACTGACAAAACTAGAGATGTTAGGCATAACATCCGACAATGAAAGAATAGAATTGATCCCAATGGTTTTGGATGATATACCATCTTCTATAGTGTCTACGGTGATATCAAGGGTTGAAAGGGATTCTTAAAGCAAGTTTAAGCTTTTGTGTGATGGAAAAATGGTGTTGTCTAAAACAGGTTCAATGTCTATTTGGGATGTCGAGGAAGAGAATCTCAAGAAGAAATGGATTGGTTTTGATTGAGAGATACTTGACTTTTGTCATCATGATCTCATTGAGTGTCAATATGTACAAAGTTTGGGAAATGTTCAATTCTTCATGAGAAGGTATGGTAGTTGATGTGGCGTTATTTGTGATGGTTCTGTTAAAATCTGTATAAATATTTTTTTGTTGTCAAGTAAGTCTTAGATGTAATTACTAAATTACACGCATTTATCTGTGGGATGACCATTAATGCAATGAAAATCACAATAGGTATTGGTTTTTACCAATATGTCTTAGTTTCTCCTTCAGGAAAGGGCATTGTGATTGGATATCTTATCATCCTAGCCTCTTTTAGTTGTTGAAAAACACTAGAGAGACTCTTTTCAAGGGGTGTAAATTGGCATTTAACTTTGCATGGAGGGTTGTCTTTGTTATGTTGTATTATTGTCTTTTTATTGATTGGTCCGGTATATTGTGCACTTTTCAATTATCTATACACCAAAGCATTGGCAACATTACAATTGTGGTTGGTCGACGTACCAATATTTATCGTGATGAGTACTAGTGTGGTGATTGTTAGTATTGTTATTGTGATTATGCCCATGGTCTTTAGAATGAGGCTTGACTAAGCCTTTAGAAATGAAGGCATTGTCTCTTTGAGTCAAGGTGACTTCGGAGTTAGGATTGGAAGAGGTGCAAATGTGTTGATAGATCCCTTTGGAAGGTGTAAAAACCGGTCTAAAGCTTTTCCTCCTAGACTACTAGGAAAATGGCACAAGAGAAAGTTATCGTTATATGCCACTTTGTGGCATGCTATGTAAAATTCTTTGATATTCTTTCAGGATCATTTTTTCCCTTGTATTTAGAAAATTGGGGTGTCTTTAAATATTTTGGAAAGGGTGTGTGTAAGATGTCCATGCCAAAATGGTAAGGACACAATTCATCAAAGTTAAATTTTTATGTGGTTTTTTCATACCTGAAATAGTGTCCTTCATCATTTTCCATTCTTGAGCAAATGATGGGTTGTGTGAATCCACCATTGTAATGAAAAATGGGGAGAGTGAAGAATGGTGCAATAGAAGAACTCAACCCTTAGCAAAGTGAATTCTAAGATGAAAGAGGTAAAAATATTGGAAATCTCAAACCTTAGCAAATTGAATGCTAAGATGGAAGAGGTGAAGAAGTTTGAAAGCTCGAACCTTAGTAAATTGAATTCTTAGATGGGAGAGGGAAAATATTGATGAACTAAACCTCTAGCAAAGTGAATGCTAGAATGGAAGAGGAGAATAAATGATTGAACGATGTGACCCTTAGAACGGATTCTATAAGAAAGAAGCAAGATTGAAAATATTTAATTGGTTTGACCCTTAACAACGTGAATGTTAAGATGGATGAAGAGGAAAGGTTTTGTTAGATTTGACCCTTAACAATGTGAATGTCAAGGTGGATGAAGAGAAGAAGCTTGGAAAGAGAAAGTCTAATTATGGAACTCTTAGCAAAATAAATGCTAAGATGGGAGTATGATTGTACGAGTTAAGTGATGTGCTCAAACATTTGAAAAAGTGAATGTACAAAAGGTGAAAATACTTTGAAAATTTTAGTGTGCTCAACTCTTTACAATATGAGTATTAATAGACGAGACTAAATAATGAAAGGATGATACTCAAATAACAACAAAGTGAATTTTGAAATAGAGAGGTAAAAATATGATGATGGAAAGCTTGAATCTCAATATAGTGAATATGAGAGACAAAGGGAAATTGATTGGTTTAAAATCTCAAGGTAGAGCAAAGTGAATGATCTAAAAGAGAAGAGTGGAGAAATGGTGAAGATGACGACAATTCAACAAAGTGAATGTTAAATTGTGACGATGCAAGATTGATGAAATGCTTAGAGCTCAATAATGTGATGTCAAACTTAATACTTAGAAATATGAAGGACCAAAGTGATCAAAAATGTTCAAAAATGTTCTTGATCCTGATAAAGCAAGTATCATGATGTCAAGACTTATATGAAGAGGATGAAATTGCTTAAGTGCAGATACGGATTTCCACAACTCAAGACTTAGAATTGTTTATAAAGAAGGTGAAAATGAGACAAAATTGGATCCAAATAAGGAGTATTTGGAAACGTGAAAGAGATGTGAATGCACCCAAATAATGAGTATTTAGGAGAAATAACAAATGAGATGAAAGTGAGAATTTGAGAGACAAGTGTGGAACTAGGTGTCAAGAGTATACCCGAGGGAGCACAAAGGTCTTTGTTGCTATCTTCCCACTTTACTTTACCCCCTTTTAAACAATGAGAAAAGAGATTTCTCGAATGAATCACACTTGGGTTGCCACTAAGGATATCTCGTGACTCTAATCTCACAAGGTTTACTAGTCAGTTGGGATGGGGTACCCATTTTTTCAGCTAGTTCCCTCAATGTGCTGACTACTTTGGGGTTCCTATGGTAATCCTCACAATGATTTTTATGGATTATGCCAAGATAATTCCCACATTTATGGTATTTGGGCAATAGCCTTGTTAACCGCACCTACAAATATAGTGTGTAGAAATGTTCATTTTATCTTGTTTAAAGATATTCCCTACACACAAAGTATTAGTAGTTTGCTTAGCTCACGATCAAAGGAAACCTACAGTTAGTAGTTTTAAGTGTTTTATCAACCTTCTTGAGAGTGGGTCCTACAATAAAATATTAGAATTTTCTCTGAGGTAGGTAAAGGCCAAGATGATAGAAGAAAGTTCACGCTTTTTATTTCCAAGATCACTTAAAAGTGCAATGAAAGAGCATACACGTAAAACAAGATTTGATTAAAAAAAAAAGGATAATTCCAAAAAAATAGAAATGATCATGTTTCTAATTTCCAAGATCACTTTGAAATTGTGAGGAAAGAGCATACACATGAGGTTGTTATGTTTAAACAAAAAAAAAATAAAAATTTATAAAATACTACAAATTTTATTTTAAAAAATGACAAGTGTTAGGAGAAATGAAACCATAAATTTTTATAAGTTCAAATCAAAAAATTATTTTTCCATTGCATAGATCTTCTCGAGACCTTTCCATAAAAAAATGAATTCGTTTGAGTTCGGGAGAAAAAATTATGGCTTTCGTAAGATGGGTTACGCTAGTGCTCTCAGTTAAAAGTTTAAACGTGATAAAATCAGCTCCTGAATTGGTTTTTTTGTTTTTAGCTTTTGTACTTCACGAACCTAAAATTTTGATAGAAAGGTTAAATGAAGACAAGAAACACACAAAAAAATTTAAATCATGAAATGATAAACTAAAATGAGAAAAAGAATGTGGGAGTCCCACCGAGCGTGTTAGAATGTAAACAAGGAAAAATCACAGACAATGAAGATAAATAAATAAAACATAGATTATACCTTCATTGTAGATCTCTTGCAAACCTCAAGTAAGATCATAGAAGATTTTAAACTTGTTTTATCTTGTTGAATATTGGATTGTGGATGCTCTTTGATATTACTCTCTAAAGGGATTTGTAGATGCTATGAGCAGATTTCACAAGGATGCGGATGTCAAATTGGTAGAAGTTGGATGTAATTTGCTCAAAGCTCTAAGGATGATTTTTAAAGGAAATGGCTTTATTTTATAGCTTAGGGTAGATCCATGAAAGGTGGATTTGACATTGAAGCTCCAGGTTAATGGTTGAATCACCCACAAGTAGACTTGGCAATTGGTAGTTGTAGATTTACATGGGCAATGGACATTTGGAATAACAGAAGTTACATTATTGAATTGAATTGTGCATACAATCCAATTGCCCCCACACTTCTAAGAATCTAGAAGTGGAGTCCAAGTGTAATAGGAAATTGTAGTTGACTAGAATAGGTGGAATTTTTTTATATATGAACGCTTTTGGCGGAGCTATTAACCGAATTAACGCTTTTGATTGGAGCTATGAACCGGAGTATAATCAACCAAGATATATCAATTAATCTCAACATTAAGCAAACCATGAGCCACCACACTTGAACATACGTCTAGAAAATCATGAGTCTCCACGTATGCACACACCACAAGAGAACCATGAGTCGTTACCCTTTAACACGTGTCTAGAAAATCATGAGTAGCCACGCGTGCACACACCACAAGAAAAACACAAGCCATCACCCTTAAACACATGTATAGAAAATCATGAGCCAACGCACATGCACCCACCACAAGTGAACCACGAGCCTCCATGCTTGAACACACATCTAGCATAGGTCTTCTCGATCCTAAAACTACCTTAGTGAAAATCATCCTACCAGTCATGCCACCTCGGACATTACCACCCCGAACGGGGATCATGCCTTAGTGGGATTTGAACTTGGGTGGAGCCGAAAACAACCATCCAACTTAATCGCTCCACCAAAACCCCATCGGCTAAAACTTTATATGGTAAACACTTTTATTATACCATATCTATGAACTAGAGTGATGGAGGAGCACTTTCTCTACGTGGGACATGGGGGTGAGCTTGGGTCCTTAATGTCTACCGAGAAATACACATTTGAATCACCCCGCTATGTTCCACTTGGTTCATATGGATAAGTTCAACCCCTACCTCAAGGTGTCCCTATGGCTACTTATTGAAGGCATCCAATGAACTCAATGGAAATGGAACTTGGGTTGATGATTACAAACTACTTGTAACTCACCAATACACCAAGACCTTGAGTTCAAAAACTTTGGATGGTAAACACTTTTATTGTACCAAAGCTATGAACTAGAATGATGGAGGAGCACTTTCTCTAAGTGGGACATGGGGGTGGAATTAGGTCCTTGATGTCTGTCGAGTGACCCACATTTGAAGTGCCCCTGTTATGTTCCACTTAGTGCATTTGGAGAAGTTCAACCCCTACCTCAAGGTGTCCCCATGGCCACTTATTGAAAGCATCTAATGAACTCAATAGGAATGGAACTTGGGTTGATGATTACAAACTACTAGTAACTCACCAATAGCCCAAGACCTTGAGTTCTGGAATAGGTGGGATTAAATAACTAAATTTAATTAGTATTTAATTATGAGGTGATAATTAACCATTTAAATAAATAAATATTTAATTATATTAGCTATAAGGTATTATGAATTAATTTAATTAATTCCAAGAGCATGGTAGAATTAAATTAATTTAATTAGTATTTAATTGTGAGGAGATAATTAACCATTTATTTAATTAAATGTTTAATTATATTAGCTAGGGGGTGTAGGAATTAATTTAATTAATTCCAAAGACATGTTAGAATTAAATTATTTAATTCCAAAGGGTAGGAATATAGTTTAGGTAATAGAATTAATTTAATTAATTCTAAAAGGGTGTATTTAAATGACAAAATTAATTTAATTAATTCCAAAGGGTGTGTATTGCGGCAAGATAGAATTAATTTAATTAATTCTAATTGGATAGAAGTGGGATAGAAATATGTATGTATTTTTTAGGGTGTCTACAAACATGCCACTACTTTGTCTTGACGACACACTTACCAAATAGGTCAGGGGAAAACTCTATTCAAACATGGGAACTCTTGTTTGCCATATGCACGTCTTTAATCTATTTTACTTCTTGATTTGATATCAAAACGTTCCTACTTGTATCTCCTACCTAACGTGGTCATACTTGATTACATTCCTACTCACCTTCACTATGATGATCTTCCACAACAACTTCTAGATTCCAAGCACCTTACGCAAGGGCTAGGTGGTCGTGCCGGCCGGTCGGATGCATGCTCACGGCTCTCATTCTCTCTTTAGAATCACTCTCATTTGATGTCGAAGGGTTCTCCCCTACCGCACTTTCCTAATAATATAAAGACATGATCCGTGGTCCCTCACCTTCTGCAGGGTTCTCATCATTGGTGTCATTCATCATTCCCATTAGTCTTAGCGCCTCTACAACTACCCTCTCTCACGCATTGTTATATATAAGCCATATTTCTTCTATCTCAATTTCTTCCATTTAATCCAACGTCATCCTTCTCACACCTATTTCCTACCCCTACACATGGTGGGGTTTTAGCCTATCATCGATAAGTTATCCATCATGAGCTCAATCATCAATATCTTGATAGCTAAAAGTGTTGTGCACAAATATGGTCCTCTTGGCTAATGCGAAATTAGAACTATACTTCCTTAGGGGCATGAGTATGTTAAAATCACATACTCTAAGGTATAACTATGCAATACACCTTCCCACCAATGATATACATCTCTATTCCAAGGTGCGTCCAAATCAAAGAGTGTTTGATAGTCTTCCTTTCTCCATACTTGATTTCTACCAAAACGGACACCCATGTTCTGTGTGTAATCCACCAACCACTAGTACAATTCTACTAGGAAGAAGATGAATAATGTCTCATATAAGTTTTCATAGAGATTATATTCCACCCACTTGTGTGCATTAAATTTAGGTCCAGTGTTGTAGCTCTTAGAAAATGTGTTCTATCAGTCATGCACCCAAAGCTCAATATTCTCGAAAGAAATTTGGAACGCCATGTGCATACAACATCTTGATTATTAGATATAGAATATTTTCCAACAATGAAACCAAAATTTAGACTTTGTTTACACCAATGCATTAGCTAGGCATCTTTGGCACTTCATCCAGACAAAGTCTGAACACTCACCCAAAGCATGCATAGCCACTAGGTCCCTCCTTTGTTTGCTTATCAAGATGTTAGTCATACATATTCATCACATCCTTACATCATAGCATAACGGTTTGGTGACACATATAATACAAAATCTTAATCAACATACAAGATGATTAATAACACTTGAATTCCCAATATACCATATTCAGGCATAGTAATCCTCGTTACCCAAACATAATTATCCATGGAAAAACACAATTGATTACATAATAAGTATGTTGATTACATCACAAACTGCTTACAATCATGTGTTTGGACCATACACACATACATAATAGTCTATGTGCTACGGGCATTCATCTAGACCTAGAATCAATGGCATATCAAAAGTGTCACTAAATACAAGGATTATATGCCAATTTATACACGATGGGGACTTTCCTTCACCTTTTTCATGTGTTTTCCTAAATATAGGTGTGTTAACAATATATTGCATGCATTTACAACTCTTTCTTAATAATAGATCAAGTTATAAATAGCTTTGTTCAAAGCATGCTTTAATCCTATAAATAGTCTACTTTCATGTGTTGTCTCCATCTTTTTGTTGGTGCTTTCTCTTTTATAAACCTTTCTTGTCCGCTAAGTCATCCTGCTTTTGTCTATTTTTTTCGTATCCCAAAAATTGGCTAAGTCCTAAATGTTATGCATTTATGCAAGTGATCTCTTACGCATTGACATGTTCTTTACTAATGTGTTCACCTCTGTGCATTCCCTAATTCTAATTCCTCTATGTGCATGCATGCCTCGCGTGTAGCTTCCAAATTTTTGCATGGCTAGTACTTATCCATTTTCTCGACCAATATATGTGCTTATGATGTACATTTCAAAACCCTCATTTCCAAACTCTTGTATGAAATACATCCTACACAACATTTGTAATGTTTTGTAGGGGTTCTACTACCATTTAAACATACATTATCACACAAGAATTTCACAAATCCATGGGAGGCATTAGAAGTAACTTTACATGATAAAGAAGTGGGAAGTATTGAAACTAGTGTAAGCCCAATTATGGAGGCACAGATCACATCCATGGTAACCTAACTAAATAAATTAATAGTAAACGACACTTGTGAAATGTGTAGTGGTGTTTGGTGCACTAACTACAAAGTGGAATGCCACACCAAAACATGTGCCCACACGAAGTATGAAGACCATATTTATAGTGTGTGAGATCTATGAAGACAGATCCACGATGCTCAAAACTAACCCTACTCCACCATGCCAAATAGTAAAAGGTATCCATTTACTAAAAGATATGTGATTTTCACACTCATGATACATTCGAGTGCCCCATCATTAACCAAATTCAAGAAGCCAAATCATCGGGAATTTGGCAAGCTACCGTAGAATAAATGAACGAGGATAAGGGAGCGGTGGAGGTGGGAGATACCCACTCATAAATTGTTATAAAATTGGATTTTCAAATCATTACCAGCGTGATTTCTCATCCTTCCCAATCACACACATTTTTGAAATGAACTGGCCCCAACTTGTATAAGATAACGAGAGAAAAAGGTGAAAAGTAAGCACGAATGATTAAAATTACATGTATTTTTGGGAATGAAAGTAATTCAAGAGATATACCAATAGAGGATCCAAGTACCAAGGTACGGTTAACAACACACATTGTTATACATGCACAAGATATGCCTTCCAACAAAGTGTATATCATCGATTTAAATTTAGCAAATTCCTATACGATGTAAAGCAATAAAAAGAGGTTCTTCAAGAGACAAAAGACTTGATAAGAGAACTTCAAGGAGAAATATAATTCCTCGGAGATGAGGAAATACTGGGAAATGAAAATTTAAATGATTCCAAGGATCAACAGGTCAGTAAAAATGAGTTTCATGAGGCATGTAGGTTGTTGTACATAGAAACTATATTATCCCTAATAGGTCAATGGTTATCACATAAGTTGAGAAAAGCGGTGCTCGAGAAGAAATTGTGGATAACACAAAGGTATGATGTAAAATTATTGAAAACATAAGGTTTTGATAGAGAGATACTTTTTGATGCATGTATAGACGGATGGAACATTAATGACATTTTGGTTTACATAGGCGCAGAAGTTAACTTACTCACATTGGATTCCTGGAATAAGATGGGGTGACCAGTGTTACATACATCCCCACATATTTTTTTCATGTCTAAAAAAACATGGGTCGTACCTATAAGAGTCCTAAAGAATGCCATAATATGTATTATGGGGGTGAATTTCCATGCAGATTTTGAAGTCATACCATTAGCTGAAGTGGATAATCTTGCAGTGCTTCTTGGAATACCTTAGTGGTATGTCAATAATGTCGACTTACAATTTTAGAAACATTATGTGAGTTTCAAAATAGTGTTTGGTGCGTCATCATCCCAATGGACCCTAAAAGCAGTACACCATATGTAAAGACTATGGAGGAGCATGAATATTTTGAGCGTATATACAATATCCAAGCTATAGGGATATATAATTTTGAACCAACACTGGAAGGAGAACTAAAATGGAGCGATAACCAATCAATTTCCGACACAACTAGTGTGGCATGTGAAATTTGGGTGCATGGATCAAACGAACTACTATGAAAAGATTGTTGAATGATTCAAACACACATCTAACCATAATATTATCCAATCATCTATTTATTTCACAAAAGTATTCATAAAATTAGTATAGAAAACACTCATCCCCCACCAGGTTTTAGTGGGAGTGAAAATATCCAAGACTTTCTTAAGGACATGAAATCTTATATACAAACCAACGAAGAATGATTGAACTACTTATCCTACATTATTAAACCATGGTAAGATGGTGGGAAACACATCATCGATGTTATTATGATGGATAGACACAAAGGAGACCATGAAGGCTTAGTTCAAATGAAGTAATTACATGTGAAGATACCTTACCTATAGTGGAGTAACTAGCCCAAAATAACATATACATAAATGTGTGGAGATATGGACGACTACACAAGTTAACAATGCCTTATGGAAACATCTATTCTATCATAAACTATGTGTATGGGTGCAAACATGGTATGTTGGTTGTGATTTATGGAGAGAATTGAGTTCATGGAAGATAACGACTCAACCATTTATACATACCTTTTCCTTTGTATCATAAGTTCCTCGCTTGACTTATACCCTTTAATATTTAAAATATGTGATATTTGGAGATGACACTTTTATAGAAGAAAGAATTTTGGCACTACACAAAAATAAGGGTTTTGCACTCATAATAATATGTTGTATATTTTTCATATTGTATACCCGGGAATATTATACACCTCTTCCATGAGTATTAGTGGGGATTTGAGGTTGGCCCCAGCTAGGGGTTTGAGGAGTCAGCAATCCCCCATTCAATACTTTGGGGCCTAGCCCCTGAGAAAAAAAATTGGGATCCCTATTTTCCAAGATTACATATATGTGATTTTTATCTATACGTGTATATAAGTGGTGTCATAACCCATGACTTATGGGGAACCATTATGGTTTGTTTTGTTATCCCATGGTTTTGGTACCCATTATATTGTAAAACCACTTTGATGGTTTCTATTGATGTGCTTACATATAGTTGGACATGTAGTAAGGTAGAGAGAAACTTGGAAGTACATTATTATATTGTAAATGGTTAAGTTAATGTAATAAGAGAGAGAAGTTACTACATTGGGTTTTTCCCTAAAAGGTTTTCCCATGATAAATTTTGTGTATGTCATTTTTGTTTATTTATCTTGAATATTTTCTTAAGTATAACTTATCATTTATTTTTTATTAGATCTATTCTATTAAGAATGAACCTAAAATGGCAACAATTGGTGATTACTTGAGTGAACCGCAAATCGCAAAGGTTGTTGAGTTGTTACATGAATATGAACATATATTCCCCAAAGGATACCACAAGATGAAAATTTTGAACCCATCTATGGGAACAATGCAAATAAAATTAATTTAACGATATAAACCGGTTAGGAAATAAGCATATAGGATGAATTCTAACCTATGCGTAAAATTCAAACAAGAACTTGAAAACATGATGGTTGCAGGAGTCATCATACCAATTAAAGAGTTTAAATGAGTAATCCCTATGGTGATCACCATCAAGAAGGATGGGCGCATCAAAAAAATTTGATTACCACTCTTTAAAATTTGTGTGCATGATAGACCCCTTCCTACTCCCTTTATTAGAGGATATTTTATAAGGATTAGCAGGTAGGGAAATATATTATTTTGAGATGGGTTTTAAGGATATCACTAAGTTAAAATTTTAGATGAGGATCAACTAAAGATAATTTTGCAACCAAATGGGGATCATACACCTATATAGTCATGTCATTTAGTGAAGAATGTACTCACTATCTTTTCAAACATTATTTTCATTGTCTTTAAGGATTTTATACTTAAATTTCTTCAAGTATATATAGATGATTAGATAATTTATGGATTAGTAAAAGATCATTTTGATAGCTTACGCTTGATGTTTGAGTGTTTCGACAATTTCAAATTTCCTTAAATGTGAAGAAGTGTGTGTTTTCTACTTCATTTGGTTCCTTGTTAGGGAACATTATTTGTAAAGATGGACTATTGGTGGACCCATCCAAAATTTTCATAATCATCAATCTTATGCTACCACGAATGCAAAAAGAGGTTCATGCCTTTTGGGACATTGTGGGTATTATCATAAATTCATTAAGGACTTTTCACAAATTACGGTGTCATTGGAGAAGTTGATGCAAAAAGAAGAATTTAAGAGGGGTTTCGATCAATATCATGTTTTTAAACTACTCAAATAGAAATTAACCCAAACACCTATTTTGCAATTCCCAAATTAGAATACACTATTTCATGTACATGTAGGTGATTCAAGAATTATTGTTGGAGAAATATTAGCATGTCCAGGGGAAGGAACTCTTGACCATCCAATCTACTTTGTAAGCTAAAAATTAATGTGTGCATAAATAAATTATACTACCACAGAGCGTGAAGGACTATCCATGGTTTATGCACTCAAAAATTTTGACATTATCTCTTGGCCACACCATTCATGTTCTTTACCAATCATATGGACCTTAAACACTTGGTCAACAAAGTAGTATTACATGGGAGGATATGTAGGTGGATAATAGTGTTCAAGAGTTCTAGTTCTTGGTGGTGGTAAAGTTAGGTAAAAATAATGTCCGACACGATCATCTTTCAAGAATCAATATCTACGAGCGACATAACCCATAGAGGATGGCATGCAATATTCTCAATTTCTTATCACAAGTGAGTTAGGAGGCGGAGGATGTTCTTTCCTTCCTAAAAATTAGGGTGGCACACCGAGAATTATAAAGTCAATCAATTCTAGAAATTAGTTGTCAAAGCAACACCATATCAGCTAATTGTCAATCAACTCTATAAAATGGGGCATGAAAAATTTTACGAGTTATGTGTTATATAGCATGGAAGGAAAGATATCCTAAATGAAGCACATGAATGAATTGCAAGTGGTCACTATGCAGATGATGTTGCTTGGAAGATCCTAAACATGAGAATTTAGTGGTAGAGTTTATTTAATGATGTTAAATAATATGGCGAGGCATGCTGACCAATGCCAAAGAGTCGGCAAGTGGGAAAATATGATAGTATGCCTTTAATCCCAATAACCACCTAAGAACCATTTGAAAAATGGGTAATTTAATTTTTGGACCAATGAACCCTACAACACATAGAACGGGTGCATGATATGCTATTGCGATATGATTATCTTAGGTGATGTGTAAAAGCCACACCAACTAAATATTACACACCATCCATAGCAGCAAGATTCATTTTGGAAAACATTATAAGTAGATTTGGTTGCCCATTGATCCTAACAAGCGATAGAGGAACACATTTCTTTAATGACACAATTTTCATTTTATTCAAGAATGTATGGGTACGCTTCATAAGATAACCCCTTATCACGCACAAGATAATTGTACAGTGGGAGCCTTTAACAAAATATTAAGTGACGTGTTGAAAAATATTTGTAATGTTAGAAGGAAGGAATGGGATGAAGAAGTATCGAAGTACTTAGGGTGTATCGGACAACATACAAGCGTGTAAATGAAGTTACCCCCTTTTTAACTAGTTTACGGGAAAGAAGTTTTACTACCAATCAACTTTTTAGAACCATCATTGATAATTATACATGTTGCAAATCTAGAATATGGAAACTCGATACATGAAAGGTTAACGAGGTTTTGTAGACACAAAATCACGCACTTGGGTACATTTCTATGTCCTAAAAGCATACTAACATTTATATGATTCCTAAGCAAGAAAAAAATAGTAATTGAATACTATCTTTGGCCTTTTCTTTGTTTCTTGTTTTCTATTTGACCTTATATACCCTACATCATAGTCGGAACTTTCTTGATTTATATTTTTGGCTTCACACACAAGCACCCAATCGGGAAAAAATCACCGAGGCGCTCCTATCCCCTCTAGGAACCCATGACCCTTTTCACCTTACTTGTTTCTTTTGGGTCTCATTTATCTTTTGGGCATCTATTTCACTTATGGTTCGGCCTTCCAGGTTGTCAATTATGAAATTCAAACAATGGAATCATATAAATACATAGTTATGTGATCAAAATCAAGGACTAAGCACTAAGAATTACTATTATCACCTAAGAGTGCATTCAAAAGGCACCTAAAGCACTCTAAGACATCCATCGGCATCCATTTAAGAGACAATGGCTGCATAAACTCTACATACATAGCATAGGAGGAAGAAGTTCTTTTTATTCCATCCACACATTCTACTACATTGCACATTCTAGCTACAACTTGTTATCAAGCATAACTTTACATAAGTGCATCCTAGGGCAAAATTTCTACACACAATCACAAGAACTACATGGATTCTAAGATGTAGTGTAGCGCTTATTTATAATTTCACTCTTGGGTGACCGTCAAGGTCGTTCAATCCTCATTCTATATTTTTATTTTTAGGTTTGTTCTGGTTTGTGGACTTGTGCGAGTAAACATCTCTTTGACATGTTGCATGTACCCTCAGAGATCATAGTGCAACTATCATGTGATCAAAAGGGAACAAAAATAAAGACCTTGTGACACACCACAAAGTAGCTCACGAGCTTCTGCGTAGTTACCACCACCCAAGCGGTCTCTACACCTAGGTTCCCTTGACCTATCCCAAGTGCCCCTTTCTGGCCTCATCCCTGCATTTCAGAATTTACAGTGAGTAGTAATGACACTCTTCCTAATTTTTTCATCACTTCTCTCTTCCCATTTTCTCAAAATCAACTAAGTCTTCTATCTCCTCTCTCTTGATTAGGGTTTCATATATTAAATCTTAGTTTTCTTGTTTCATTACTATATTGCAACATTTATACATCATTTATTTCAATAGTGACTCTATAATATTAAGATTTAATTAATTCAAATTAAATTAAATCATTTGGTGAACCCACTCATTCAAACCCTACCTTTTGAGAATGTATCAAAATCTATCTCCTTCTTTGAATTCATGGATCAATCTTCTATCCTTCTTTTACTCCAACCAAGTTTTTGGCATGGCTACTACTACTACTAATTTTATGCAAGTTCGTACTCAACATCCTCCTCACTTCATTACTCCAATACCTAATCCAACCATCAATGTAGTCACCACCCACCACACTCATCCTCTTACGGCTCCACCCATATCTTTTCCCACCACCTATCACTTCTATGTAATTCCTCCCACCACCTCTAAAGGTTATGACATCATTGAGAAACTTAAGAATACACTAAAAAAATATCTCTTTATGATCTCTTGCATGCATGCACCCGATTGTCATCATACATTAGAGGCCACCTTGATCCATCCACATTGAAAGTAATAATTCACATGTTTCCTTTACTCACCTCATTCAATCCCTCAAAAATATACCACATGTTATATCTTTTAGTGATGAGGATATCCCTCCCTCTACTGTTGATGATCCATTTGCACCTTTTCTTATCACCACTACTATTGGCACCATCTGTATTAAGTGTGTACTCATTGATAATGGATCTGCTATAAATCTATGTGCTCTATCCCTCCTCAGGAAAATTGGCATTATTGATGATTTAATTAATAAATCCTCTCAATTCATTCATGGCTATGATTCCACTACTCACACATGTATGGGCACTATCACCCTACCTCTATAAGTTGGGCCTAAAATTATTCCTATTGTATTCTTTGTTATCGATGCCACATTCTAGTTCAATTGCTTACTTGGTAGACCCTGGATTCATGCAATGCATGTTGTTCCATCTACAGTTCATCGGTGTGTTAAATTCCTACATGATGGCTATGAACATACCATTGCTGCAAACCTGACCCATTCAATTTTTTTCCGTATAGACCCCATCACCGCCATGCCCATTCCTCCATCACAACCTATTCCATATCACAATATTAGTACATATGATGTTGGTCAATCTAGTGCTCCTACTCCTTCTGCTACCTCTACATGCATTCCATCCATTCCTACTCATACTACTAATATCCTATCACCCACCATGTCCACCCCTATGGCTACTACTCCACCTATCATGGCTCCTCTCAATTCTACATTTGGCTCCATCCCTACCAATATCCTTGATAATGCTATCCAACAAGATAATGTTAACATTGATGATTCGATGATGAGGTTGATGTCATAGAGCTTAATGATGACACATGTGCAATCTTAACTTTACTCCTATCAAAATTGATGAGTCCTACTTCTAGATACTTTTTTTTGCTATTGGCCCTAGTGAATATCAATTCAAGAAGCCTCCTCCTTCCACTAATGCCATGATACCTTTTCAAGGGATTATACATACATTGGACATCTATCACCTATGTTGCATCTCCCCAAGTTCATTCTACGCACTTGGATCCCTTCACATGCACTCTCTTCATTCATAATTCTTATTGGCCTCATATTCCATTTAACCCTACTTACTTTGAGACTATTTACACACATGATGGATTAGCATGCCTAGGATTCACACTTGCCGATCTCCTCCTCCACCTCACTCTTCTCACTTTTATCATGGATGTGTATTTATTACTATTCTTATGGCCTCCACGTCTTCCATTTATCATTCTTCCTTACATGCACTCCTCGTTCCTCTCCACTCACACTTGGAAGTCTTGGCTTGATTACATTGGTGGCACATTGGATCCTAATCATATTGATATCACATTTCCCATGCCTTTTGGTTGCATCTCTATTTGCAATGACTCATTCTTGGGCTATACTCAAAATCTAACTCATTGGTATGTGCATGATTTTCCTCAACCTCCTTTTATTGATGAAGAATATGTAATGGGTATGTACAATTTATGCACGGATCTTTATATGATCAACCTCACACTATTGCTTACCAAGTCTCTAATCCAAATCCTATTGGTTATGACCCTAACATTGATGATCTTCTAGATGATTTTACTTGATCCTTCTCTACATCACACACTTGGGGGACATCACACTTTCTTCCCCTTCACTCATTTATCAATTATTACTAATCTCTACACTTACACTTTATGCTTTGTGCTTCACATCTAGTCTTTCTTACAAATCTTACACACTTTGATACACAATTGTATCGTCATTACCCTATGATGACACTCTAGTTCCATGGTTCATACTCAAATACTGAGGGTCTAAATCTAAAATGAACCTCACCACATTCACTCTTCATGCTCTATGCTTCATGATCTATCTTTCTAGCACACATTCTCAAACCATTTCCCGATGACACACTCTTGTTCTATGGTTCATTCTTGATTGTTGAGGGTATTTTATAAATGAACCTCATCTCATACACATCCATCACTGGGGGCATGCTCTCTATCATCTTCACACTTTGCATACCATTCCATCACACTCATACATTACATTTGCATATCTTGGTTGCACTTACTCTTGCTTTTTATACTACTTACATGATGCACTTTGTCTTACTATGCTAGTTAGATACTTAGTATGTCATTATCTTTATATATACACATATGCATGTTCACTTGGTATTTTAGAGTGAATGCAGATATCTTACATATTTTCACACACTACAATGATGCTCGGCATTGTATCCTTTTCCAGTCCCACCGAGGCTCTAGGGGCATCTACCTTTACTACTCTCACACATTACATGTGTTATTATTTCATCATCATTTATTACTTACTACTTTCTAGCACATTACTTTCCATTGATACATACATGCCTTGACATACTATTTATCTTTCTAACATGTTAATAGGTGCTTCATGTGTAAATTTTATTACAAGACTATATGCCACCATGGTTATCTGATACATTTTGCTTGATATTGTTTTCCATTGTATTATATTTTTGTGGGTTATGCCCTATGTATTTTTTGATCAATTTTTTTTTTGGTTTTAGGCCCTAATTGTCTTGTGACATTGTGAGTGATGTCCCATGTTTGAAACCCACTTTTCATGGTCTATCTTTGTTTGCACACTTGTTTGTTACATTTTTTTTTTTTGCATGCTTTTAGCTACTTTTTCTACTAACACATGTTACTAGCCACTTTTTTTCATGTGCCTTGGTTTCTACCATGCACATCCCCTACCCCCTATAGGTATCAACTTCAACACAACATCAAGGTCCTCTTTTGAGTCAAATTCTCCTATCGATCATCGCATGCACCCTAAAAAAGAGGGAATACATTGGGTGAAAAATCACCCCTACAATAGCTCTTAGAGCTACAATTCACATAACAAATATAAATAGAAAACATAGAACATAGTCACAAAACGTCCTGTGAATCTGACTTGGGTTGTCACACAACAAAACACAGTACACCAAGTGCCCAGACTCGACACAATATTACCTAGGTTCCTGTGTCCTCCCTGGGCGCTAATGTCTTGGGGCACACACAATCATCTTCTCAAATCAACACATTTCACAAAAGTCTTCAAGAGTAGTTTCATAGTTACATGCACGGTCATCCTTAGTTAACAAAATGCATATCTATCATAATCCATTTCAATTAGAACAATCAAATAATTGGAACTAATTCGGGATAAAAGAAAAAAAAGAGATACATACCATCTGTGTAGTGGTTTTATCAGGAAGATCATGGATGGAGAGTAACACTAGACCTCTCTCCCCAACACTTGCTCTTTGGTGTGAGATCACCCAAAAAACTCTCACTTGGCGTGAGATCACCCAAAAACTCACTCTTGGCATGAGATATCACTCTTGGCATGAGATCACCCAAAAAAACTCACTCTTACAACATTTTAGGACACTTTTCTATCCTTTACACTCTTTTACATCAGGTGCACACTTTTCCTTTATACACTTTTTTTACTTTTACATACTTTTTTACACTTTTTTACATTTACATTTTTCTTTAATTTATCATATACATGACTTTTACTACATTCTTTCTCTTCTTTTTGCATGTCTCCTTAATTACAAGAAGAAACAACCACAAGCTAAAAAAACATGTATAATGCAACACATACACTTCACCCCTAGGGTCACTTTCCTTTCCTAGTCTCCATGCTTCACTTTACATCATTCCACGCTTCACTTGTCCACTCAACACACTATTTCGCCACATGTTCTACAGGATCATAAGGTATGCATCTTCTATCTACTTTATGTTATTGAGTATTCACTCAAAAACATAAAGTGGGGAAAATGTAGACACAAAATCACGCACTTGGGTACATTTCTAGGTCCTAAAAGCATACTAACATTTACATGATTCCTAAGCAAGAAAACTAGTAATTGAAAACTATCTTTGGCCTCTTTTCTTTGTCTCTTGTTTTCTATTTGTCTTACCCCTACATCCTAATCAAACTTTACTAATTTATCTTTCATGGCTTTAGACACTAGCTCCTAGCTAGGACAAAAATGCACACGCGTTCATGTCCCCTCTTGGGTGCCCTTGAACCCTTTTCACCTTACTTGCTTCTTTTGGGTCTCTTTTATCTTTTGGTCACCTTTTTCACTTATGGGTCGGACCTTCTAATTGTCAATTACAAAATTCAAACAAGGGAATCATATAAATACATAGTTATGTGATCAAAATCAAGGACCAAGCACTAAACATTACTATCATCACCTAAGCTTGCATTCAAAAGGAACCTAAAGCACTCAAGGCATCCATCTATCATCCATTCAAGGGATAGGAGCTGCATAAACTTTGCATCCATAGCATAGGAAGGGAACGTTCATTTTATTTCTTCCACACATTCTACTATATTACTACATTCTAGATCAATACCCGCTATCAAGTACAACTTGCACAAGGGCATCCTAGGGCATAATTTCTACACACTCACAATAAATGCATGGATTTTTAGAGGTATTACAGCACACTTGGTCATAAGTTCACTCTCAGGGTGACCACTGGGGTCAGTCTGACTCCCCATTCTACATTTTCCTTTTTAGGTTTTATGTGGTTTGTGGACTTGTGTAGGTGGAAATATCTTTTGCAAGTTACAAGTACCATCAGTGATTATAGTATGACTATCATGTGATCAACACTGAATAATAATGAAGACCCAATAATACACCAAATAGTAATTTTGAGCTCTGTGCGGTCACCAATTTCAAGCATCTCAACGCTCAAGTACCCTTGACCTATCTCAGCGCCGTGTGTCTGACCTCATCACTAAATTTTAGAATTTTATGTGAGTAGTAACGACACTCTTCCCAATTTTTTCATCACTTCTCTATGCCCATATCAATCCCAGATTTCATGAAAATCAGCTAAGTCTTCTATCTCCCTCTCTTTCTTAGGGTTTCATATTTTAAATATTAGTTTGCTTGTGTCATTATTGTATTACAACATTTATACATCATCTATTTCAATAGTGACTCTATAACATTAAGATTTGATTAATTCAAATTAAATTAAATTAGGTTGTTATAGCTAGAAAAAAATTGATTTAGGTTAGGTTTCTTTATTATTTCTAATAAGTGCATGACAATTACACACTTTGTTGTTTGTATTAACCTTGTAGAACAAGCTCAAAATCATATTGTATTGAGGAGTACACAAAACTTTAAATTGGGAGGAGTAATTGGTGGAGGACAATATTGAAGGATTGTGGAACAAGTTTGATGAAAAATGTTATTAAAGTGATATACGAGATGTTTTCAAATAACAAGGGGCACATTAAAAGAGAAAGGTATAAAAAATCACATGCAAAATCATTAAATACATGACAAGGAAATAGAACATGGATGAAGTGCGGAAAATGAAGGAAAAAGTAATCTTCCGGAGAAGGATGTTAGCTTAATATGGAGTTATGGGAAGGAGCCACGTAAGAAATAAATAGGAAGGAAAATGCAGCCAAAACCAAAAGCTCATTAAATGCAAAGCTAATGGCATAATGGAGAAAGCTCTGATGAAAAGGCCCATATCACACACATAATAGTCATTTGGGAGAAAGCGGGAAAAATGGAAAAAGGACAGTTTTCAACAAATGGGAATTAATGACATTGATAGGAACTAACACTCACGCATGCAAGATATAAATAGAACAAGCAATTATTTCTTATAAGAAGGGTATAAATAAGAAGGGGTAATTAATTTTATTTTCCTGCGGTGAAAGCGGGAGTTCTAGTGAAAAATAGTTAAATAATTTGTAAATACAATTCAACGCCAAATCTGTCAAAAATCCAATCACCATTAACACCACCTTAAGCTTTTTTTTAATAGACTAGCCTATCGGTGAAACAACCGGTCTCAACCACCTTTAACATGGGGTTCGCAAACCCTTGATAAGATTATGAACTTTGGGGCAATTAACCACCCCAAGGTGAACTAGAGTGGTTTCCATTCTATAAATAAACATGATAAATAAGAATTAAATGCACTAGATAAAGGTGATAGGAAAAGGCTCGTGAGTTCCACAAGTATGTCGGGATCATTATATTCAAAGAAAGAGTGTATCGGAAACTGTGCACCACAAAGAAGTTGCACTCAAGTTGAATCGAAATAGCTCCAAAGCATAATCACAAGTAAGAATCGATCAATAACTGAATAAACTTGCATAACAGAACAAAGCTTGTTCATAAGAAAAAGACAGCGGAGTGTCTTGGCATGCTCATAAATGAATAGAAAAGGGGTACATATAGGGTGTTGAGTAACCCTAGTGCATGACACACATGAAACCCTAAACCTAACCCATGTGAGATGACCCTCCAATATGAGAGGAGGACACATAGGATAACTCACACTAACACCCCCTTCATCGAAGCTGGGGTAGTGGCTGTGATGAGTTAGACGGAAGAGGAAGACACTCCTAAACAACTAAGAAAGATGTGTCAATGGGGCCCGAACTAAAGGCTTGATAAGGTGCCCATATACAAACACAATCTTCTAGAAAAAGAAGAAGAAAATAAGGACTACATAGCCCAGAAGGAGATGAGCGGATTGTAGAAGACCTCACCCCAAAAAAGAGACCATAAGTGAAGAAACTTCATCTCGGTGAAGGGCTTGGTGAATAAATCGTAATTTGATCAGCTGTCTAAATGTACTGAATGTCGATGATACCATCATGAATAAGCTCCCGTATGAAGTGCATATGGATCATAATGTGCTTCATCCGCTGATGCTGAACTGGATTTCCAAAAATAGAGATTGTGCTCATGTTATCACAGTAGATAATGGTAGGCCACCGAAAGTGGATGCCAAACTCTGTCAGAATACCCTATAGCCAAATAGCTTTTGTGGCAGTGTTAACTGCTCCTCTGTATTCTACCTCTATAGATGATATCGCAATTGCATTTTGCTTCTTGCTAGACCAACTAATAGGACCTGAACCAAGAGAGAAACGCAAGCGTAACGTAAGTAGATTTCCAATGATCTAAGTCACCGGCCCAATCAGAATCTATGAACCCAATCAAGTCAATATCAACCCCTCCATGATAGTGAATGCCATCAGCATAAGTGCCATGAACATAATGAAGGATTCATTTAGCTACTTTCCAATGCAGCTCATGTGGATCCTGCATGAATATGGACACGATCCCAACAGCATACGATAAATCTGGTCGAGTGTGAGTCAAGTAAATCAAGCTCCCCACCAACTATCGATAAAGAGTACCATCAACTAAGGGAGTAGAGCAATCTGAAACCAACTTAACCCTGAAAGAAAAGTAGTAGGAGAAGACTTGCAATCGGACATCTAAAACTGAGCTAGCAAATCAAGAGCATACTTAGGTTGCGAAATCAAGATTCCCAAGTCAGATTGTGAAATCTGGATCCCAAAGAAGTAATGAAGCAAACCTAAGGCAGTCATGGAAAACTTGTTGGCTATGGTGATCTTCACATAATCAATAATAGAGGAAGAGCTGCCTATGATCAACAAGTCATCAACATATAGAACAAGAATTAGTATGGAGTCATCTTTAGTAGAATATAAACATTTGGATCGAGTGACACCTAGTAAACCCCGATGTAAGTAAGGAGTCCACCTTGGCATACCAAGCCCAAGGGGCTTGTTTAAGGCCATAAAGAGACTTTTTTAACTTATAAATGAGGGAGGAATCTTGGACATAACTCAGAGGTTGTTCCATATAGATCTCTTCCTCTAGGTCACCATGAAGGAAGGCACTCTTAACGTCCATTTGATGGAATTTCCATCTGTTTGCTGCAGTAATGGCTAGGTTCAGTTGAATAGAAGTCATCTTCACAACCAAAGCAAAGGTTTCTGTATAATCAACCCCAGCTATCTAGGAGAAACCCCTAGCTACTAATTGTGCTTTAAAATTTTCAACATCTCCATCTACTCCATACTTTGTTCGAACACCCACTTACACCCGAACGATTTTTCTTCCTTTTGGAAGAGTGGTGAGATCCCAAGTATCGTTCTTCATGGAGAGGAATACTCCTCATCCATGGTAGAATCCCACTCAAGAATACCATAAGCCTCCCGGAAAGACCGTGGATCGAAGCGAGAGGTGAAGAAAGAGTGGGGTCCAATGAAATACGAGAGAGTACATCTCATATCGAAGTATCTCTAACTAAATCTCCAAACACTTTGTAAATTTTTCCTAGCTCGAAGGGGACCAAGAGGATCATGCTCATATTTGGAAGATTCTTCACCTAAGTGAGAAGGGACATAGTCCTCGTCATCACTACTATCAAAATCAGAAGACTCAAAGGTCTAATGGTCAAGAGGATCCGGAAGAGGAGCACGCTCAATAGTATCATCATCTGATGAGTCAAAATCGAATCAGCGAGCTGAAGAACCTCAATAGGTGGAGAAGTAGAAGTCAAAGAAGACTCATCAAACTTAACACTTCTCTCAATATACAGCTCATGAGAAGTAGGATTCATCAATCGATATCCCTTCATGCCATCAGGATACCCTACAAAGATACAAGGTTTGGATTGTGGTTCCAAAGCCTTGCATTTCTTCTTGGGAATCCGAGCCATAGCCTTGGATCGAAGACTCAAAAGTGCTCAACATCAGGCTTGCATCCAAACTAGGCTTCAAAGGGTGTCATCCCTCTTACTACCTTATGTGGAACATGGTTTTGAATGTAATTTACACAATTCATTGCTTCGGCCCAATACTGTGGAGGAAGAGACTTCGAGTGAATCATACAAGTGGCCTTCTCCTTTAGAGTACGGTTATTTCTTTCCGTGAATCCATTCTGTAAAGGGCTATAAGCAATTGTATGCTGCAAAGAGATCCCTTCAGAAGTACAGAAATCCATGAACCTATTGTTTACATATTCACCTCCATTGTCAGTTTGAAGAACCTTGATAGACCGTTCCACCTGTTTCTCAGCAAGAGCCTTAAAGTCTTCAAAATGTTTAAAGACTTCAGACTTAAGCTTAAGAAAATATACCCAAGTATATCGTAAATAGTCATCAATGAAGGTTAGCACATAAAGAGCTCTAGTAAATGAAGGAGAAGGAAATGGACCAGAAACATCGTTGTGAACAAGATCCAAAGGATGAGTGGCTCTCTAGGCTTTTCCTTTGTCAAAGTTATTTTCAGGATGCTTTCCAAGGGTACAACCCTCACAAAGACCCTTAGAAAACTTGACACGAGGCAACCCGTTGACCATTTCGTTTTGGCTCAATTGTTCAAGGTAGCAATAATTTAGATGTCCGAAACGCTCATGCCATAGCTTACTAACCTCATTTACATGAGTGAGCAAGGTAGTGGGCATAGAATCAAAAGTAAAGTGGGAGAAGGTGTACAACCGTGAATGATGATCTACCTTTCCCTCAGCCACTGTAGTGTCATTATTAAGCTCATGAATAATCACCGAGTTAGGACCAAATTCCACTCGCATTCCTTTACCAAGGTGAGTAATTTGGTAAACCAATAAGAGATTAGTATAGAGATCGGGAACACTCAACACTTGGTTAAATGTTCCCCATCCATCTCTACCGATCCACAACCGAAAACCAACATTGTCGTGTCATTACCCATCGTGATTTGGGACATTCCACAAGGTTCGATGTTGGAAAACTCAACATGCAAAGAACCCATGTGGTGCGAGGCACCGGAATCTATAATCCATGTCGATGAAGGAGCAACTCTGGCTACAAGGGCTTTTCCTTTCTTCTTATCATTTTTAGCACCTTTGTAGCTGAGAAGACTCACCTTCGAAGCACTTTGTTTTATGGATTTAGGAACATTTAATTTATTCTTCTCAAGTAAATGAGATAAGTGATCAATCTATTTCTTAAAATAGTGTTGCTCGTCATGACTAGACTTCTTACAATAGGAACACAAATACTTACTTTTTGTGCCTTAGGCTCAGAAGTCGAAGTGTTTGTGTCATTGTTAGGTTTGGTCTTGGTTTCTTTATTAGGTTGATCCTTTCTTTCTTTCTTCTTTTCAGTCTTCTTTCCTTTGCTAGTACTTGCTACAAGGGCATGTGACTTGGACTTAAAAGACCCCATTTGAATGAGTTTGTCTTGTTCTCGAATGAGTTGGGACGAAAAACAGTCAAAGGAGGGCATAGTCCAAGTATTTCCCAAAGCAGCTTTTGTAGTGTAGAAAGTTGACACGAAGACATAATATTCAGGACCTAGCTTAGAGAGAATCATCAAGATCAGTTGAGAATCTTTCTTTTCAACTTGACATCCTTTTAACAATAATCTAATGTGTACAAATTTTAAGAAGAAAGCTTGTAGGTTTTCAAAGTCACTAGGATTTAAACCTAGTAGTTCGTTTTCCAACTCATGCTCTCTCATGTCATCTAGTTGTCCAAACATCACATCTAACATTTTCCACACAGATTTAGGTGTTTCGGATGCCTCAATGTGGAAGAGCAAGTCAGGAGAAACGAACATGAAAAGAAGACCTAAAGCTTCATCACTACGGTTTAACCACTTAGATTTTTCAGGTTCGTCATCTGGTTTAGTCTTAATTCCCATGGTGATGCGAAATAACCCTTTACCCCTTAGTTTCATTATTATTTTTGATCTCCATTTGAAAAATTTGAACGGCGTAAGCAAAGAAATTGAAATTTCATCCATAGTGAGAGAGAGAGAGAGAGAAATAAGTACAGAAAAGAAACACAACCACCCATGACAATAACAACCCCCTCTGCTTTTGGCACTTTATAGTTTAGTGCGTTGATTACAATCGAGTCCGTGTGTGCGGTTTGAAATACTTGGTCACTTGTCTTGCAATTAGCGTAATAACACACAAGAGAGGAGACCACAACAGTGTTTCGTGGAGCGCAACAAAAAGGACACCGTAAACAAGCACAAGTAAAAAATAGAAAGGAGGTGAAAGCCAACCCTAGTTGTGAGAAAAAGTGTCTCACATCACAAATGGAAACCCCCCATTGCAGGACTGTGGCGGACGCGCTCACTAGTTGCAAGCAATAATAAGGGTGAAATACAAGGTTTGGGAACTCAAGGAGTTCAGATAGTCTTCAAAATTCGAGAAAAGGAGCTTGGAAGGCAAAGAGGTGCACGAAGTGTCACTGCACACTTGAGCGCATGTTTTAGAAAAAAATGCCAATAACGCCTAAATTTTAGCATTTGGAAATGCCCAATGTTACTTATTTTAGAGCTATTGGAGATTTTAAAAAGCAAAAGAAAAGATTATTGAGATGCCAATTTTTAAGTTACGATAAATCGTAAGTGAGCAAATTAGAGTGAAATTAATAAAAATAGATTTAATGAAATTAAATCTAATTAATTTCAAAGGCTAATTAAGATCGAAAAATCTTAAATCCTAATGAAGGAAATTAAGACACTAGATTTAATTAAATTAAATCTAATTAATTTCTACTAAATAAAAAAAACTAATTAAGATTTTAAAAAAATTAAATCCTAAATAAAAAGCTTTCCCTTTTTGTTTTTAAAAATTTAAATTAAATAAATCTTATTAAAAAAGGAAAAAAGGTT
Organism: Taxus wallichiana var. yunnanensis; assembly: GCA_018340775.1. NCBI lineage: Eukaryota > Viridiplantae > Streptophyta > Pinopsida > Cupressales > Taxaceae > Taxus > Taxus wallichiana. The sequence continues at coordinate 157,292,055 of CM031239.1, forward strand.
TTTGTTTAAAAAAATAAAAATAATTTTTATATGGTTTTAAAAGAACTTCAAAAAAATTTCACATTTTTTTATTTAAAAACAATAAAAGCATGTATTAAAAAAAGTAAGAATGTAAAAAAGCTTTTAGAAAAAGCGATTTAAAAAGGTTTGTTTGTTTTGAATGTTTTTAAACCTACTAAAAACTATAACAAGGTTTTTAGAAAGAATTTAAAAAACGTATCAAAAAGCAAAACTTACCACTTACCAAAAAGATTTAGAAGATTGATTTGTTAAACAAACAAAACAAAAACTTACCAAAAAATGCATGCGGGTGCGAGGGCACGCGGGGACAGGGGACGGACCACGCGCGGGCAGCAGTGAAACAGCGGTGAAGGACGGAGGCGGGCGGAGGCCAAACACAGAGGCAGAGGCCGAAATGGCACGAGGCGGGAGGTCCACGGGCCTTGAGGTCACCGCTGTAGCGATGAGTCACAAAGGTCAGCCAAGCAGCAGACTAGGGCACTGAGCAAGGTCGCGGGGCTGGTGGTGAGCATGAAATGAAAAAAAAATGTTTTTTTGTTATTGATTATTTTAATTATTTCATTTTTAATTATTTTTAAATAATAAAACAATGAAATCGCAACACCCCTAATACTGCAAAAAAGACAAAAAAATATAGTAACAAAGAGAAAAAAGACTTAGTTTTAGAAAAAAAACCAGAAAACCTCTTGTTTTGTTGTAGAAACCTTGAAAAACTCAAGGTGATACCTACACAAGGAACACAAAAAAACTTTCCAAGAACGCTTTGTTAAAAGATGCGTTAGCAAGAAAGGACAGAAAAATAAGATCGAAAGGCTTGCACGAGGAACGAAAAAACAAGAGTAATTACAACTAAAAACCAAGTGCACATTTACCAGATCTCAGCTCTGATACCATGAAAGAGTTGACAGATCGTATCAGAAACTATGCACCACAAAGAAGTTGCACTCAAGTTGAATCGAAATAGCTCCAGCATAATCACAAGTAAGAATTGATTAACACGATGAGATCCCTCTCCACCATAAGTTTGAGCTTTTGGTGTGACAGCAAGCGGCATAAACTATGCATCTCTGATACCAGGTAGTTGAGCGTTCTAGCCCCAAAGTAGTTCTGGGATGGGTGACCTCCGAGAAATTCCTGGTGTCACTTCCTCTTAATATGTCGTTGGGCCTGATTGGGTGTATACCCGGCTCCATCGTGCGGGAGGGTATTGGCGTAGCAACTAATTAACACGATGAGATCCCTCTCCACCATAAGTTCAAGCTTTTGGTGTGACGGAAAGTCGTGTAGCTTTGATACCATGAAAGATTTGATGAATCGTATCGGAAACTATGCACCACAAATAAGTTGCACTCAAGTTGAATCGAAATAGCTCCAGCGTAATCACAAGTAAGAATCGATCAATAACTAAATAAACTTGCATAACAGAACAAAGCTTGTTCATAAGAAAAAGACAACGAAGTGTCTTGGCATGCTCATAAATGAATAGAAAATAGGTACATATAGGGTGCTAAGTAACCATAGTGCATGACACACATGAAACCCTAAACCTAACCCATGTGAGATGACCCTCAATATGAGAGGAGGACACATAGGATAACTCACACTAACATATTCAAGCAACTCAGAGTCCGGGGTAATCAAGGAGGACAAAGACACCAAAGAAGAAGTCATTTATCATAAAGGAGACACCATCGGAGGAAATAAAAATCACTTTTATGTCACAAAAGGAGAAGATCACTAGAGCCCTAGAAATTAATATTGAAATGCAATAACCATAGGAATCTAAATGAATTGGAGATTGGACCAATAATGTTACTTGAGCAAAATATCATACCGCATGATCATCTCATGCCTAATCTTGATGGAACTATTAAGAAAGAAATGGTGCACCCAACTAGACAGAATGGTAGTTAATGTAATGAGGTTTATGATATTATCATATGAAAAATGTTGGAAAAATAGGGGTCCTTCAACTACTTGAACTTCCTTATTTGAGAAAAGCTGTTATAATTGTACCAATACCTTATCTCACACATCAGGGAAGGGTATTTATATTTTTAGGAAGGTAAATAAAATTGTCATTCCATCGATCTATAAGGAAACAATTCTCAACAATCATGGAGATGATTTAGCATAAGCCCTAGAAGATGATGCCTCTGTAGACAATATTGGAGAACCTCTCAAATATAAGTATAAAGGGAAGTTCATGTCCATAGATGAACTCAAGGACCCTAGTAAAAGATTTGTGTGAATACTCTTGCCAAACTTGCGAGGGATGAGAGATGGATGAAATCCAATAAGAGGTTTCTAATCATTGCACATAAGGTAACACATGGGATAGTTTTCAACTACTCCCAATTTATCGCACAAGGCATAGTAGCGAGATCTTTGACATAGCCCAAGAAACTAAAGTGTTTAAACTTTTTGGGCCATGATTTTATTTTTGATAGTCTTGAGGATCTTGGCATACAAAAGGGGATGGTAAACCATCATGTATATATCCATTCAAGGATCCATCTCCGGTAGTAATGTAGAAACCATTTATGGCTCCCAATACTCGAAAATTCATACAAGGAAAGGTTTACAACTTAGTTGAAACACTTGCACAATGTATTTGAGAAAGATTGGAGAATCTCACGCAAATTACCTAAGGAGTTGGCTGGAAATGTGGAATTCAAAGTGTCATAATAAACTATTCGGTGGTAAGGATCAAAAAGATTGATGATACTCGACCCCATGGGCCAAATTACCCTATGCCTTCACAGCGAACTAATTTGTTTTATTTTTCCAATGGATCAAATGGAAAAGAATCTCAATATTGATTCACAAAGGGTAGATGAGGATATCCATGTGTTGTGCAAACATACAAGCATCCTAATCGAGATGCGCATAAAGGAACTTAGGTCACATATATTTTTCACCTCACTAAGTGGGAAACTATTGTGGTGAGGAATGAAGCACAAAAAAATCTTTAATCTGTGACCAAATAAAAGGGTAACAATGACGAACCATCATATGAAGAACCTCATGAAAAAATATTATCCTAAATGTGCACAAGTGAGGAACACGAGAAAAAGTAGACCATGCGTAACAAATACAATAAGAGAATTAAATTGCATGCACATAAATGTGTCAACCTAAAAGAAAAGATATTTGAATCCAAATTTAGGGCCACGCCTAGTGGAGATGGAAAAAGGAAAAAAACAAATTGGGAATCCCGGTGGCATAGGGTCCACAATCGGCCTTAGCAAAAGGAGATCAATGTTGAGTTCCTAATACAACACTCTTCGATACAAGTAGGCCTTTGGGCATAGGCAAGGTGAATAAATGGAGTACTCAATCCTGGAAGACAAATAATATCTATTCTCAAGTCACCCTCAAAGGTGGTGGAAGTCGAATATAATTTAGGCGAGGTCGTGCAAAGTGAAAGAACCAAAGGAGGTCATGAGGAAGGAAGTGGCCCTAGAGGAGAAGTCAAGGTGGAAAAATCCCAATAAAATAAGGGATAAAGGCTAATACATGAGCAAGAAATTAACACTGAGAGGATGAAGAATAAGACATACAACTCTAACCCAACCTAGGAAAAGATCAATGCACACAACGTATCAATGATGGAATAACGATTATAAATTTTTCTAATGGAACAATATTAAGAATACCTTGTCAACTAAGTTCTATAAAAATGATATGTATTTTTAGGATTTAAACTTAGCTTCTTATTTTCATGATTTTTGTATCCACTTTGATGTAGGGTCCATGTGTCACATATCTAACTACAAAACAAACCCTAGCTACCTACACAAAGATCAAGCAAACATTAGATGAAATAAATAATTCATATTCTTGAGTCGATTTACCTTAGCGGTCACCCCACTATGATTGTCACGGTACTACACTACATTTCAGACCCTATGTAGTTCTTGTGTGTGTGTGTGATTGGAATCGTGTCCCTTAAAGCTAGGTTTCTCTTGTTCCAGTCATAACAAGATAACAAGCTATAAATATTGTTCAAACAAGATGAATTTGTGAGATGGAATTCAGAAATTTCCCTTCCTATGAAGTGAATGATGTAACCCAAATGCGGTATTTGAATGTTTCCCTTTGCTCGAGTAGTATATAGTAAGTATTATCCCCAAATTTATTGCCTCTAATAATAGATAGTAGGTTGTATATATATGACTTACTCATTTAAAATTTGAAACTTAGTGAACAAGAGACCAAAAAGTTAGAAAATAAACAATATGGAAAAAATTCTCTAAAGGGACACTAGTGCTGGATGGTAGTGTCCAAATTGGGCGTATTGTCCCAAAATCAATAAATAGAAACAACACTAAGAATGTGGGCATGGATCCATGTGGACGTGACCAACATATACATATATAAGTAGTAAAAAGGAAAAGTCACAATCAAAGTCAATTAAAGCCAGTAAAGGGACAAAGAAAAGATGTCACCAATGTCTAGTCTTCACACTTGCAAATCATGCATATAATAACATACTAGATGCATCATGTAATACTAATAAGTTTTTGTTTTTATGTCTACTCATTATAATATCATTTAGGGAATATTTTTGGATTTGTCTCAAAAAAATCATTTCTTCCTCTTGGAAACATATTTCAAATAAGGTTTCATGAGATTTGGCTAAGTATTTCTATCGCAGTTGATCTCCTCAAGGTTTTAGCTAAAAAACATCATTGAGAACTATTGAAAATACCTAACAAGGAAGTGATCAAGCTAAAATGTGAAATATAAGCCTAATCTAATTTCCATTGTAGCGGTAAATAAATGCAGCAATAAAGTACAGAAATTAACCTAACAAAACTAAGCCAAACTATATGAAACCCTAAGTCCAAAGAGAGGGTAAGAAGCCTTAGCTGATTTGTAAAAATCCAGGAGGTGTATAGAGATGGAGAAATGGAAAATATAAAGCACTTTGATTGTCACCTTTGAATCTCACAAATTATAGATGCGGGATAATAAGCTAGACAAAGGTGCTGCAGTGCGCTAAGCATGTTTCTAGGTGCATGGGTCTGTGGAAATTCTCAAGAAACCTCATCTGAGTGGTTCTAGTTGTTCATTTTTTCACCTTTGGTCATTATGAGGTCGTATAATGATTTTGAAGTCGCTTGAAACCTGCAATAAAGTATTGACCTATAAAACCCTCAAATAAACATCAAATCCTAAAAAATAAAGATGCATAATGAGGGTTCGAACTATCCTCAATTGTCATAATGGTGAACTTACGATTGAGCATTGCACTACATCTCAGACCCAATGTATTTCTATGTGTTTTTGTGTGGAATTGTGCCCTAGGTGGCACTTGTGCATGTCACACTTGATAGTAAGAAAGTAAGATATATGTAAATAAATGTAATAGATGTGTGCATGGAATAGAATGAACTTCCCTCCTATTAAGTTATGCAAAATAAAAATACCTTGTGTCCCCAGGATGGTGCTATATGGATCGGATGGATGTAATGGAGCTCTTAGATTCTTGATGGATGTAACCTCGGTGGTGATATCTAATGTTTAGTGCTTGGTCCTTTATTATGATCATATAACTTTATATTTATATGATTTTTTCTCTAATTTCATAGTTAACCCTGAAAATACTGACTTCCAAAAATATAAGATGCTCAAACGTATAGAAAGGACCCAAAATATGTGAACAAAGTATATTGGGGTCGGGGGTGCCTAGAAGGGATGAGGCGCATGGTGCTTTGGTGTCCAGCATGATAAATGCCAAGGTATAAAAATTAATATTGAGAAAGTAAAGGTGTAAGACCAAGTGAAGTGAAAAAAGCAAATAAAGGTGGCCAAATACATGGGTTAATTAGTACTTTTCTCACTTAGGAATCATATGAATAGTAGTATGTAATTAGGACTAAATAATTACCCAAAGTGCATGATTTTGTGTCTACATTTTCCCCCACTTTATGTTGGTGAGAGGAAAGCTTGGTAACATAAAGTAGATAAGAGATGTGTACCTGATAACCATGTAGATCGATGTAGAGGAGTGTGTCGAGGGACATGACAAAGCATGGAGTGATAAAGAAATGTGAAGCGTGGATGCTAAGGAGGAGAAAGTGCAAAAATTGATGATGAAAATGAACCTAGGGTGGAAATGAATGTGTAGATGTCATGATGTGCCTATTGTCGGTATCAATGTTGTTGTATGTTGATGTTATGAATTATGCTGATGATATTGACTACCGCTTCCCATATGGATGAACCTACAAAAGAGAAGAACAAATAAGTAGTCAAATACACATGTATATGATTGAAATGTGTAAAAATTATGTAATGAAAGCATGTAAAATATGAAAATGTGAAAAAGGAACATGTGCACCTGATCCATGATGAGGAAAGAGTGTAGAAAGGATCATGAAGATGTTGTAGATGACCAAGTTTTTTTGGTGATCTCATGCCAATTGTGTCAACTATGAGTTTTTGGGGCAATCTCATGCCAATGATATGGAATAAGTGTAGGGATAAAAGTCTGGTGTTATCCTCCAGTCTTTAACTGCTTCCCACAATGTAGGACACCACTACAAATGGTGTGTCAAATTTGAACAAACATGAAAGTGCTAAGGAAAATATGCCCAATAAAATCCACTATGTGTGGATTTCTATAGACTGTGATGAAATTCCAAAACTTTGCATAATTGCCCCTAGTTAAAGGCATTCAAAAAGGGTTGTTCTTTACTAAAGACCCAAGTCTAACTTCGAGCCCTAAAGCTGAAAAATATGTTATATCAGTTTCATGTTGTGTTATATAATGAATGTAGACTATTAGATAGGGTGATTGATTCACCTAAATGATGCCCCCTCATTTTAGGTGCATGAAACATCGTTGAAGGAGTATGTAGCCCAAAAGAGGACCAATCGTTGTGTTGAAAGCTGTGCTGTAGGGGGGAAGGGAATGTCATTTGTAGAAACTAAGGTACACGCAAAAAAAATGGCTAGGAGACAAGTGTTAATATAATCAAACATGCATGTAAAAGACAAAGTGTAAGATAATCATACAATGTGTAAGCTAAGACGCAAGAAGACAATGTAGACCATGAAATTTGGTTACAAACATAGGACACAACTCACAATGTCACAAGACAATCAATGCCAATGAAGCAAAAAGCAGATAGTGTGCACACAAGACAAAGGGAAAAGCCCGCAAACAATGGCGAGATAATGAAAATCAATGTAAGAAAACCTTGGATGCATGTATTCCTATAAAACAAATGTTTCACATGAAGCACTTGTTAACATGTTAGAAAGGTAAAATTTATGTCAAAGCATGTATAATCTGGTAAATTAATGTGTTATGAAATAACAACACCTATAATGTATGGAAGTGGATGCCCCAAGAGTCATTGTGGGACTGGTAATAGGTACTTCGCCAAGCATCCATATTATGATTAATAGGTCAGTAGAATCTTTGATCACAACTAGAAAAGCAAGTGAACTTTCATGTGTGTATGAAAAACATAATGACATATAAGATATTTATCTAACATGTGTAATAAATTGAACATGTAAGAAAAAAAGTAAGCAAGATTAAATGCAACAAAAATATGCAAGTATGTTGTGGATGATGCGGAATGGAATGCGAGTGTGAATGATAGGAACCGTGTGCCCCCAAGTGGATATGTATACATGCAATGAGGTTCATTTTTTTATGCCCCTCAAGAATGAACATTAAATGAGAGTGCATCATTGGTAAATGATTTGAATTGCGTATACAAAAAAAGATGTGATCATCAAAGCACAAATCATGGAGTGTGTGAGTGATTTGGTGATTAAAAGTGTGAATGAGGTCCATTTGAGATGTATACCCTCAGTAGTTAAGTATGGACTGTGGAACTAGAGTGCATCATAGGGTAATGACCGCAGCATGTAGAAGTATATGTAAGAGAGATGTAGTGCAAATGTGTAGAGTGAATAAGTCACAAAATGTGTAAAAGACGCCGTGAGAGAAGATTTCCTAAGTGTATGATGTGTGATGTGAGATATTTTTAATGTGCATTATAAATGTGCCAAATGTAAGATGTGGGATATGGTCACTTGTGTGAGGATGCGTAGTGTATACAAAGTGTCCAGGTGTGTGAACTTCATGTGTATAGTATGCCCTCAACAATCAAGTGTGAACCATAGCACGAGAGTGTGTCATCGGGAAATGGAAATACAAGTGTGTGTCAAGATGTATATTTGAAAATCAAGGTGTGAAATGATGTGAATATAAGATGCGTGTCGATTTTGGGGAAAAAATAGGTGTGATGCCCCCAAGTGTGTGGTGATGAATGTGCTATCCGATAAAAGTAAAGGATGAAGGTCCTCTACCCGATGCTTGCGGTGATGAAGGCATGTGACTATGCTCTAAGAGTGGTTGTATATGAGATAGACGTTGGGTAGGTGAATTAAGCCTATATATGTAGTTGATGAGTATACATTGGGCACCTTTGTGTAACAAAATGTAGAGGTGATGGAGACCTATGTGATTTTGAGCATGGAGGTGATAAACACTTATGTGGAGGAGAGCACTCGAGGTGATGAACACCTACGTGAAGTGAAACAAGGTGGTGGTGTATGCCTAGATATAGGAGTTGTCTTCATGATGGATTTAGACTGATGTATTGGACTAACAAAGAGATAATATTGCATGGGTCATGTGTGAACATAAGAGCTAGGAGTGGATTGTGGTTTAGGATCAATAAGCCGTAGGGAACTAGATGGACTAGGTGATGCAATGACAACCTTAAGAAGAGGTGGCGACCATGGAGTGGATGGAGGTAGACATTTGATAGAGATTACTTGATTTGTTGTGAATGATAAATGTTAAGCATGCGACACTAGTATCTGGCTGGGCATTGGTGTCAGGATGATAAATTTTGAGGTATAAAAAGGCACACCTTGAGAAATTAAATTTGTAATACCAAGAGAAGTGATAGAAATAAAAGAAAGGTGGCCAAAGAAATGAGTTAATTAGTAATTTTGTCACTTAGGAATCATATTAATAGTAGTATGTTATCATGACTAAATAATTACCTAAAGTGTATTATTTTGTGTCTACAAGAAGAAAATTCATTTACTAACCTAAGCTAGAGAGTATACGAGGAATTTTGAACATGAAATGTTAAATTAAATCATTTAAATGATTTCATGATGGGAACCATGGTTTTGGTGTATTCTCAATATCCTTATAATATCCTATTATTTACAAAGTCATTTTAGTCGGTGTTTGATTCCATCTCACAAAGAGGAAGTGTTTCCATTCATAAGATTGTTATGTTTCCATTAAAAATTCTTAGGAATCTCTAATACTATCAAATAAAAAGAGAGCTCATGGTTCTTTGAGTCCAGGGCATGTGTGGAGTGATTTCATGCTTTATGATTATTGCAAGATGAGATTTTTCTCATGTGGGAGAAAAGAGATCATATTCATAAAAAGAGTTGATTTTCCCGAGCCTACCATTGCTCCTAAATTTGAAGAGTTAAAAGAGAGTTTTCCTCATTTAACATAATTAAATCTTAATTAGAGGATTATGATCAAACAAATATAATAGTGACAAGAAAGATATATCATGCAAGAGACAAGAAAGTGAAAGTAATAGTGATATAAGAGTGACTTAGCTTGTATTAAAACATATAGTCTGATTTTGAGTTGGAAGGCCGATTAAAATGTGCTAGATTTGATATGTTCTATCCGGAAAATTGGAATTTGAAACTCCTTCAGACATAATCACCCAGAGAAGGAAAATACTACTCGATCACTAATGTCTGAATTGGGCACTAGTGTCCTAGAAAATTCTCTATTTTTTATATTCTCATGGTTTGATCTTGTCTTTTTCCTTTCAATCTGTCACATCCACTTTGTTTTAGGGTTTTAATATCACACACGAACTTGTAGAACAAACCCTAGCTACTGCACAAGGCTCAAGAAAACATTATATGAAATAAATAATACATATGCTTGATTCAAACTGACCTTGATGGTTGCCCCAATGTAATTTTCATCGAGATTGCACTAAATTTTAGAATCTTTTTAGTTCTTGTGTGTGAGAGAGAGATTGAATCGTGTCCCTTGAAGCTAGGTTGTCCTTGTGCCAATCACACCAAGATAGCGAGCTACAATTACTTTTCCCCCAAGATGAATGTGTGAGATGGAATTTATAAATAACCCCTCTTATGCAGTGAATAATATAACCCAAATGTAGTCCTTGAATGTTGTTCTTTTCCCAAGTAGTAGACAGGAAGTAATAGCCCAAATAGCCCAACCCCTAATAATAGTAAGTCATGTATATATATTATTCCCTTGTTTGAATTTCATCATTAAAAACTAAAAATCTGACCCATAGTGATAAGAAAGGTTTTAGAAAAGATAACAAGTAATGTGGCATTTTAAATTTGAAAAAGGAGGAAAATAATAGAAGTGCCCAAATGGGACGATGGCGCCTAGGTGCTCCTATCCCTAATGGGCGATATTTATCGAGATGATCGGAGGATATAATGAAAAATACAGAGTTGGGTCACATGTTGTCTAATGTCCAAAATTAAATTAGTCATTTAAGAAAAGTAAATGATAAGAGTATCAAAAGGATAAAGCAATGTAAAACCAAAACAAGTTTTTTTAATGTCTAGTTTTCTTGTTTAGGAATCATGCATATAATGACATACGTAAAGGAGTGATGTAAATAGTAAATGCATGATTTTGTGTCTACATGTTCCCCACTTTATGATTGTGAATGAATATTCAATAGCATAAAGTAGATAGGAAGATTGTACCTTGTGGAGAGTCGAAGGGAGTTGTAACCGCTAGCATGTCGAGCGAGGATTAAACTTGATATCATCTTTGAATGGAAATTTTAAAATTTGTATCATGAAATAGAAGAGATGATAAGGATCCTAGGGTGACCTTGTGTGCGTAATAGAAATTATGCATGTGTTTTGTTCCTTGAATATTTTTTTCTGATCATATTATGTTAGAGATTGCTCCTTGTTTTATTTGTGTGTTTCCCTTTTGTTAGAGTAAGGTCAAACCTGCAAAAGAAGATAAGTGTAGTCAATGCTCATGATAAATGAAATTGAAATTTAACTTAGTAAATATGAAAATAGAAATGTGTATTGAAAAATAAGTGAATCAAGGATAGAATACACTTGAATGTCATGAGAGAAGAGATAGAATTGTTCGTATGTATTTGTTTCCTTGGAGATGGTTGGAATAGTACTAAGGATTTAGGTGTCATGTCACCAAACTAAGGATTTAAGCATCATGTTGCCATACTGAGGATTTAGGCATCTTGTTATCAAGGGAAGAGTATTGGGAGAGATGTAGGATTTTCCCTCCAACCTTTAATGATTCCCATTAGATAATTTCCCTACTGAGATGGTCACAACCCCAATAGAAATTGGTCATGCATGACACATTTTTCTATGCATATCATTGTCCTACATATGGCCTAGGTTTTATTCCTTATTTGATCTTGAGAAAATAGATTAATTAGTTCCCTTGCTAAAATTATTTAACTTGCCCTTTGATTTTGTTCTGTTGTACCTAATATTAACCTATAATTGAGTATTTTTTGTTGGATTTTAGAGAAACATGTCACTAGAAAATTGTTGGTCATGTATTCTACATTTTCTTTCCCTCGGATAGAACCATCCATGTGGAACACTAGCGCCCACCGTTCTATCGTATTGAGTGCTTTTATCTGCATTATTATTTTTGCGATTTTGATTCTAAACCTATTTTTCTCTTGTTTATTCTAATTTTTCTATGTACCAATATGTGTCGATATTTATACTACGAGAGGGTGAAATAATCACCCAATGATTGCCCCACTCATTTAGGGTACATGAGATGAACCAAGGTCAGTGAAACCCAAACGAGGAAAGTTGAAACTTGTTGGCACATTGTAAATATAACTTGTGTGGGGTAAATAGAGAATGTGCGTGGTAATTACCATGACACATGAAAAAAAATGGGAAATTTTTTAAAACACAAGCACTAAGTGTGGAGGGGTGAATTAGTGTTTCTCAAAAATTTGATAATACTTCAAACACTTAGTAAACCATTCATTCTTAATCAAATTTTTCATGAGATAATAATGACATTTAAACAAAAATAATTAACATGCAAGCACACATGGAGATAGTGTTTAATGTGGAAAACCCTTAAAGGGATAAAAACCCACTGAAATCAATTCACTAGTGTGGACAATTATCCTATAAATATTACAAGTATTTTAATTTGTTGAGAATCCACTCAACTTGAAGCACCCACTCCAATAATTTATTCAAGCACCCACTTGACCTTTAGCAAGCTCCTACTTGCATGGAAGCAATAACTCCCAATAATTCATTCAAGCACCAACTTAACCTTTTGTAAACTCCAACTTGCAAGGAATCTCCAACTCCCCATTTTACTAAGCATCAAGATAGACTATTACAAAGCTCTATCACTTTCATCTAGTTGATTGATACTGATAAATTGTGATCTCTTATTCAACTCCTATTCTCTCTCTTTCACACCTCTTTCATCACCTATCTTCTCATCACATCATCATGTTGCAAGTACAGTCTTCAAGGCCTCTTTTAAACAAACACTTTTTCCCTCATTCACACATGAATTAATTCATCTTCTTCCTCTCACACTTCACCATTCTCATCAGCTCATTACTCTTTCAATGTAGTCTTCAAAACCACATTCTTATGCTCCTTGATTTACCTCTTTTTCATGTCCTAGTTTTGCTCCAAAATTGCATTAATCAAAAATCTATTTTACCATCACACTTATATATTCTTATACATGATAATCTCATCCCTTACACATCTTTCTCTTCCACTTATAACTCCTTGATCTTATCACTTCCTCAACTCGTACCAAGGACCTAGATTACATCACTTCAAAGTTGTCATAATGTAATCATTGTATCTGTAAAGTGTCAATTACAAGTACTAACCTTTCTTGGGATTTTCATGACACCTTTGACACTTGTGAAGACTTAGAAAACCTTCATGAGCTTTCTGCACCTTTGAAACAACTGATAATATTCACTTTTCGGTTCGGACATGTGCATTTGTAACTATCATTTTCTTTTTGTCTTCTTCCTCACGTACCATTCTTTGTCTTCTAGAATACATAACTCATGCCAAGTGTTGTTAATGTGTGTTCACATTACAATATACCTCTTATTGTCTTCTATAATCTTGAAAACCTCTTTAACTCACCATTTTATCACAAAACTCCATTAGAGCTCATATACTCGACTATGTGCATGGTCTTCAAAGTATAGTTTGAAACTTGGATGAATGTAACACATTTCAAGATTTTTTCATGCAACACAAACAAGATGTATACTACATCACCAAGTTCTTGGAGTTTTGCAGGTTAGGGCTTAGGACTTCACTTGTAGTCTTCTTCTTGGTCGGTTGTGCACACATTCATGGCAGCTCAAGTACCAAACAAAGATCACTCCACCAACACCATTGTGTAAGCTTTCAAACCTTCTTAATTCTTGGAGATATTTTTATGTGATATCTAAAATACATTCAAGGACTTGGATCAGCTATAACATCTTCATTCTCTCCATGCAGCGTTGATTAAAACAATCTCTCAAAGGGTTTCCATTAATGAAAATTAGTCCTCACAAACTGATCAAGTTCAATCATCAAAAAACCTCTTCATGTCTCTTATGGAACCTTTCTAGAAAGCTAATCTCCTTGTGCAAATTTTCAAACCAGCAGCATGCTTCATTTAAAGGTATAAAGGTTCAATATTTATACATTTATGAGGCTATTTATCTTGGTTTTAGACCGAAAAAAACCAATCTTGTTCTAGATCTCTTCCAATACTCCAAAACGTTCTTTGATGACAGACCAAAGTATGTAACACATCACTAGGATCCTCTTCTTCAACTTCAAGCTCTTATTTGCAATGGTTATGATGAGGAACTCATATTTTCTCTTCCATTCCTCGAGACCTTCTTAATAGGAAAACTAAGACCGATTTTACCATTGATACTTGGAAAATAAATCACCTCATCGAGATCAAGTTATAATCTCCAACATGTTGTATTGTAATTCTACTAAACATCCAAGCTCACTTTTAACTTCAAGAGAATGCATTCATATCAAAACTCCTTCAAACCATCATGATGGGTTTTGAATTTATAGGCCTTAAGTGGTATATCATCTTGTATGACATGGTTCATCAAAAAAATTCACTTAACCTACCTAAAAACTTCATGATCATCACGAAAACTTCCCATAATTTCTTCCACATCAATATTATCATCTTGAACTCTTTCATGCATGACTATACTATCAATTTTCTTCAAAATAATTACATTTTTGTACCTTACCAGTTGACCTAGAGAATGAGAACACCACAAAAATGAATTACAAGGAGTCCTCTACAAGACTAAATCATCAAATTAGCTCACACAAGTCATTTTGTCCCTAAATTCTTCAATTCTTCCCAATCACTTTCAAAGGAGTGTTTTAGGAGGGTTTGGAACCTACTTAGGTTCTTAACAATCGTTCATAAAGCATAGACCATCATTTTAACTCATTCCACTTGAAAATTTATCTAGACTCAATGCCCCAAAATTTATGAAGACCTTAGGTCACCATGCACATGTTTAACATACCAATGAGCATCTCAAACTTCACCTTAGAGCTAAAAATAGCCATTTCAAGAGCTCGATAGCACTTATACTCACCTTTGTTCTTGCTTCTCCTTTGATTTTTGACCTAAAAGTTTTTCCACAACACTAGGACAACCTTATTCACATGTCCCAAGGCTCACTTTAGTCTACACCTTTCTAAATTTCATCATCCACCATGGTTTTTACATGCATAACTAATTTATTCTCAAGGGTATGCCTCCAAAAACCTCAAACATGTCTCTATCATTTGAATCGTGACCTATAGTATCTTCTATAGCCTCTCTACTATGTCACAACACATAATTCATGCTTGTATTTCCCTACTTTAGGTTGCTTCACTCCATTCTCTAATCCATGCCTACTCTAGGTCTTAGAAATAGACCTATTTTTGATAGTTTCAACCTTAGTTTCATGAACCTTCCTTGTTTTCATTATGAATTTGTCTTAACATACCCTCTTCATGTTCTTCATGCCTTGATCATACTTCTCCATTTGTTTCATGGCTGCAATCCACCATACCAAGTCATCTTGTTGACTAGGCCTAAGGATTAGACCTCTTTGGACCAAAAAAATCTCACTTATGTCACTCATGCACCCTTATATTCATTATGATGGTTGTTTCACCTCATCACACACCTGATCAACCATTTGGGGCATCATCCCGACATGTTATCACATCACCATTTTTCCTCTATTAGTCACTATCTACTCAAGAAGTTAAGCCTTACCAAGTGATCCCCATCATGACACCATGATCTCATACCATGCATTGTTCTACCATGTCACACTCACTGCAAACCTTCTCTTACACTCCTTCATCCTCCTTTTTAATTAATGATACTTTTTACATCAATGAAAACTCAACACTCACATGCCAACAATCTCCCCCTTTTTCATTGATGGAAAACCTCCTAGTTCTTCTCCCCTTTTTACATTAATGAAAAAATGCATGTCTTTATCTCATGGTATTATTCTTCATAAACTTATTTGGACCCCTTATTGGTTGGAAACATCAACCAAACTCATCATTCAAGCTCACAAACTTGTCTCTCTTTCCTTGACTTTGTTTTTGTCTTCGCCATTGCTCTAAGGTCACTATAGCTCCCTATATAGATGCTTTCATAACACATACACATGTAAACAATATAATATTTGAGAGATAACCTCCTCTTGACTTACAAATGTGTCTATCAACTTATAAATGTGTCTATCTTAGCTAAAGAAACTCAAAACTATGTTTAATCTTTCCATATACTGATTGTAAGTAGCATATAGTACTTAGGTCCCTAAAATGAACTTTTAAAGCAAAAGAGCCCAAATTTTTCCATTTATATAAGCCCATACACAACATGGAACAACCCATTATTGCTACCCCTATGATTATTCTACCACTATCTAATTATTAATGCAAGAATTAGGTTACATACCTTTCATTCATGCCACATAGATGATTTAATCAAACCAACACAGTCTTGAAGTCACTTTTCAGTGTTCTTGGTCTTCTCCTCATGCAAGAGCAACCAATTGAATGAAATACTTTCTCCCCCTTAAGTATACATGTAATCATCAATCATCCTACCATTCTAGCCTCATTAACACCTAGATCTCTGATAGATGGTTACATTAACTCCCCTACTCCAAATAGACCTCTCCGACCTATAAATCACTATTTCAAACCTCTAATGGCTTACAATACCTGAGATATAACATTATTTTCTCATAACAGTACTATTAGATTTTCAAGAATTACTTTCTAGAGTAATAGTCACTCTAGCTCCTTCTCAATAGCATGTATATTAGTCTAAATCATCATGAAATGTTATGCACATGTTGTAGTCATTATTTTCTTGATTTTACAAATCATCACAATACTGAGAAATCTCAACAAGCATACCTTGGAGTTTGATTTCTTTTCATAAACTTGTAGCCCTCCATCAAGTCTCAATTCTTCATTTTATATATGTATATCTTAACAAATATTCTTTACACTCTCTACACGACTAGAGACATCTCTACATGTCCATAACATCCACATACGGTTTTGCGAAGCATTCTCACAATGAAACACTCTTCTTTTTTTCCTTCACATATTTTACCAAGATTTATGTTGCTCCATACCTCTTCCAAGATGTATAAATACTTCTAGATACCTCACAATCATAACTCTAGGGATAATGACCAAAGCATGTAGGCCCGGTCGGCCCTCTCATATGCTTACTGACACTCATTTATCACTAAGAATCTCACCTTTTAACCTTGACATTTTTTCATTGCTTCATGCTTATTTATACAACCTCAATAATTCATATCCATCCTTGATGCAATAAAATTCATTAGTTAGGAACCAATGAC
Source organism: Taxus wallichiana var. yunnanensis (assembly GCA_018340775.1). Classification (NCBI taxonomy): domain Eukaryota; kingdom Viridiplantae; phylum Streptophyta; class Pinopsida; order Cupressales; family Taxaceae; genus Taxus; species Taxus wallichiana. Next base: position 157,309,091 of record CM031239.1, read on the forward strand.
TCAACACATAGACTCACTTAGCTCATGTTCATGCACGGATTGCATCTCTAACTCTCTATCTCTGTAGGACTAATCAAACATTGTGCAAAATTAGATGTCTTGCCTTCATGGATCTAGCAATCTTGTCACTTAACCAACACCTAACCAAGTTTTAGACCTTTAATACCACTTCTTTATCTCATGTACCTTCTTGCAACTATGTTTGTTTACTAAGAAACCTTTCCTTCTATCTTCGCGGACTGAAAAACTTAACACTTCTTAACACTAACATCATTTGCATCATGATAGTTTTTATAGCATCTCAATGATATATTGAAGAATTTTAGAGCAATAAAATCAAATTTTATCATCTCCTTGAGGCATCATATAGTGAAAATAATCCCTTGACTCCTTAAGATCATATTTGAAGGAACACTACCTACTACATGAGAGTCATCTCTTCAATTCAATTTGAACTTTCCTCTTGGAATGACCACTTCATGGCACCTTAAGACTCCTTTAAATTCATTAGTACACCCTTGATGTATAATTTTTCAAACCTCTTGTAACACTCCTTTACAAGGTATGATGAAAATCATAATGACCACAGGATTTTCAAGTTTCTTAGGATGATAATGATCACCTACACACATGACCATCTCTACAATGTTTTTAAGACCAATGACTTTATGAAACAATAGCAACATCAATCTAGAATTCATAAAACCAAAATAACATCATGAATACACTTTTCAAAAGACTATTATCACATTTAAAACTTCCCGCCAAACCTAGGAGATATGATTTAACACAAATTTGACAAAGACTAGCTTTTGGGTTGACAATCAATCTCAACTTGATAACTTGACTTTAAGACCTGATTAAGAGCACCTAGGACTCACATCGATAAACATCATTTGACAATATTACTGCCTTACACAACATCTCGAGCATTATTACCAAGTTCTCTTCATACTCAGTTGGAAGTACACATGATTTCTTCATGATATGAGACATCAAATGACAAAACCATGCCTCGGGACTACTTCACCTCTTTTACACATACTTAAATGAACCCATCACACCTTGAATGACATCATGACCTTACTTTCCTTAATTCTTGTACTAAAGAGCTTGATTTTATTCTCTCTTCTTCATAGGATCGACGGGGTTTGATGGATTCATGATCATGGGAACTTCTTTAAGCAGACTCAACCTTGTTTGTTAATATTCTAATAGCATTTACTTCTCCTTTATTGATGGACTATACCAACACCATGTAGGGCATATAGCACACTCACACATCTTTTATTGGCATGTAACTCGATGTTTTCTTCTTAAAATGTCAAACATATCATTTCTTCTTGAAGATTACTATAACCCTTGTCCAATCATGACCAACACTTACATACACTTCTCAAGGCTAGGAAACTCAATTAAGACTCAAATATACATGGTTACAGATCATGACAGATTGTCTAATGTTTACACTTTTCATGAATCTATACTTGAAGACTAGGATGACTATCATAACATATCACTATGACACTATTGAGTTAAGCTAGATAGACTGATTGAAACTAGACTTAACATGTTATACAAGGACATGAAGAAACTTTTATTTGCTAGGATGAACAACCATGAATTTCAAATACCTTACATAGATCAAACATGCATATATACCTTAAGAAATACTAAACAACATACCTTTTTACTATTTACACACTTGCAACATCTTTAGGACTTTGATAAGATACTACTGATGATCATGCACTTTCAATAACACAGCATGCTTCTTTCAAATGGTGAGTTCCTTTTATAAGCCTAGAGAAGACACACAATTCCTATTAAATTACTAGAATATTAGTAAGTCATCAAAGGAGCTTAATGACTCGATCTTATCTTTTTATTCTTGTGAGATTCTTTCATTCTTCTTGAATTCCCCTTTAGGTGTGATAATTGCATCTTCTATATCTTCATCCTCTAATTGAAGTCCTGATAGATATACATGTTGTACCTCATTCATTTTTATTTCTCGATTATGGATAAAGGTTATTCATAACTTACCTTAGGCTTTTCTTCTTCCTTCTTGGCTTGATCAATATTTTTTATGCCTTTCTTATTCTTGTATATCCTATAACTATTTTTTATTGCTTCTCCTCTCTATCATCTACACATGATGTCTTCTTATCATTCTTTTCTTCTTTATACCTATAATTAGGTTCCTTGACCTTGTATTTGTGCTTCACATTCTTCTTTCCAGTGGTTGTCTTAGGCCTTATTATCTTGAACTCACCTTTAGGATTGGTTTTCATTTGAATCACCTTCTTACCTTTCCCTTTAAATGCATAAGTATGTTTTTTTCCGAGGATGTTCATTTACATGAAAATGTCTTGCAAAACGTCCAGATCCATGAAAATTATAACATATAACACCACGCTTGCTTCTAGATTGATGTGGACTGAGATTTTAGTCATAATTAGCACCCTTATGATCATGACACTTCCTATCAATGTGTCTAACCTTGTTTCAATTGTATCATATTATCTTATTCATACCTCTTGAGTCTTCTTCTCTCCAAAACTAACTAGATGGTTCATATAGACAGTACTTAGCATTGTGTCCCTTTTCTTGAAAATTGAAACAAATTATATTCCTTGATTGCTCATCTTTGCAATCCCTTCATGGATGGTAATTTTTGAAAAATTTCCTACACTCCTTATCTCTACACCAAAAATCATTACAAGTATAACAATAGCCATTGAAATATCTTTCCTACCTTGATGCATTAGGTTTCCTCACTGATTTAGACCTTTTTGGATTTGTCTCCTTCATGTTTGCTTGTTTTCTTCTACCAACCTTATCATCTTCACACTTCTTCATATGATCTCATGTGAATCCTAGACCTATCTTGTCATTTTTTTCTCTTTCACTCTCCAAAATTTCATCAAGAACCTCAAAGATCTTTTCCAACTTTCCATACATCTTCAACTTATCAAAATTCAGTCAAACACCAACTTAACCTTTTGCAAGCTCCAACTTGTAAGGAAGCTCCAAATCCCTAGACTATTAAAAATTTTGATCACTTTCATCTAGTTGTCTGATATAATAAATTTTGATCTCTTATTTAGCTCTTATTATCTCTCTTTCGCACCTCTTTCATCGCCTATCTTCTCATCACATCATCATGCTACAAGTATGGGCTTCAAGGCATCTTTCAAACAAGCACTTTATCCCTCATTCACACATTAATGAATTCATCTTATTCCTTTCACACTTCACCATTCTCATCAGCTCATGACTCTTTCAATGTATTCTTCAAAACCACATTCTTATGTTCCTTGATTCACCTCTTTTCATGTTCTAGTTCTACTCCAAAATTTTAGTCATCAAAAATATATTTTACCACCACACTTAGCTATGTTTATACATAATAATCTCATATATTACACCTCTTGCACTTCCACTTCTAACTCCTTGATCTTCTCACTTCTTCAACTCATAACAAGGTCCTAGATGACATCATTTCAAAGCTTTCATAATGCAATCATTGCATCGTAAAGTGTCGATTATAAGTACTTACCTTTCTTAGGATTTTCATGACACCTCGGAGACACTTGTGAAGACTTAGAAAATCTTCATAATCTTGTTTCACCTTTGAAACAACTGATAATATTCATTGTTCGGTTCGACATGTGCATTTATGCTGTCATTTTCTTCTTGTCTTCTTCCTCACGAACCCTTCTTTGTCTTCTACAAACATAACTCATGTCAAGTGTTGTCAAGGTGTGTACACATTACAAGATACCTCTTCTTATCTTTTAAAATCTTGATAACCTCTTCAATTAGTCATTTTATCACAAAACTCCATTAGAGCCCATATACTCAACTCGGTGCATGGTCTTCAAAGTACAGTTTGTAACTTGGATGAATGTAACACATTTCGAGGCTCTTTTTATGCAACACAAACAAGATGGAGGGATATTCAAGATGTATAATACATCACCAAGTTCTTGGAATGTTACAGGTCAATGCTTAGGACTTCACTTCCACTCTTCTTCTCCATTGGTTGTGCACACAGACATGGCATCTCAAGTACCGATCCACAAGATCACTCCACCAACACCATTGTGTGAGCTTTCAAACCTTATTAATGCTTGGAGAAATTTGTATATTCTTTAAGGAATTCAAGTAGCTATAACATCTTCATTCTCTCTATGCAACACTTGATTATAACAAGGTCCCAAAGGGTTTCCATATACTGAGAAAACCAATCCTCACAAACTAATTGTTAGGAAATAAGGGATAAAATATGTGAAAAAATCCCACACATAATCGCAATAGTAGAAATTAATATGAATACTATTATCACATATCTGAAATAAAAGTGCAAAAAAATAAAAGAACACAATACAGAGATAGTATTTAATGTGGTTCACCCAATTTGGGTTACGTCCATCGAGAATCGCTTGCTCAGATTTTATTACAAGCCACCTCTTTCTCTCAATACAATACAGGTCTACTTTGAACTACACTCAAAAAACTTCCTTGAATTCACACACATCTACAATGATATGTCTCCCTACCTTAATAGGAAACTATTTATACAATTTTTAAATATCGTGGGTACTAAAACCATGGAGAAAACCACCCCATAAACCTATGGGTCAAAAATCTCGCCCATATGAGAAGAGCACATTTCCCAAGATATCAAGAACATTTTTCGAGGCCAAAAACAATTTGGGGCTGCCACCCGCTCGGGGCCCAACCCAGCCCCAAAACCCAGTGAGAAAATTATGGAGAGTGTATAGTACTTTTAGTGTACAATATTCAACACTTCCACACATGAAAACAGATTCCACAACATAACAATCTCCCACTTGGAGACTATTTTTCCTCTGAGAAAGCTTCTCAACCCTTCACTATCATCCGTGAAGACCAACCAAAGCTGAACATAGCTTTAGTTTCTCCCTTGTGACCACCTTGGTCCTCATGTTTCCAGGATTCTGACTGGTATTAATCTTCTCCACTTCAAATTCTCTTCCTCCAAAGTTGTCTTAATGAAATGGTACCTTAACTGTATATGCTTCATCCTAGAGTGAAAAGTAGAGTTCTTAGCTAGGTGTATAGCACTTTGACTATTACTATGCAAATTCTCTTCCTCTTGCTTATGCACCAACTCCTCAAGTAATTTTGTAACCAAATCATTTTTTGTTTTCCTCTCGTAGCGTAACATACTCAAACCTCCATGGTTGAAAAATCCACAAGCTTATGTAGTCATGAAATCCAGCTCATTTTTGTCCCACCTACAATGAAAATATAACATGTCATGCTTCTCATGTTGTATACATCTCTAATCATGTCTAAATCTACATAACCACGTAAAGTGGTGTCCAATCCACGTAGTAAAAAAATTTCCCCATGGTCCCTCTCAAGTACTGAAGGATCCACTTTATTGTGCTGTCCGGTGATCTTTACCTAGATCACTCATTAATCTACTCACTACTCCCACTACATGGGAAATATCATGCCTAGTGCACACCATAACATACATCAAACTACCAACTAATGATTAGTAAGGTACCTTGTACATCTGGTTTCTCTCGTACTATGTCTTGGGACAAAACTCATTTGATAACCTTAAATGGCTCGCCAAAGGAATCCCAACTAGCTTAGCATCCTACATATTAAAACCTCTCTAAGACCTTCTTAATATACTCTTCTTGAGATAACGTTGGCTTTCATTCCTTCCTATCTTGAGATATCCTCATACCAAGGATTTTTTTGGCTGCCCCCAAATCCTTCATGGCAAAGGCGTCACTTAGTTTCTTCTTGAGCACTTTTGTTTCCTTCATTTTTTTCCTACAACTAACATGTCATCCACATACAACCACAAGATAATATAATTGTCATCCTCAAATTTCTTTATATACACGCAATGGTCATAATGGCATGTAATATAACTTTGTTACATCATGAAGCTATTAAATTTCTTATACCATTGACATGGAGCTTGTTTGTGCCATACAAGCTCTTCTTCAATTTTCACATCATCTCCTCTTTACCTTTGACCTCATAGCCCTCTGGCTGCTGCATATATAGATCCTCCTCCAAATCACCATGGAGAAATGCAGTCTTTACATCTAGTTGCTCTAAGTGCAAGTCTTCTACTACCACTATTCCAAGAATAGTTCTAATAGAAGTCATTTTTACTACAGGAGAAAAAATCTCATCAAAATCTATACCTTTTTCTATGCAAACCCCTTAACCACAAACTGGTCCTTATATCTTTTCATACCTCATTCTTCCTCTTTAACTTTGTACACCTATTTGTTCAGCAATGCTCTTTTACCTTCGGGTAGCTTTGCCAAATCCCAAGTTTTGTTATCCATGAGAGATTGATGCTTCTCATCCATGGCTTGCTCCCACTTCTTCCCGATATCTACTTGTATTTCTTCATCAAATATATTTAGATATCCACTATCAATGACTAATAAATAATAAAGAGAAGGAGAAAAATGTTCGGGTGCTCTTCTTTTCCTATAAGACCTCCTCAATATAGGAGTATGGGGTTCCTATTGAGTAGGTTCCTGAACCCGATTCATGTGTCACTTTCCCATCCGAATATCCTCGCCACTACATATTCTTTCATGGATTCTTCCTATTTTCCTACAACCATTGCTTATACATAACTTTCTCATTAAATACCACATCCCTAGATCGAATGATTTTCTTGTCCTTAATACTCCAACATTTATATCTAAAGTCATCACCACCATAACCAATGAAAGTAAGATTTTCTGATGTATTCTCTAGCTTGGTCATATCATCCTTGTTTGTATGAACAAACACCTCACATCCAAATACTCTAAGAAATAAGTAATCAACTTTCTTACCTGGACCAAGCCTCCTTAGGTATGCCTCCGTCCAAGGAACTTGAGGGTCCTCTCTGTTTATCAAGTACATAATTGTGCTCATTGTTTGTGCCTAAAAAGGAAAAAGACATCCCACATGTAACCTCATGCTCCTAACATGTTCCATTATTGTCTTGTTCATCCTTTCTAACACCCTATTCTATTGCGGAGTTCCTAGAACCATCTTTTTCCTGTCGATTCCATTCTAAGAACAATAATTATCAAACTCATTACAAGTAATGCTCCCATCCATTATCCGACCTAAGAAGACCTATTTCATTCTCTACCAAGGCTTTCCATTTAACAAAAGTGTCAAATACATCAGATTTTTTTCTAATACAATATACCCAAACTTTCCTTGTTACATCATCAATAAAAGTAACATAATAATTTGAACCCCTAAGAGATGATACCTGAGCTAGCCCCCACACATTAGAATGTACCAACTCCAACTTACTCTCTTTCTTCATAGGTCCAACCTTAAGAAACTTTACTCGTTTATGTTTCCCATATACACAGATTCTCACAGAAATCCAAACTTGTTTATGTAAATCTAGGAAAATTCTTCTTTATGATCTGCATGCCCTTATGGCTCATATGACCGATCCTATAGTTCCATAATGTTGTATCTACATCTAAATCCACAAGATTACAATCATTAGTACTACAAGGTTCCAACCTTCTTACCTCTTTCCACCACAAGAACACCCTTGGTAACCTTCCAAGATTCCATTGTAAATATCACAATACAACCATCATTTCCCAACTACCCTTCCGATACCAAGTTTCTTCTTAATGTAGGCACATGTATGACATCCTTCAATAGCCATATATTCCCATTCTATATCTTAACCTGAATAGAACCTTTTCCAACTATGTTGTAAGGCTCATCATCACCAAGAAAAACATGCCCAAAATCCCCTTGAACATAATCAATAAAATAATTCTTATGTGGAGTAGCATTGAAAGAAGCCCCTGAATATAAAACCCAATATTCAACAATTATGAAAAAAAAGAATCAAAGCATCCTGGTAGACATTACATGTTGCCACATTTACCTACTTGTTTTCTTATTCTTGTTTCTTATTGTCTCGAAGCTCTCAAAATTCCTTGTTTGCATGCCTAGGCTTTCCACAAAGGTGCGACTTACCATCTTGCTTTTGGATTTTGACCTTTCCCAATATTTTTATTTTCCACGGCTTCCTTTATTCTTTTGTCTCCTATAGTTTCCATCGTCAAAGAATTCCCTAAAGTAGAAGATTCCCTAAATATTTTTCTTTGCATTTCCTCAATTAGAATCACCCCTACAACATCATCAAACTTCAACTTTGAGTTAGTTGGAACCAATTTTCTTACCATCATTACTAGGCTATTCCAACTCTCAGGTAAGGAGTAAAAATTAATAAATCCATAAATTCTTCATCAAATTCTATTGTAACCAAAGCTGGCATATTCACAACCGTATTAAAATCATTCAAATAATCTGCATCTTGAACTATTCTCAAACATCTTCATATTAAACAACTTTTCCATTAAAAATATCTTGTTAGAGGTAGAGGGTTTTTCATATAACTTCCCTAATGCATCCATAAGTTCTTTTGTATTCTTTTCCTTTGAAACATTAAATAATACCAAAGATGCAAGACATTTCTAGATTTTTCCAAGTGCCTTCCTATTCAAGAAATCTCACTCATCATCCGTCACGCTTGAGGATTTTTTCCCTTTCTTAGGAAGTGGAATATAAAGACTCTTTTGATAAAGGTAATCTTCCATCTACATCTTCCAAAGACTAAAATTCTTCCCATTGAATTTATCATCCTTTGATCTTCCATCATCTACCATAGATCCCACTAAAGCTAAAACTTTCCATGTGATTCAACACTTAAGCAAACCAAACCACGATCTGATACCAATTGTTAGGAAATAAGGGATAAAATATGCGAATAATCCCACACAAAATCATAATAGTAGAAACTAATATGCAGAATAATATCACAAATCTAAAATAAAAGTGCATAAAAATAAAATAACACAACACGAGACAGTATTTAACGTGGTTCACCCAATTTGGGCTACGTCCACCAAGAATCACTTACTTATAATTTTATTACAAGCCACCTCTTTCTCTTAATACAATACCTAGATTTTTTTAGAGCTATACTCAACAACTCTCATGAATTCACACTTGAACTCACACACATCTACAATGATATGTCTCCCTACATCAATAGGAAATTGTTTAAGTAGTTTTACAATACCGTGGGTACCAAAACCATGGGCCAAAACCACCCCATAAACCTATGGATCAAAAATCCAGCCCATATGAGAAGAACACATTTCTCGAGATATTGGACATGTTTTTCGAGGAAAAAAATATCGGGGCTACCGCCTCCGCACCCCCACTTAGGGCCTAGCCAAGCTCCAAACCCCAAAGTGAGAAAACCTGTGGAGAGTGTACAATACTTTTAGTGTACGATTTTAACACTTCCATGAGTTAAATCAAGTTCCACAACATAAAATGGATCAAGTTCATTCATCAAAACACCTCTTCATAGATCTTATGGAACTGTCTAGAAATATGAGATCTTGTGTAACTTTTCAAACCAACAACATACTTCATTTCAAAGTATAAATGTTCAATATTCATGTATTTATGAGACTATTCATACCAAGTTTTAGACCACAAAAACCAATCTTGTTCTAGATCTCTTCCAACACTCCAAAACATACTTTCATGAAAAACCAAATCATGTAACACATCACCAAGATATTCTTCTTTAACTTCAAGCTCTTACTTACAAGGGTTGTGTGGAGAAAATTACATTTTATCTTACATTCCTCAAACCTTTTTGACAGGCAAACTAGGACAAATTTTACCATTGATACTTAGAGACCAAATCACCTCATCGAGATAAATTTATGACCTCCAACATGTTGTAATGGACTCTACCAAAACCCAAGCTCACTTTTCACTTCAACCGCATGCATTCATATCAAAACTCCTTCAAACCATCATGACTATTGTTTCTTTTATAAGCCTTAAGTGGTAGACCATCTTATATGACATGGTTCATCAAAAAATCACTAAAACTAACTAAAAAACTTCATGATCATCATGGAAACTTCTCATATTTGCTTCCACATCAATATTTTCATCTTAAAATCTACTATACATGACTATACTATCAATTTTATTCAAAATAAGTATAATTTTGTACCTTACCGATTGACACGGAGAATGAGACCACCACCAAAATGAAATACAAGTAGTCATCTATAAGACCGAATCATCAACTTAGATTGTGCAATTCATTTTGTTCCCAAATTCTTTAATTCTTCCCAATCACTTTCAAAGGAGGGTTTGGAACCTACTTAGGTGTTTAACAAACATTCATAAAGCATATACCATCATTTTAACTCATTCCACTTAAAAAATTCTCTAAAATCAATGCCCCAAAATTTTGAAGATCTTAGGTCACCATGCACATGTTTAACATACCAATGAACATCTCAAACTTAACCTTTGAGCTGAAAATATCCATTTCAAGAGCTTGATAAGACCGATACTCACTTGTATTGTCTCTTCCTTTGATTTTTGACCTAGATGTTTATCCAAAACACTAGGAAAACCTTCTTCACATGTCATAAGGCTCATTTTATTCTACAAAATTCATCATCCACCATGGTTTATACATGCATACCTAGCTTGTTCTTAAGGGTATGCCTCTAAAATACCTCAAACATGTCTCTATCATTTAAATTATGACCCGTAGAATCTTCTACAGCCCCCTCTACTATGTCACAACACATAATTTATGTTTTTATTGCCATGTTTTATCTTACTTCACTCCATTCTCTAAGCCATTCCTACACTAGGTCTTAGAAATAGGCCTAGTTGTGCTAGTCTCATCAACCTTCCTTGTTTTCATCATGAACCTGTCTTAACATACCCTCTTAATATTCTTCATACCTTGACCATGTTTCCCCATATATTTTATGGCTTCAATCCACCATACTAATTCATCCTACTGACTAGGCCTAAGGATTAGACCTACTAGACCAAGAAAATCTCACGTATGTCACTCATACCACCTTTTATTAATCATGTTGGATGTTTCACCTAATCACACACCTACTCATCCATTTATGACATCATCTTGACATGTTATCACATCACCATTATGCCTCTACCAATCACTAGCTACTCAAAAAGATAAGCCTTACCAGGTGATCCCCATCATGACACCATGATTTCATGGCATGCCTTGTTCTACCTTATCACACTCACTACAAATGTCTTGTTGCACTCCTTCATCCTCTTTTATTTTTAATTATCATTTTTACATCAATGAAAACTCAACACTCACATGCCAACAAGAAAGGCTAAAAAAGTGTTAATCACAAACAAGCATGGCATGATGTAATAGAAACTAGTCAAAACATGTAGTAACATGGAAAAGAACACAAGTAGATGGTTGAATACATAGGACACCACTCAAGATGTCACAAGATACTCGAATAGCTCAAGGCTATAGGATAAAAACATAATCAAGCATAGGGAAAATCACACAAATAATGTGAAATAAGGCACAAGAAAAGGAAACAAGACATAAATTAATCGACCAAGATAAGAAGTAGGACTACAAGATAAATGTTACACATGAAGAACTCATTAATATGTTATAAAAATTTATAGTGTGTCAAGATGTATATAGCTGGAAAAAGAAATGAAAGTAGTATATATTGCAATGATAGAACCTAAATATGAAGAAATAGGAAAGGTAGATTCCCCTAGGATCCTTGATGGGAATGGTAAAGAACAATGCCAAGCATCATACATCATGTGATAACCTATAAGTAACTTTTATTCACCTCAAGAATACCATGTGAACATGCATGTTTGTATGTAAAAATTATAGAGCATATTATGAATCAAAGTAACATGGTAAGTAATGTGCAACATAGAATAGTATAAACAAGCAAGAATACATCCAATCAAGATCTAAGCTAGTATTTTTTAAAAACTATTTGGATGTTTTTTAATTATTATAATATGAATTACAATGAATAGGAGAGGAGAGCGAGGTTTCCCCAAGTTTATGTGTGTAAAGTAAGGTTCATGTAGGTAAATGCACCCTCAATAGTTGTGTTTGAACCTAGAACAAAAGTGTGTCATGGAGTAGTAAGGGGGGGATAGTATGCCCCCAAGTTTGTATTCCATGGTGATCTATCCAATGAGGATAGGGTAAGGTTCCATTATCTACTAGTGTGAAGGAGGTATGTATGTGAACATGATCAAAGACACTATGGCCATAGAAAAGTACATGTGGAGAAAGAGACCATGAAGTGGGCCTAGATGTGCCATGGGTAGTGTGTGTCCTAGGTGGTGACCTATCCCTATGATTTGGGCTATGATATCGGTAGATATGGCATGGATGAGAAGTAGAAGCCACATGTGGAGGAGATCTAGGTGTATGTGTAAAAGTAGCACTAGGAATGGTAAGATCTCTAGATTCCAGAGAAGTATGTTTCAAAGCCATGGGGCCATCATGAGGAGGTACATAAGTAGGTGCACTAGTGATGGGAGTAAGTGAAAGTGTATCAGTAATATGTGCCAAAGACACATGATTTTGTGGTGGGCTGCCTCAAATAGTGATAATATAATTCTCATGTACAAACTTACGGCATAAATGAACTATGGATGGTAAGGATTTGGTAGCCCTTAGCCAGTGGAGTCCTAAAACCATGTCATAATGTGTAATTTTAAATACAATGAGATAAAGTCATAGACATAGTGAGGGGTACAATGATGATGTGAAAAATGACATACCCATGAAAAGTAGGTGATTTACTAGTCATCTAAAATAATGGGAAACCAATATATTTTAAGAAAGATATTGAGCATGCATTGCGCTTGAAAGTAGGATGCACCATGACTTTGTTAATATCATAAATACCAATAGAAGTGTCAATTTTTAATCTATGTGATGAAAAAGAGGCATGAAAATTAGCATCAGTAAAAGTAATGACAAGTGAAGGAAGATCAATAGTACCAACAAGAAATCCAAGAGGATGATCTGAAGATGAAGGAGGAGGAACAACATGATAAGAATGATTCAAAGAGGATTCTAAGCTTATTTTTCATGCTTAGGTAGTGGATCATTGAATATTTTAAGCTTGTCATTTTCATTAGTAGATTTAGAAATAGAAATAGTAGATTCAGGAAACTCAATGTCATGATTGTCAATCAGATCTTGGATTAAATGTCTAAGCTTGAAACACCTATTAGTAGAATGGACATTGCATCTATGGTAATCACAATGTGCATTTTCATCAAATTTCTTTCCATGAGGCCTATTAGGATCTAGCTCAAGAGGAGTTAAAAGAGAAATCATATTACTTTATATGAGTTGAGGCAACAACATATGTGGTGGATATGGCAATATAGTAAAAATATATCATGCAAGTTGTAATTGGAGCTTCATGGATTGATATATATCATTGATAATAGGCTTAGATTCACTATACTTTCCTTTAAAGGTATATTTTCTTAGGAACTTATTAATAGGTTGATCAGAAATATTAGTACCATATTTAAGTTTACCCAAAGAAAGTAACTTGATTTCATGAATTTTCAAAGTATGACATAGATGATCAAAAGATTGAAAATATTCAAAGAGCACACATTCTTTCAAATGAGGTAATAAAATCTGGATAAAAAGATCTTACAATTCAGATTTAGCTAAGACATTGTTCATTTTAGAAAGATTATTCTTGTAGCGCAAGACATAGTCACTAATATGTTCATTAGATCCCTACCTCATTTTTTCCATTTGTGCATATGATATTTTTGTTCCAATATTCATAGAAAAGTGATCCAAAATATATTTTCTAAAGGAGTAAAATATATAACAAATTACAAAGACAAGTCATAAAACCATCACAAAGAATAGTCATGCAAGATCCTATGAAATAACTTAGTTAATATTTTGTAAGAACAAGCATAATCCAAACATGCAACATGGAATGATCAAAGTTACTCTTGGGGATCTCCATGGCCATCAAAGAGAGGAAAAGGTGAGGTAAAATTGGAAGAGAGTGGATAATAAGAAACCTTGAGTACAAGAGGTTTATGAAGAAGAAGTGAAGAATCAAGATATAGAGAAGAAAAGGAAGAGGCTTGTTGCAATTGAAAAATATGAGCTTATAAATCATGATAGAAATACTCTAAGGCATGGTTTTTGAATAATTTCTAGGTTGGATATGGGAAATGATGGGGAAATAAAAGTGAGTATTGGGTGTGGAAATAGGCATATGAATGGTGGATATCCCCATAGTGGTAAGGGGGAAGAAGGTGGAATAGAAGAGGTAATAACAATAGAGAGCTCCAAGGTACAAACCATACTAACATGAGAAGCATTGTCATGGGCACCGTTGGGCTACTAATAAATCATCAAGAATGTGTGGTACATGAGTAGGATTATCATGTAATGTAGAACGAAAAGTGGTGAGAGCATCGATTTGTTCCTAATCTACATTAGTGTCTTCATCATAAGATTGTTCATTATCAAAAAAATTATGCCATGGAGGGGGATCTAATAAAAATTGAAGAGAGGATTATCATGTGTGGTTTCAGCCATATTTTTGGATCGATTACGAGTTTGTGGAAGAATCTCGGTGTGTTTTGGGAGACCAAAGGGACCACTATGGGTAATTAACATGAAAGATAAATCCAATAACGAGCATATAAGGTTCGGGTTCACTAAATGATTCAACATAATTAAATATTAATCAAAGGACTGAGATTATACAAATATAATAGTAACAAGCAAGATCTATCATGCAAGAGACAAGAAAGTGCAAGAAATAGTGAGATAAGAGTGATTTAGCTTGTATTCGAATATTTGGGCTGATTTTGGGCTGGAAACTGAGTGGAACATGCTAGGTTGGATATGCTCCATTTAGAAAATTAGAATCTTAAACTCCTTTAGATAGAACCACCCATAGAAGGACAGGATTACTCGATTGTTAGCATCTCGAATCGGGTGTTAATGTCCGACAAATGATTTTCTTCTGATCTTCTCAAGGTCTGATCTTGTCATTTTCCTTTCACTCTTTTTGCATCCACTTCACTCTATGGTTTTACAGCTGACCTGAACACACAAAATATATAACTACCTACATAAGACTCAAGAAAACATTAAATGAAATAAATAATGCATATTCTTGAGTTATACTGACCTCGTGGTCACCTCAATGTGATTTTCACTAAGTGTTGCACTACATTTCAAACTCTATGTAGTTCTAGTGTATGTGTGATTGAATCATGTCCCTTGAAACTAGGTTTCCCTTGTTCCAATCATACCAAGATAGTAGGAAACAACTAATTTTTCCCAAGATGAATGTGTGACATGGAACTCAGAAATAGCCCCTCATATGTAGAAAACAATACAACCCAAATGCAATCCTTGAATGTTGTTATTTACCGAGTAGTAGATGGGAAGTAATATCCCATATTTCCCAACCCCTAATAATAGTTATTAAGTCATGTATATATCTTATTCCCTAGTTTTAATTTCTCGTCATTTACAATTAAAAATTTGACCCATGGTGATAAGAAAGTTTTTAGAAAAGATGGAAAATAATGTGGAATTTCAAAATTGAGAAAAGGAGGAAAAGGATATAAGCACCAAAAGGGGACAATAGTTCTTGGGTGTTCCTGTCCTAATGGGTAGTAATTTTTGGGATTCTCGAGAGGATATAATGGAAAATACATATCTGGGTCACATGGTATACAATGTCTAACATTAAAGTAGTCATTCAATAAAATCAAATAATAAGAATATCAAAAGGATAAAGTAAAATAAAATTAAAACAAGTGTTGTTAATGTCTAGTTTTCTTGCTTAGGAATCATGCATATAATGACATACTTAGATGCATAATTTAAATAGTAAGTTTGTGATTTCATATCTACATTTCCAAACATGACCAAAGATGATCATCGAGATAAGACATGGAACATCTATTCGTCCGAGAAAAAAATACATGTTGATCAGAGGAATAGTTGAGGGAGATCCTTTTCATTTGCAACATTCATATCCAAAATGTGGGAATAGAAGAACTTCATCTTGGATCATATTCATTTGGTCACACTCTCCACCTCTCTCTTCTTTTCTCTATCTAACATTCTATTTCTTCGTTGAGGAAATTTTTTTGTAAAAGTGACTTAAGTTACTTAAAGTTTCTATTTCTTCATTGAGATTACACTTTAAGTTAAAAAGCCACCTGAGAATAAAAAGTGTCACATGTTTTGGCTATAAATTGGAATTTTCTCTCCATTCCAAAGGATCAATTTTCTCTCTCTTTATAGCATATTATAATTCTTCTATACCTATCTAATAATTTTCTTCCATTCTCCTTATTTCACTCAGTTGGATGTATGTGAATTATGTAAGGACAAAAGGGATTTGTACTGTTTATAATGGAATAAAAATCAACATTTGAACTTTGTTTCAATCTTTATTTTTGTTTCATGTTCTTTATATAAATTACATGTGTTTTATGTCTTCTAATTGAACTGGAAATATCTCTGGATTGTAGTTAGTGAAATTTGGGTCCAACTCACTAATATAATTCCCCTCCTTATTCTTCTCCACTTACTCACCTATATTTTCTCTCTCTCTCTTATATATTGTCATAATTACAACAAGGGAATTTCCACACATTCCTTAGTCTATGACCACCCCAAGACATAGTTTAGTGTACAATTTTTCCAAATTTCAATAAATGAGAGCCACCCTATATTGAAGCGAAGGGAATTAGTCCCACAAACATTGACAAAATCCCCATTTTTTCCTTGAAAAATATATCACTAATAGTTTTGGCACCCACGGTAGGGAATATTTTTCTATCTTGCACCCTATATTTATCCAAAAATCCTAAAAATCATATATTCCAAAATCCTAAAAAGTAAAAAAATCCCAAAAAAATAAAAAATCAAATTGATGGAACTCCCTAAAGGCTTACCTTGGAATATTCACTAGTCAATGTAGCATTTGGAACCTAAGAAGATGAGGAGGATGAAATTGTTGAATCGGAATATAAAGGAGAAGAATAATTTGAATATTCAAATATTGGCATATTTTAAATACTCATTTGATAAAGATTCTAAGGAGGCCATGGCTGATTTGAATAACTACTCTTATGCAGTGTTCACGTGTTCACAAGTACATAAAGAGGCCTCTTCCTCCACTACCTAAGAGAAGCACTTAAATCCTCAAAAGGCAACTCTACAAAAACAACAAGAAAAAGAGAATCATCATTTCCCAATTCCATGGGGTCATCCAAGAAGAATCCCGAGAACGCCTCATGCTCTTTCCTCTTTTCGGTAAAATTAGTTTTGATTTTGTCTCTCTTGCTCCAAAAATGTAACTCCACTCATGTCAAAGTTGTCATTATTTCTAAGTTGTGCATTTCTTCATCCTTTGACATCATTGATCATGTGAATAGGTCCAAAATCTAAATTTTTGAGTTTGAGTATCTGAGAACTCATCCCAAGTAATTTTATAAACTTGTCCAATTTATCAAAGGAAGTAGTTCAAAGTTTAGTTTCATCAATTCCACTACTAAATAACCACTTCCTACTCCTAGTGCCACTCCTCATAACCTTCTTACTTCAATGTCCTCCACTTCTAAAACATTATAACCCTTCATCCTCTTTTTGTTGATCAATGGGTATAAACTAAGTAATTGTATCATTAACTTTGGTGCTTCTAATAATGTCACGCCCACAAAATTTTTCAAGGATATTGGTCTCACTCTCACTCGTGTTATGGGTTGTTACTCTATGGAAACCAAAAAAGTACCCCTCATTGGTCTAGTCAAAGATGCTTAAGTAGAATTTGTATATTTTCCTAACAAGAAAGTCAAGATCAACATACTTTTAGCAGGCATTCTATTTTCATATGGGATGTTGTTGAGCCAAAGTTTTGTCGGGATGTTGGTGGAGATATACATATAGACTAGTCATATGCCACCATACTAGTCAAGGGTAAAATGAAGAAGCTCCTTCCTATAAGAAATATGAGATACACTATTCAAAAAGAGGATGACCCAAGGGAAAAAATTCTATCAAGATTCAAGATATGACAACTATTTCATGACTTTAGAAGAAGATGTTGAGCTGCCCATATTTATGGAGGAATACACAAATTTTATTGAGTTGTTTATGGAAGAACATTATGACTTGATGAACCCAAATTTTTAAAATGTTTACTTCTTGTGAAGTATGGATAGTTTTTCTACTTGGTAATGATAAGAATCATGGATATCTTTACTTTCCACAAAGCAACCTTGTGGTGATGAGTGATGTAAATCATGAATAAAAATTGGTATCCAATAAGTTCTGGAAATGTGAGCCAAGTTTCCAATCATCTTCTCAAGATCCAACATGAGGACTTACCCAATGAATATGATTTTGAATATGAAGCTCTCTCTTTTCATTTGGGTAAGAGGACCTTTTCAATAATGAATATATAGATAATAAGGTGGTTGAGTTTCTCAAGGATGATTCCACTCAAGAAGAAGATATCTTTGTCATGATTGCAGCCCAAAAAGATCACAAGGAAAGTGATGATGTTTCTATTTTTAACCCAACTTTATGTTCATTATTTTTTTAAGAAGATGAAATATCATGTGAGTCTTACCATAGAAAGTAACATATTGAGAATGAGCCGGTGCATGTGAAGGATAGCCATCTAGAGAAACTAAAAACATGGATCGGCAAGAAGTTTGTGATGGTTTCAAAAGTCTCAAAAATTCTATCAAGAACCAACTCATAGAAATAATGGTCATGTGGAGCATGATAAGAAAAAAATTAAATTCTCGTCGAAGATGAAAAGCCTAGGTGTAAATGTGGTGAGAATATTATGATAAATAATTAATCTTGTAGTAGTGGTAAAGAGAAAAATCAAAAATCAAAAGCATGGATGAATTTGAAAATATATTTTAAAACTTAAAATGAAATTTTAAAGCGAGAAAAGACAATGATCTATCCAGATGGATCTTCACTTAAAAGCAACCATACACACTTTCTCAAGAAGAAGAAGAAGGAAACAATCTTTTTATCATATACATAGAGACCTCTTGTGTCGGCATGAGCATCCAGTGCTCCTCGTGAGTTTTGTGACATGGGTTAACCCCCTCCCATGGATCCTAAATTTGGAAATTATAGCATAGATTAACACTTGCGAGTTTTATTCTAACAAAAATCATGGTCCAATAATTGGTATCAAGGCAGGTTCCTTCATAATAGTCTAACCGTTGGAAGGTTTTTCTCAAAAACACACATGGCTAGTCATCAAGTTCAATAAGGTTTCTCCACAAACAAGGCTCCATTGTTCAACAAAAAAAAATATGCATTCTAGAGCATAAGGATGCAAACACTGACTAATGTCTCTTGGTTTTGATATCCGGCAAGCAATAGTAATTGGATATGTAACACCAAAAACTCCACCAATGGATACAGCTAGAAAGAAGGCCAGTGAGAATAATGCAAAAGCCATGAATGTAATTTTATGTTGCTTATCAGAAGTATAATTTATCAAGGTAATGCATTGCACTTTAGCAAAGGACATTTGGGATAAACTTCAGACCATCTATGAGGGTGAAAACAAAGTAAAAATTCAAATATCTAGACTCATAGGAGTTAGTTTGAAATCTTAAAAATGAAAGATGAAGAAAATTTTGTAACATATCTTCTGCATGTGGATGATATTGTTAATATCATCAGAGGGCTTGGTGAAAAATTGAAGAATCCACAATAGTTCAAAAGGTACTAAGATCTTTACCTTTAAGATTTGATGCAAAAAAAATGTTATTAAATAAATGAAAGACCTAGACCAGTTGAATATGGATGAGTTACATGGAATTCTCACAACCTATGAGATGAGGACATAATCATATAAGCCATGAAAAATGGAAACATCTATCAAAGCTTCAAAGAAATATAAAATAAAGAGTTTGAATCAAATGATGAATAGGATGAAGAAGAAGCCATGTTTATCAAAAATCTTTAAAAGGGTTCAGAAAATATAAAGGTAATATACCTTTCAAGTGTTTTAATTGTGGTAAAATAGGACATTTTTCTGCCAAATTCCCACATAAGGATGAAATGATGATGAGGAAAATCATGATGGGAATAAGAAGGAAAGAAAACCTCAAAACAAGAGGAGCTTCAAACAAAATGAATATAAGAAAAGGTTTGGAAAGAAAAGAAAAGCCTCTACTCCAAAAATCATAGTAGATTAGCTGAGGAAAACAATGAAGGTATATTAGACAAGTGTGATGAGAATAACTTTTATTCATGGCTATAGAAATAAAAAATGATTCCTCTATAAGTAAATACTTTTTGGAAGAAGAAGAAAAAGAAGAAGAAGAAGTTGTCAAAGATGAAGGAGAGGTAGATCTTGAAGAAGAACTCATATGTGCTTTGGGTGAGTTAAAAGTGCTCAAGAAAAAGAATGAAACTAAGATTACATATTTAGAAATATGAAGAAGAAAAGTGTGCTTTGGAAACACAAATATTACAAAATCTAGAAGAATCAGAAAAAATGGTTATTAAATTGAAAAAATAAAGAAAACAAAGGAAGAGGTGATAATCTAGTTGAAAACAAAAGAAGAAAATAGTGAAAGACTAGAATCTGAAATTGTCTCCCTAAGAAAGGAACTTGAGAAAACAACTACTAAGTTGAGTAAATACCTCAAGTTTGAGAAGATATCTAAATTTCTAAATGACATTATCAATAGTCAGATATCACCATTTATCAAAACCAGTCTTGGATATGTAGAAAACTAGAAGACTACAAAAGAAGATCTCAAAGAGCCACCAAAGGAGAAAAATACAGATAATCCAAAGAGCTATGCAGATGCTCTAAAAGGTCATAGTAGAGTTGAATGTAGTCAAAAGAATGAAAATCATGCTCCTAAGAATATCATTACTCTTCCAAAATGTGATTTAGAAAAACACGAAGCTCATTTCCTCTTAGATGACATTACATGACCAGGTTTTAGAACTACTTCTTTGGTTATTGATTTTCATGTAATCATTTTGGTCATAAAGTAGTAGATTATAGAAATCATACAAGAAATTTTAGTTAGAACAAGAATGAAATTTCTTATGGGTCTTCAAATAGAAATTACAATTCGTTTTCTCCTCTATCAGATTACAATGAGAATGATATTGTATGTTACAAATTTGATAACTTTGGGCATATAGAAATACTTTTTTAAAATGGTTTTATAAAATATCCCAATTAGAATGAGAAGATGGACATCCTTGCTAAGTAAAAATAAAAATCTAAAAAATCGTGGAAAAAGAAGTAAGAGAAAAGTTATAATTAGAAAAAGAAAAATATGTGCTTGTACAAATTATGTTTCATGCATATGAGGAAGGAAAAAAATGGTATATTGACAATGGATGCTCAAGGCACATGACTAGGGACAAGAAAAATTTCTCACCTTAAAGGAAATAAGTACAGGCACAGGTAAAATTGGAGATAATGTCATGACGCGAATAGCTGGAAAAGGAACCCTTAGCCTTGATAATGGAAAAACAAAAATAGAAGATGTATTGTATGTTGAAGGTCTAAAGCATAATCTTCTCAGTGTTAGTCAGATGTGTGATCAAGGACACACTATCACATTTTATGCGTAGGGTTGTGAGATTAGGAAGGTAGATTCAAGAAAACTAATTGCAGATGCACACAGAACAACTAATAATCTTTATGTGCTCAGTGAGATCAAGGGAGAAAAATGCTACATGGGACATTCAGAAGAAAGTTGGCTATGGCATAGAATAATGGGCCATATGAACTTCGATAATTTAGTAAAAATCAACACCAAACAAGTTGTAAGAGATATTCCTAAAATTACAAAACCTTCAAACACTCTTTGCAAGCAGTATCAAGCATGGGAAATAGACAAGGGTAAGCTTCAAGTCAAAGGAGTACTCTATAACAAAGTTGTTGGAACTTGTTCATATAGACCTTTGTGGTATGAGATCTAATTTAAGTTGTTTATGATATGATTACACTAGAATGACATGGGTCACTTTATTGAGAGAAAAATCAAAGGCATTTGAGAAGTTTAAAGCCTTTAAAGTCTTGGTTGAAAATGAAACAAATTTAAAAATCAAGTGTTAACAATCTGATCGAGGAGGTGAGTTTACCTCAAATGAATTTGAGGATTTTGTGAGAATCATGGAATAAAGAAGCACTTATCAACTGTAAATAAACCACAATAGAATGGAGTTATAGAAGGAAAAACTTTTAACTATACAAGAAATGGCTAGAACAATGCTAAATGAATCTAAGCTATCAGACACATTTTGGAGAGAATTTGTTAGCACAACAGTTTACATTTTGAACAGAGGGAAAGTTGGAGTAAATAACAAAAAAAGCACCTTATGAGTTATGGAAGGGAAGAGTTGTAATTAGTAAGTACTTTAAATTGTTCAAAAGTAAGTGTTACATAAAGAGAGATGATGAAGACTTGGGAAAGTTTGATTCCAGATCTGATGAAGGCATTTTCCTTGGATATTCTTCAAGAAACAAATCCTATAGATGTTATAAAAAAATTTGCACAAAATTTTTAGGGTAAAAATGTGAAAGTGGATGAAATAAAATACCACAAGGAAAATTAGAAGAATTTGTCTACATAAAAGAAAAAATCAACAAAAAGGAAGATGAAGAAGAAGTTGAAGAAGAAGAGATTGAGTGGAAAGATACAAAGAAAACATCTAGATCATTTCAGAAGAATCATCCAAAGAATCAAATCATTAGTGATAAGGATGTTGGAGTACTGACAAAAATAAGATTAGCAACTACATCTTAACATGCAAATGTGTCCTTGTTATCTAAAATAGAACCTAAGACTTTTGTTGAAGTAAGTGAAGACAAACATTAGATTGGCACTATGGAAGATGATTTGAATCATACTAAAAAGAATGAAACTTGGAAACTTGTACCAAGATGAAAAGACAAAAACATAATTGGCATCAAGTGGGTTTTTAGAAACAAGTTGAATGAAGATGGTCAAGTTATAACAAACAAAGAAATGTTGGTGTGTAAAAGGTATGCACAAGTAGAAGGTATTGAATTTGAAGAGACTTTTCTCTTGGTGCACATTTAGAATCCATTAGAATGTTTTTGGCATTTGCATGTTATAAAAATTTGAAGTATATTAGATTGATGTCAAATCGGCATTTATAAATGGGAACTTAGAAGAAGAAATCTATGTTGAAAACCAATAGGATTTATTTTATCAGATAATAAGGATTATGTGTGTAAGTTGAAGAAATCTCTTTATGGACTGAAACAAGCCCCCAGAGCATGGTACTCGAGATTAGACAAGTATTTACAACAACAAGGTTTTAAGAAGGGCATTGTGGATAGCAATATTTACATCAAAACTAAAGGTGAGAATCAATTAATTATTGTTGTTTATGTTGATGATATCATTTTTAGAGGAAGTAATGACAAGATGTGTCAAGATTTTTTGATGATATGCAAAAGGAATTTGAAATGTCCATGCTTGGTGAATTATCTTTCTTTCTTGGTTTACAAATTTCTCAATTAGACAAAGGTATATTTATTTCACAAGCTAAATATGTTAAAGAATTTAAAGAAGTTTAAAATGGAAGAATGTGAACCAGTCAGTACTCCCATGGTTACAGTTTTAAGTTAAGTAAGAAAGATAAGTCTCTGAAGCAAATTAGACTCTTTATAGATCTATGATTGGAATTTTATTATATGTGACAACATCAAGACATGATGTGATACAAGAAATAGGTTTGGTGGCACATTTTAGAGTGCTCCAAAAGAAACTCATGTGCAATTTGTCAAGAGAATATTCAAATATCTTAAAGTAACATTGGATTATGGCTTATGGTATTCAAGAGAAAAGGATTTCACTCTAACAACATATACAGATGCAGATTGGACAGAAAGTGTTGATGATAGGAAAATCACAAGTGGTTGTGCATTATTTCTTGGCAATAGCTTGGTATCTTGTTTACGTAAGAAACAATCTTCTATTTTATTATCTATAGTAGAGCTATAGTACATTGCAGTTGTGTCATGTTGCACACAAGTTCTATGGATGAAGAAAACATTGAAGGACATCAAGATAGTGTTTGATTTTCCAATTTCCATTTTTGTGAAGAAGTAACTACAAAAGGTGGAAGATCATATTGTTGAGGTTAGTGCCTCACACAATTTAGGGACTAGTGTCTCCATTGAGTTATAGCTCACAAAAATTTAGTTAATTTGATGCTTGGATTTGGAGACAGGTCTCAATTTTGAAACTCACCACTAACTCCCGAGGGATATTATTTACATGTGTGTTTAGTGCTCCCCATGAGTTTCATGACATGGGTTAACCCCCTCTCATGGATCCTAACTCTGGCGATTGTAGTGGAGATTAACACCTATGGGTTTTGGTCTAATAGAAATCATGGTCCAACATATTGGAGCACCTTTCTTTGCAAAGAAGTTTTAAAATGGGTCTTACTTTATTAAACTAGTCAATGGATTTGTAAAGCAGTATCATTTGGTGCTACCCATACATGGGTAACATCCAAAACAATATAAGTATTGAATTAAAATTAGGTTGTCTCCTGCATGTACTATAGGTGATGTAGGTTTTTTTTCATGTGGTTTGTTTCCTTTCCCATTGCATAGTGTGTTTCCATTCTTGTTGTGTGTGTGTTTCTTTCACATTATGTGTTTGTCTATTTTCATTCCAATATCCCTTTTGAGTTCGTTTTTCCAAATAGATAAAGCATTGGTCTACTTAATATTGTGAGATTTTGGTGTTCATTTTTTCCTCATTTTTGTTTCACTCAAATCAAGTCAATTCCTTGAGTACTAACCAATTGTTGACATATAGAATGTCTCAAAGCATTTTACTTGACAACCCTACAAAAAAATCACTTCTTGACCAAGTTGGCCAGAATTGCCAAATTTGTCTCTTTACAAAGGTCAACTTATGTGGAAGGTTTGAGGAGCCTCAAGTGGTTTCCATAAGGCTGTATTATAGTCATTGGAAAGGTATAAAAGTATATTTCATTACAGTATGATTTAAGAAATATTTTGGGAGCTTTGCACTAGTCTTGGGAACATATTCACCTTTGACACTTTTTGAGGAAAACGTGTTCTCGGTCATCTAAGAAAGATCAACTTACAAAAATGGTTCGGGAGCCTCATGTGGTTTCAGAATCTCAAATCATAATCATTATAAATTATTTAAGATCTACTACTTGATGGCATATTCAAGATAAAGTTTTGGAAACATCGAGAATGGAAGCGTACGCCGGAAAAGTGACAAAGCGAGCGTGAGAATCTACAAGTAACTCTTCCGCATACCCGACCTCTCGAGGTCGTGCGAGATAGCCGGTGGGGGGTAGAATATGTGTGGGATGCAGACAAACTAGTTAGGCAGTCTAATGTCTTCGACACACACTAGTGGAATTTGCGAATCTAAGGCAAAGAAGGCCCTTCTAACTTAGAGTGGTGTGATAGATCGATCGGCAAGGATGACTGCTCAAGGCTCCAATCAATATCGAGCTCGGCATGATTCGATCTATGGGTTGTGGAATACATGGAAAATGACAGGATAGTTTTCGTATATGTCTCCGTGATAAGGTCATATGGTGGATGGTGGAAATAATTGACTCTACGGATGATTCTCTGGCCTAGTCCAGAATTCTCTAGCTTCGTTAGCTGCTATATCTAGTAAGGACAATTGTTCGATGATGATGGGTGGAATTGGAGTGGATTGGAATACTAGTATGCGTAAGCTAGCGTCTATATCTGATTGACTTGTGGACTCGTTGGGCTGTGGGATCTGTGGATCACAACCATAGACTCTTGGTTGTTGCGGTCCTGTTATGGTCATGCGTGAAATCAAGTTCTAATCCCTAGTATCCAGTAATCATATGCTTTCTCAGCTTCTATGTTTAGGACCAACAACTATGTGATTTTCTCAGAATATCTCACAGGTGTTCGTGCAACCTGGATCCTTAGACTGGTATCTATATCTGTGAGAGTGTCTCCTGCACC
Source organism: Taxus wallichiana var. yunnanensis (assembly GCA_018340775.1). Taxonomy (NCBI): domain Eukaryota; kingdom Viridiplantae; phylum Streptophyta; class Pinopsida; order Cupressales; family Taxaceae; genus Taxus; species Taxus wallichiana. Next base: position 157,335,103 of record CM031239.1, read on the forward strand.
TAGCTGTGGGACCAAAGGATCACAACCAAAGGTTTTTTCTCTTTCGAACCCTTCTACAGTCATGTGAGTGTTTACCTAGGGCAATATGTAATTTGGTTGGTTTGACCAAAATGTGTGTGCTTAGTCGTCCTCTATGTTTAACCCTCTCAACTAAGAACTGATCAGTTGTAAGTCTGTTGTTGTTTGGAATACTTGTATTCTGAGATTTTGGTCTATGTCAACTATTGCTGTGACGAGATTTGGTTGAGGCATGATTGGCTCAAATATATATTCCCTGGGCTCCTGAGGTCACGTGATTGTCATACAAAATAAAATGTAAATCTAACTGTAACGAAGCAAATTCTAACTACGTGGAATAAATCTAAAACATATATATAACTTCTATTCTTCTAAGAAACCTTTCAAGAATACAATGAAAGCAAGCTATTTAAATGTATCTAGGAATAACAACTAAATAATAATTTAAAACAGACAAAATAACCAAGTGTAGTTATCAGCCTGTGTAATTTGTAGATTTATTCTAAATAAAATAGCTCATCTAATCTATCTGCAAGATTCTCGATCCTACCTCAGAAGTGAGGAGTGAATCATAGTTTCTCAGAAACTATCAATCCTCACAACTTCCCTGGCAATATCGAGAATAGAATTCACTGAAATGAGGCAATTATCTACTCTATTTGATATGATTCTAACTAGAACTTTGAAATCTAGAACCTGGATTCCGCAGAACAGTGGCGAATCCGATGGTATGTGTGATCTTGTCCCCTTAGTATGATCTCCTCGTTCTTTCATGTTCACGTGGATCCAGAAAAGCGTGTAATGCTAGCACCGATAAGAGTAGATTTTAGGACAAGGACAGCTCAGAATGCAGACCGAAAATACGAGTAGGAGAGGGACAGCGCAAGAGTACAGAGCTTGGCTTATGCGATTCCTAGCGGGATTTTACTGCGAGTCATGCAACGTGAAGCGACCAGAACCTGTAACTATCTTATTCGAAGAGCAAAACCTGTAACTTTAATGGCTTCCTAAGCTATTTTGTTCTAATGGATTGGATAAAATAATGACACTTTGTTTGCACTGACAATGTTGGATATGTGGCTTACCAACAGCTGAATAAAGCTAACCAAGCATATAATGAACTGAACTAAGAACTCTAAGCAACAATAAAATTAAATCTACAAAGCAAAGAGAAATTCAGAGGCAAGCTTCAAGGCCGATTGGATGAAATGACAAAGACTACTACGCATAAGATGGGTATGTGGCTTACCAACAGCTGAGCAATCTAACTAAAGATGCAAGTGAATTCAAGCTATGGCTTCTAAACAAGATAACAAGCTAAAATACTAAAATGAGGAGAGCAAAGATCAGTCTTCAAAATCCAGCCAAACTTCAGACCATTTGCTTGTGCACAAACCATGCATTTATAGGAATTCAATCACCCAAAAATCAAAACCAAATTGAACTCCTAAACAATAAACAAAGGAAAAACACTATTCCAGGGGACCAAAAACATAAATGCATGCTCAAGTCGGCAAAGAAAGCTGGTGAATCGTGATATTTCACGCGAGTCGCATCAAAAGAATGTTCTGGAAAATGCGCACAGGACCGCCGCTCTGAGCAGGGCGGCGGTTACAGGACCGCCGCCCTGATTAGGGCGGCGGTTTCATCATTGAAGATCAAGAGGCCAAGGAAAGAGGGAAAAGAGGAAAACAAAGGGCGCGGGGGCTAAGCGGGGCATGCGGGATGTTAACGCATACTCGAGGGATTTTCCGGATCCCGAACACCTTGCGAGGAGACCTGTATCATCATTGGGGAACTTGTTACACTGTTCCGGCAGTACAATACCTTACAATTTTGGGTACGTACATATTGCCCCCTCGGAGAAGTGTTTTAGCCATGAAGAGGCATAAAATGGTGGGTCCGAGTATGGCAGTCCCGAAATGGGGAGTTAGAAGCTATACCTTACTCGTCCGTGTGTTGAAACGACGCCATCCGAAATTCCCGCTACGCAAAATGAAAAGAGAACTCAAGTGCAGATAGATACAAAACTTGGAAAATAAACGCTAAATTGATAGGGAATGAGAACGTACCATTCGTGCGGGGATAGGAACTTACCTCCATCAGCGCTCCAAACCTGCGAAAAAGTCTTTTAAAACGAAATAGGGTGCTATATATATGAAAGTGGGCCCATTTTCCTATTCATTTGCGCGTTGATTTGATTGATTTTGAGCTCTGGGACCCACGGTGACGGTTTCGTGCGTGAGTAGAGTCAAAACGTCTGCAGCGAGATCGTGATCATGCCTCCACGTGCGGAACACCACCTGCTAGATCACAGGTTGGTTTTCTTCAATTTTGCGTTTTTCCCCCTTTAAATTTGAAATGTTAAATTTGTCGTAATGGGGGGGTTATTTTTGAAAATGTTAGGTTCAAAAGGTCCACCTAGGGGGGGCGCCTACTGGGTAGGCTCCATCTTTAGGTTAAATGGTCTTTTTTTACTTATTTTGGGCTTTTTGGGATTAGAAACCCGCGGGTTTTCGGACCGCGACCGCTGCCCAGCCGGGCGGCGGTTCACATGACCGCCGCCTGCTGTTCGCGGCGGTAGTTACTGACCTCGCCGCCCTTAAGGCGGCGGTTACAAAACCGCCTCCCTGCTCAGGGCGGCGGTTCTGACAGAATGCAAAAGAACTTAATTTTTGAGATTGCACTTGTATTTTCTTGCACTTCTATACGTTTTTATGACCTTCTTGGTATTGTTCAGATACTAACTTGCTCTGTTTTGTGTGTTTTTGGGTGTATGCAGGCGAGGGAGGAATACATCAGATGGAGCCGAGAGAGAGAGTGTGGACTTGGGTGTGGGAGTCTTGGATGCCCTCTCACCAGGGCAGTAGGACACACTACGAGAGGCGATATCTTTGCGCATATCACGCGTTCCACATGTCACACCATCTAGTCACATCCTTTGTGACTTATTTTCATATTGGGACGCAGATCGGAACACTTTCCGACTGCCAGGGGTCCGCGGTGAGTGGACTATCACGTTGGAGGATGTCTACCATATTTTGGGGGTCCCGATCATCGGGAGGAGACTCACATTAGAGACGGCAGGCTCACGGGCACAGATTACACAGTGGGCAGGTTACATGGGAGATGCAGCTATCTCCACGGGGTCGAAGAAGGGAGTGAGAGTTCGATCCATCCCTTCTTTGCCTATCCCCATATTTCGACAGGCCATCATGGGGATCCTTGCCTCGAGATTGATCGGGGACAAGGGAGGGGACACTTTGTTATACTGTTGGGCCCCCATCATTGCACAGATAGAGGGGCATGGCCGGATATACGCCTAGGGTGCAGACATTCTAGGGACCACCTACCATGATTTATATAGGGTGGTCCGTTTACAGGGACAGTCATTGAGCCACCCAACTCTAGTCATGAGTTGGGTGTATGAGCATTTTATTCCCTATGGCAGAGGCGTAGAGGTGGCAGATCCTGGGGCTATGAGGGTAGCCAGATGGTCAGATATGTCGGTGCTTAGAGCACCTCACTAGCCAGTTGCCTCCCTTACCACAGCAGATATGGAGGCGACACCGTACCGGCTTATGGCCGGCATATGGGGTGAGGAGACCCTTACATTGATCTCTTGCTCCACCACAGGGCAGCTCATCGACCGCGTGGGATGGGTGGAGGTACATCCTTTTGGCAGAGTTCCTCAGCAGTTCGGCCTACCGTATTTGGGCATGCTTCCCCCAGTGGCGCCAGTTTACAGATCAGTCCGCGAGGCTAGAGGGGGGCCTAGAGGCCGAGGTTGGACAGTGGTCACTCCTGGCACTCCCATTGCAGCTAGGAGGATAGTTTGGGCCAGAGGGAGAGCCGGTGCGCCTCGGGCACCTTTGCTTCAGATTGCTGCGGGTCCTGCTCATAGCAGCGATGACCCTATAGACATTGACTCTGATTCTGAGGAGCTTACAGAGGGAGGGTCGGAAGAGTAGACTGATGATAGCGATCCTGAGTGGCATGACACTCAGGATATTATGCAGGCGGAGAGGGCCGAGGAGAGCGCAGAGAGGGACACTCTAGTCTCAGAGGAGCCACTCTCTCAGGGCCATGGTGGAGAGGACGAGTCAGTTGTGGGGCGACATGTTGCCCCTGCTACAGGAGCAGCCCCTCAGTCGGCAGCGGCATCCGCGGCGGGTGCTGGCCCCAGTGATCCATCTTGGAGGCCCGGTGATCGAGTAAGTTATCCTTTCTTCCTTTCAATGTTTGTTTAATTTAGGATTTGTTTTAATTGCTATCTCTCCTTGTGTTTTTATCTTGTATCTTTCAGCCTCTTGCTTGGTTTCTAATTCGTTTTTCTCCTTTGTTTGCAGAGACTGTCGACGAGTGGCGGGATCTGATCCGCAGGGTATGCACTGATTCCCTAATGATCCCCATGGATAAGACCCGTGTGGAGCTATCCGTAGATGCCGGGAGCCCTCAGCAGCCGGCAGGCATACCGACGTCTTCGCTCCCGTTTGGCACGTGGCCAGGATGGTGTCGACTCTCCGTACAGAGTTGGTGGGCTATAGGATGGCTGAGCGTCTTATGAGGAGCCATTCTCGTGGTGAGACCGCGGCTGCTCCTCGGGACCCTGAGCCCTCCGTTCATTCAGAGCGTCGGCGTAGCCGGAGTCCTAGGCGAGGGCACGCACCTTCGGAGGGGTCGCGTAGGGGTTGAGAGACCACTTGGCTCCTATGTATTTTGTACTATAGATTCTTTTGTATATCACGGGCTCTTTGAGTGTTTTGACCATGCCTAGTGCATGATGGCATTGTATATAAACATTGATTATTTATATATATGCATTCATTTTTGGATCAAAAGCTTGTCACTCATGTTTTCCCTTTCTGTTTCCAGCTTCCTCGTGTATACTACGATGTATGGTTTATATGCCTTCTAGAATGTATGCAATGGAAAACAAATGATGCAAATGTTTGCTTTCTTTTTGTGTTTCATGATGCTGATACATGATATTGTAGATATATTGTGATCTTGAATCTTAGCTTCTGTGAGCAATTTGGATACCTCATGTTTGTTTTGGCAAAGTGATGAAAATAACCAGTATGATGAACAGATTAACTTGCCCCACTCCTAACTCCACGCAACTAGTAAGATGCGAGGGCTTATCACCAAGAGCCAAGAAGGGCGCAAGTTATGAAATATGGTGAAATGATAGTGATGAAAGATAGACGAAGCTTTGGCGGAACCAAATTGAAAACTACAAGCTTACTCTACCTGAATGACTTCATAGTTTTGGATGCAACTTGCTTTGCGGTTTATCTAGACTTAGACCCGTAGATGGCCACATAGTAGACAAAATATGGGTTTTTAGGATTTTAACTCTCTTGGGATTTTGAACATCTGATTCATTCGTTTTTGACTCAAAGTTTGAATTGTTTGTTTATGACCTTTTAACGTTTACTTTGTCAAGAGGACCCCCTACACTTTGCCCCATGCTACTAGTAAGAAGCATGGGTTTATCACCATGGGCAAGGCATAGGTGAGTAAGGGCATTTCCATCCTTTCCCAACCCTACGTCACTAGTAAGAGATGCAAGCTCATCACCGAAGGTTGGTGGGGCAAGGAAATGTGTAAAAATAAAATTTTCTGTTTAATCACTTTTTGACTTGCTTATTTGAGTAAAATGTCAGTATATGCTTATTTCCAAAGAGATATATATATGGGATAGATGTGACACCATGAAGCTTCTAGAACAGACCATAGGCAAGACACCTATCCTAAGAAGAAATCAAAGTGAGAACAAACTTGCAGATCTTGGTATGGTTACCGTTAGGACTTTGTCATGTCTGATTTTATTTGATAAAAGATTCGAGATGATTCGATGATACATGAAGATGGAGAGGTATGATTTAAAGAACTTTATGCCAAAAACATCATGAGTTTGTAATGAATTGCTTTGAGAATAGATTCCTTGATCACAATTTATGTAAGAAACAAGTGGACAAAATGATCTAAATCTATATGAAGATGCAATGTAAATAATTATACAAGTAGTGCTTGGTTGCTTATGCGTAGAATCGCTTGAGGTGCAGGGAATTGACTGTTTCACCAAATTCCTCACCTTCTAGCATACATAAGAGGTAAGCACCATTTCCGTAGTCCTTCATGACTCGGTATGGGCCCAACCATTTGGGCCGGAATTTCCTTCCTTCACCTGTCTTCTTGTCGATCCGGCTGTCTAGTCTTAGAACTAGATCACCTTCGTATATATCGCGTTCATAGACCTTCTTGTTATACTGCCGGCACATTCGGTCAGCATAAGCTCTATGCCGTTGTTCAGCATCTAACCTAGTTTCATCTAGGCTTTCTAGTTGGGAAAGACGTGCTTCTCTGTAAGCGTCTTCATCCAGAATCCCTTGTAGTGAAATGCGGAGACTGGGTATTTCGACCTCAAGCGGGAGAACTGCTTCTGCCCCAAATACTAGCGAGAAAGGAGTTGCTCCTGTTGGTGTTCTTATTGAGGTTCGGTGGGCCCACAAGGCCGGATATAACTTCAAATGCCAATCTCACTTGTTTTCTTTCACCGTTTTAAGGAGAATGGCTTTCAGTGTTTTGTTTGTTGCTTCAGCCTGTCCGTTGGCTTGGGGATAATACAAGGAAGCCGTATGATGGCTTATCTTAAATTTACTACATAGTTCGTGAACTTCTTCATTTTTAAAAGAAGTTCCATTATCGGAGATAATGATTTGTGGGATACCATACCTACAAATGATTTGGTTCAAAATGAACTTGGCAATCACAGAACCAGGTACAGTAGTAAGAGGCATGGCCTCCACCCATTTGGTAAAATATTCAGTGGCCGTGATTATAAAATTATGGCCGTCTGTGGATGAGGGAGAGAATTTCCCTATTAAGTCTAGACCCCATGTAGAAAAGGGCCATGGAGTTGCGATTGGTTGTAGAGCTTGTGCTGGCATGTGGATCTCGTGGGAGAATTCTTGGCACTTATGACACCTGCGTGCAAACTCTATCGCGTCATGTTCTAGAGTGGGCCAGAAATAGCCCATTCGATGTATTTTTCGAGCGGTGGCATGGCCACCGAAGTGGCCTCCACATATACCGCTGTGGGATTCATGGAGAATCCTCTTGGACTCTTCTATGTCGACACACCTTAGGAGCATTCCATCGAATGCTTTTCGATAGAGCACCTACTCTATAATGACATATTTAGCTACGATTATGCGTAACCGCCTTCTTTGTTGTGGTGTAACTGCCTCCGGGTACGTATGGTCTATGATATAATTAATGATATCAGTGTACCAAGGACACTCAGAGATAGCGGGTCGAGTTTCGATGTAGTATACGCATTCATCTGGAAAGTCTAAATCTACTAAATCACCTCCGTCTAATGGGTTGTCAGCTAACCAATCGCGATGATTTGTCCTTTAACCGACTTCTGATTTACAAATGTTAATTCGAACTCTCCCATTAAGGTTATAAAACGTCCAGCCTTTTTAGACAAGGACCCTTGTGTGAGAAAAGTCTCGTAAATGGTCCGTTTTTACCATGACCTTCGTTTCTTGATTCAGCATATAATGTCTTAGGCATTTAGTAGCAAAGACTATGGCAAGGCATTCTCGTTCTGCCTGTGTATAGCGTGTTTCATAGTCGAGCAGCGTTCGGCTAATGAAATAAATCACATGTTCTCTCTTGTTATCGTCTTCTTGGGCCAACATACAGGCCAACGAGACATTGGTAGCTCGTGAATATAGAATTAACGGGCGATCTAGCTTAGGTGGCATTAGCGTAGGTGGTGATAAAAGGAAACGCTTAACTGCATCAAAAGCTTCATTACAATCTTTGGTCTAATCAAGGCTATAGTCTTTCTTGAGTAAATTGTTGATTGGATGAACGGTGAAACTTAAGTTCGGGATAAATCTCTGGATTGCACCCAGCTTTCCGAGAAATGATCTGATTCCAGATTCACTCGAAGGTGGGACCATTTCGAGGACAGCCCAAATTTTGGTTGGATCAACATCAATTCCTCGTGACGATATGATGTAACCTAGGAGCTTTCCTCCTGTTACACCAAAGACGCATTTCTCTGGATTTAGCGTGACTCCGTATTCTATTAGACGTGAAAGAATGACGCGGAGTACTTCGGGATGGTCACAACGCTTCTTGGCTTTAGCCAATAAGTCATCTACGTAAGATTCCATGATTTTATGAATTAGATCGTGAAATATGTATGTCATGGCCCGCTGATACGCAGCAGGCGTTCTTGAGACCGAATGGCATAACAGCGTAGCAATAGGTTCCCCAAGGAGTTATAAACGTGGTTTTAGCTTGATCTTGCTCAGATATTCTGATTTGATTATATCCCGAGAATCCATCCATGAGAGACAAGAGTTCAAAACCAGCTGTTGCATCAACAATAACATCTATGGATGGTAATGGGAAGTCGTCCTTAGGACACGCTTTGTTGATATCTCGAAAATCTATGCAGATGCGTATCTTTCCATTCTTCTTGAGAACGGGAATGATGTTCGATACCCATTGGGAGTAGTCGACTGGCTTGATGAATCCTACCTGAAGGAGTTTTATTACCTCCTCTTTTACCATGAGAGCTACTTTGGGTTTCATAGGTCTTGATTTTTGCTTAAGCGGCTTTGCATCGATTTAGTGACGAGGTTGTGCACCTGATGTGGGGTGCGACTCTGTCATTCCTTATAATTAAATGCAAACGCCTTCGATGTTCTTTGAGGATCCTCGTATGTATTTCCACTTCTTAAGGGTTAACGAAGAGCCTAGTTTCAATATTCTTCGTTCATCTTTGTCCCGATGTTGACATCGATTGTTTCTTCGATCAAAGAGGCATTACCCTCTTCGAACTCGGGTGGTCTTTGGAGGTAAATCTAAATCATCCCCATTTTTCTACTGCGTATATACTAGGTTCCATTTGTGAGGAAGATCGATTACGGGATTTCGAAGTAGGAAGGCGAATGTGGAATCAAGGATAAATCTAGCATGTGATAGGAGAGATGTAGTGTTGCATAGGCATTTAAGTAATCCAAAGTAGCAGCATCATTATCAACATGGTCTAGGACAGTAGATTCACTTCCGCTTGAAAGAGGATTTGTCATTATTTTTATCAATGGTTCATCACGAATGGACACCATGAAGCTGGGTATCTTCTAACTCATTGCTTGGAGTAAAACGTGATCTTTGAGGTTGCTTTATTGAATCGGCAAGAAGATTTTCTCTCGCAGGATTGCTTCAATGGATATGAAGTTGAACGCCTTGCTTAAATCTAATACGGCTTTTTTTTAAAGCTTCAAGTGTTCGGCTTTAGTTTCATATACTTCAGAAACTTGATTTGTCACTAATTGCGAGTCTCCCAGGACTCTGATGTTATCAATACCAATTCTTTTGGCTAAGGTAAGGCCAAGGAGGAGGGCTTTGTACTCAGCGCCGTTGTTTGTGCATTCAAATTTTAATTTAAAAGTGAATGGGAGGACCTTCTCCTTGGGCGAAGTAAGAATTATACCTGCTCCCGCTCCATAACGGCATTTAGCTCCATCGAAATGGAGAGTCCAATACTTAGCCGAGAGTATAGATGTTGGGGCATCTGCTGCATTTGCGCACTCTACTTCTACCATACAGAGGTCCTCTGCTGGAAAGGAACCAACACCTAGGGAAAATCCTATGCCTATTGAATCAAATGGTAAGAACATTGGTGAGTCTTGTTCTATCAACTCAACGATTTTCGCAGTAGTCCCTAATGATACTGTTTCTTTAGTTTTATCTTTAGGGGTTGGAATTGTTTTGGCTATGCTGGTAGTTTCAAGATCCGTCGTAGGTACCAACTTTTCCTCTGGTTTTGGGTCAATGGGTTTATTAAGTTGGTTTGTTGGTAGTTCAAATTCTGAGTGCACCCCTGGTCTTTTCTTTAAATCAGCTAGGTGCAAATCGAAAGGTTTTGGATCGCCTTTGGCTACAAATACCTTTCCTAGATGCAAGAATCTTACTTCTTGAAATAATGTAGAAGGGATTTCCTTCATTCGGTGTATCCATGGTCGACCGAGTATCATATTATAATTAGTTTCCCGATCTATAATATAAAACTCAGTCAGGACTGTTTTGGGCCCTAAGGTGACCGGCAGTATTATAGTTCCTATCGAAGTGGCTTTAAGGCTATCATAGCCTCTCAATGTATTTCAAGTAGTGGAACAGTTTGTTTCCCCATATCCAAGTTTTTGGAGGAAAGAGAAAGGGACTATGTTAACTGCGGCCCCATCATCAACCATTGCTCGTTTTACATAGTTATTATAAACCCATACTTGTAAGTGTAAGGCTGGATCACCTCGGCGTGCGATCTCAGCATCTGTGGGCATTTTACTTATTTCGAATATGAATTCGACATCCTTGTCCGGCTGCCCCGGAGGGTGGATATCAAAATCTACGTGATTTACTTGTGTTTCAGGAGGTGGAGTGATGTTAATTAGATGGCCTAGACCTAATGCTTCTAAAAGAGCAGCTCTGTGAGGGGGAGAGTTCTTTAGTAAGTCCAAAAATGAAATGTGTGAGAAGGTCTTTGTTAGGTCGCTAATTAAATCATAGGCACCTACGGGTTTTTCTACTATTTGCTGATTCTTATCTGTTTCTGGCAGAGGACTTGGGCTCGGTTGAGAGAAATACTCTCGTGTTCTTGTTATAGCTTCGATAGGTAGTTCAGCGTCTAATTCTACCAAACTGACTATCTTGGGTCTCGGTTGAGCTCCTAACTGTGGCGCAACTGATGGATTTAATGAAGTCAAGGCTTCATGATCATTGTTTCCCGTCATTGCACCTTTGTTTGTTCCAGTTGGATTCAGCCTATTGTTATCATGATTTGGGAGCGGATCGTTAAAGATCTTGAGGGGAGCATTCTGAGGGGAAACTGCCCCTGCGAGCGTATTTGGTGATGATGAGACGGGATCTGCCAAAAACAAATCTGTGAAGAACTGTCTTTGTTCTTCTGGCAAGCGTTGCATAAATTTATTGTAGTCATGGCACGTTCTAGTATCGTGACCCTGAATTTTATGGAAACCACAATAAGAATTGGGATTGTAATTCCTATTTTGTTGGTTAGGTGTGTATTGTGGCCTAAAATTCTGATCAAACTGTTGCCTATTAGGATTAAAGTTTTGGAATTGTTGCTTCTGGTTTTGGCTTTGGTCTTGATAACCAAATGAGTTTTGGCTTGGCCCTTGTATGGGATTTCGCCGTTGTTGTTGTTGTTGTTGATGGTTAAAATCCACTGTATTGATCGTCGGGGTAAAGTTGTTGTTTCGTTGGTTGTTTGTTTGTGACGGAGTATTAACAACATTTACCCTCTTGGGTTGGTCGGTTACCCCATCCGTTGTTACCCCACGATTTTTGTTAAGGACTTTGGGTCCTTGATTGACATTTGTGATAGTTGTAGTGTTTTGAGTGGAGGTGATTAACCTCCGTTTGTTCCATATGTCTTACGACCACTATCTATTGCTTTGCTTGGTCTATTCAAGAGCGCTCTCAAGTACTTCATCGTAAGTTCTTAGCGGGAACTTACGGACTTCTTCCTTCACCTCCTTCTTTGAGAGAATGAAGGAATAAATCACATAGTTCCATCGATCCATGTTTGGAGCACTTCTTTGAAGAATAAAGAAGCGTACGCCACCTCTAGATGAAATGGGCGATGATTCGTTGTGTTCTTGTTTGATGTGCAAGAATTCCCGATTCTGTTCTCAACAGTTTGTTCATGTCGAAGGCTTTGATGAACTCTGACATGAGTTGTTTAAATGAATGGATGGAGGCTTCAGGTATCCTGTAATACCAGTCGAGAGCAATGCCTTCCAAGGTTTTGGGAAATATTTTAGCAACAACCCCATCCCAAGGGAGTAATTCTCGTATGGCTGTAGCGTAAGCTTTGATATGTGCATTTGGATCTCCCTCACCCTTGAACTTGGGTAAATCAGGAAGAGGTCTTGGAAGCATGACGCTTCGTATGGTGAAGTCTAAGGGTTCCTTTAGATATTCTGAATAAGTCCCTATCGCATAGCTTTCGACCATTGATGGTGGTTCTTTGAGGGAGTGGTGGTGGGATGGGTTGTTGATACGATGCGGCGTATGCGTTAGCGAGAGGCATAAGGGGCCCCTGTGTTTGAGAAAATATGCTTGGGGAGAGGAAAACATATCTCCTTGTGGTGATTTGGAGTACATGTTTAAGTATGATGGGGTATTGTCTAGGAATGGATTGTTTGATACTAGACCAGGAGGAATGGTGTTAGAGATGATGGGCCTTGTTGGCGTTTGTTGGGGATAGTGAGGAGGCATACCTAACGTGCCTACTCCTGTGAGGAGATCTACTTGGCCAGAGTGGTATGGAGGATTGGAACTTCCTGCTTGTATGAACGGAGAATTTTGACTTGCTTGAGCAAGTTCTAACCCTCTCACTTTTTCTACTAACGTTGAAATGACTTCATTTGGTGAAGTCACGGTGCTTTTCCTGAGCGGCGTTTGTTGTATACCCTGGTGTTGTATAGGTACGTGGTATCCTGTCATGAACTGGTCGCTATCTTGCCAAGTTTCTCTGAGAGTATTTCCTATATGCAGTGGCATAGAGGTATTTTCTTGAAAAGAGATTTTGGGTTGTATTTGTAGACCTCCTATAGGTGGGTACATGCCCCGGGAGCATTGTTCACTCCTAGGATAACGTATTGAATGTCCCTCATCTAAGACCAGGTATGGATCTGATTTCCTACTAATTTGTGGTCTAAGTAGTATTTGAGGAGACGAACTAGATTCTCCGGTAAATGTCATATTGTTCGAGCCTGAAGGCTCTGTTTGTTGCGTTGAGGGGGTTGATCTAACTCCTCAGTTTGAAAAGATGAACTATATCTGATTCTTGGGGTTTGTGTTGACAACTGATTAGTTGAATAGTTGTCGCCCCATACTGAGAGCGAGGGTGATGATTGCCTATTCATTGGGCATAGTAAGCCTCAAGACCCAGAGAGAGTCTGCCATATGCATCGAATCCCGACATATTCGAGGGGTATATGAATACCCGCAGAATAATGGGAAGGAGTGAAGGTGATTTGTGAAAGGAAACGTGATATTATGACTCGAACGAGAAAGTAGGAAGTTTTACGTCAGCTTCACTAATTTCGTTTGTTTCACGTTGGGTTCACCAATTTTGTACGCCGGAAAAGTGACAGGCGAGCATGAGAATCTACAAGTAACTCTTCCACGTACCCGACCTCTCGAGGTCGTGCCGAGACAGCCGGTGGGGGTAGAATATGCGTGGGATGTAGACAAACTAGTTAGGTAGTCTAATGTCTTCGACACGCACTAGTGGAATTTGTGAATCTAAGGCAAAGAAGGCCCTTCTAACTTGGACTGGTGTGATAGATCGATCGGCAAGGATGACTGCTCGAAGGCTCCAATCAATATCAAGCTCTGGCATGATTCGATCTATGGGTTGTGGAATACGTGGAAAATGACCTAGGATAGTTTCGTGTATGTCTCTAGATAAGGTCATAGGGTGGATGGTGGAAACAATTGACTCTACGGATGATTCTCTGGCCTAGTCCAGAATTCTCTAGCTTCGTTAGCCGCTATATCTAGTAAGGACAATTGTTCGATGATGATGGGTGGAATTGGAGTGGATTGGAATACTAGTATGCATAAGCCAGCGTCTATATCTGATTGACTTGTGGACTCGTTGGGCTGTGGGATCTGTGGATCACAACCATAGACTCTTGGTTGTTGCGGTCCTGTTATGGTCATGCGCGAAATCAAGTTCTAATCCCTAGTATCCAGTAATCATATGCTTTCTCAGCTTCTATGTTTAGGACCAACAACTGTGTGATTTTCTCAGAATATCTCACAGGCGTTCGTGTAACCTGGATCCTTAGACTGGTATCTATATCTGTGAGAGTGTCTCTACACCTATTTGTGGGACAAAGGATCACAACCAAAGGTTTGTTCTCTTTCGAACCCTTCTACTGAGTCATGTGAGTGTTTACCTAGGCAATCTATAATTTGGTTGGTTTGACCAAAACGTGTGTGCTTGGTCGTCCTCTATGTTTAACCCTCTCAAGCGAGAGCGATCGGTTGTAAATTTGTTGTTGTTCGAAATACTTGTATTCTGAGATTTTGGTCTATGTCAATTATTGTTGTGACAAGATTTGGTTGAGGCACAATTGGCTCAAATATATATTCCCTGGGCTCCTGAGGTCCCGTGATTGTCATACAAAATAAAATGTAAATCTAACTGTAACGAAGCAAATTCTAACTACGTGGAATAAATCTAAAACATATATATAACTTCTATTCTTCTAAGAAACCTTTCAAGAATACAATGAAAGCAAGCTATTTAAATGTATCTAGGAATAACAACTAAACAATAATTTAAAACAGACAAAATAACCGAGTGTAGTTATCAGCCTGTGTAATTTGTAGATTTATTCTAAATAAAATAGCTCATCTAATCTATCTGCAAGATTCTCGATCCTACCTCAGAAGTGAGGAGTGAATCATAGTTTCTCAGAAACTATCAATCCTCACAGCTTCCCTGGCAATATCGAGAATAGAATTCACTGAAATGAGGCAATTATCTACTCTATTTGATATGATTCTAACTAGAACTTTGAAAGCTAGAACCTGGATTCCGCAGAACAGTGGCGAATCCGATGGTATGTGTGATCTTGTCCCCTCAGTATGATCTCCTCGTTCTTTCGTGTTCACGTGGATCCAGAAAAGCGTGTAATGCTAGCACCGATAAGAGTAGATTTTAGGACAAGGACAGCTCAGAATGCAGACCGAAAATGTGAGTAGGAGAGGGACAGTAGCAAGAGTACAGAGCTTGGCTTATGCGATTCCTAGCGGGATTTTACTGCGAGTCATGCAACGTGAAGCAACCAGAACCTGTAACTATCTTATTCGAAGAGCAAAACCTGCAACTTTAATGGCTTCCTAAGCTATTTTGTTCTAATGGATTGGATAAAATAACGACACTGTTTGCACAAGCTGGATATGTGGCTTACCAACAGCTGAATAAAGCTAACCAAGCATATAATGAACTGAACTAAGAACTCTAAGCAACAATAAAATTAAATCTACAGCAAAGAGAAATTCAGAGGCAAGCTTCAAGGCCGATTGGATGAAATGACAGCACTGCCTGCACAAGATGGGTATGTGGCTTACCAACAGCTGAGCAATCTAACTAAAGATGCAAGTGAATTCAAGCTATGGCTTCTAAACAAGATAACAAGCTAAAATACTAAAATGAGGAGAGCAAAGATCAGTCTTCAAAATCCAGCCAAACTTCAGACCATTTGCTTGTGCACAAACCATGCATTTATAGGAATTCAATCACCCAAAAATCAAAACCAAATTGAACTCCTAAACAATAAACAAAGGAAAAACACTATTCCAGGGGACCAAAAACATAAATGCATGCTCAAGTCGGAAAGAAAAGCTGGTGAATCGTGATATTTCACACGAGTCACGTCAAAAGAACATTTTGGAAAACGCGCGCAGGACCGCCGCTCTGAGCAGGGCGGCGGTTACAGGACCGCCGCCCTGCAGGGTGGCGGTTTCGTCACTGAAGATCAAGAGGCCAAGGAAAGAGGGAAAAAGGGGAAAACAAAGGGCGCGGGGGCTAAGCGGGGCATGCGGGATGTTAACGCATACTCCGAGGGCTTTTCCGGATCCCGAACACCTTGTGAGGAGACCTGTATCATCATTGGGGAACTTGTTACACTGTTCCGATAGTACAATACCTTACAATTTTGGGTACGTACAAAACCTTTCAAACACTAAGGCACATAAGTCTTTCGAAAGAGATAACTTACATTGAAGGGTTCGGGAACCTTAAGTTAGTTTTTTTCATGCTCATCTCAAGCTCATGTAACATCTTAACTCATGTCACGCTTTGACTATACCAAAAGGAGAATTGGATAAAAAATCAAAGGGAATACATTTTCAATATTGATAAATGACTCCATTGGATGTTGTGGCCCATTCTAGTCAAAATGACATATTATACACCTTAAAAATGTCAAGTTTTGGTCTTGAACCCAAAAAGTGTTTTTCATGTTTTAATTCTCTGTTGAGTTGTTGATGTTAGCAACTTAAGTGACTTGAGCACAATTTTAGAGCATGGAGGCCTTTTGGAAGGTGGGAAAAAAATTAATGTTTTTTTATTCTCCTCCTCTATAAGTGCACCTTCACCTCAATGGTCCATTCCAAAAGCAAAAGGTAACTTCAAATTAAAAGATTTGGCTAGTTTGAGGCGAAAAGGCCCAAAGCCGAACCCTAGGCACATTTTTGAGATCTCCTTTACATTCACATAATTTATGTTGTTTATTTAAATTAAAAAGTGCACCTCAAGCTGATTCAAGTGCTCTTTAGGAGTGGATAATGGAAAGTGGGCACATTTCCATGTTTTTTTAGAAAATTCCAAACCTCTCCTCCACTTAAGTAATTTTGAAATCCTATTTTTCCTCCATGGAATCTCGATGACCATATGAGAAAAAAAACAACTAAAAAACATAACATATTTTTCATTCATACCTTAATCTTCATTAAAACTAGCTCTATGCCCTATCTTATCAAGAACTTATTTTGTTCATATCTTGAGTTCCCATGGTAAAAAAATCCTTGAAATTTTGTGCACCTCTTCCTCTCAGGATGCCTTTTTTAATCCATTATTTGGGGGCTATCATAACCTAGTTTAATTTTTTTCAAGAATTAATTTTTCAGCAAAAATATCCATTTGTTACTAGAATAGATGAAAATAAAATATTTTTTTGGTGACTCAACAAGCCAAATTGTCTAAAATTTAGAGAAAATGATCCTCTTAAAATAATAATTCATTTGATCTATCTCTTACATGATGAATTGGAGTATTTTTGGATTTATGTATGACTAAGATTTTACACAATATTCTTCTTGCTTCATTAGATTTTTCATTTTCCCATTGATCCTGATGAGAGAATTATCTCAAAATTAGAGCATCTCTTCCTCTTGGCAACATATTTCAAATGAATCAAGTCTCATGTGATTTGGATAACTATTACCCTTGTTGTGATATCATCAAGGTTTCATCCAAAAAACATCATTGTGGAATGTTGATAATACCTAACAAGAAAGAAAATTCATTTACTAACCTAAGCCATAGAGTATAAGAGGAATGGTGAACATGAAACATGAAACATCCAATTAAATCATTTAAATGCTTTCATGATGGGAACCATGGTTTTGGTGTATTCTCAATCTCCTTAAAATATCCTATTCTTCGGGAATTAATTTTATTCAATGTTTGATTCCTTCTCACAAAGATGAAGTGTTTTCATTCAAAGGATTGTTATGTTGTCATTGACAATTCTCAAGAATATTTGATATTGTCAAATAAAAGAGAGCTCATGGTAATCGAGTATGAGGCATGTGTGGTGTGAGTGCATTCTTCATGATGATTACAAGATGAGTTGTTTCTCATGTGGGAGACAAGATATCATGTTTGTGACAAAGAGTTGATTTTCCTAGCCTACCATTTCTCACAGAGATGAATATTTGAAAGAGAGTTTTCCAAGCATGACCAAAGATTATCAGACATGATAAGATGTGGAACATTATTTCTAAGTCCAAAAAAATACACACTTTGATTAGAGGAGCACTCAGGGAGATAATTTTTACTTGTAGTGTCCATCTCTACAATGAGGGAAGATCAAAACTTCATCTGGATCGTCTTCATTTGGTCTCACACACTCTCTTTATCTAACATTCTATTTCTTCATTAAGGAACAACTTTTGTAAAAGTGGCTTAAGTCACTTAAATTTTCTATCTCTTCATTGAGATTGCACTTTAATTTGAAGATTCACATGAAAATTTGAAGATTCACTTGTTTTATCTATAAATTAGAATGTTTTCTCCATTCCAAAGGATCAAGTTTTTCTCTCTCTATTTCATATTGTAATTCTTTCACTTTGTTATTTTGTAATTTTCATCCATTCTCCTTCTTCCACTCAGCTGGATATATGTCAATTTTGTAATGAAAAAAGGTATTTTTACCTTTAGATAATGGAATGAAAATAAGCATTTGAACTTTGTGTCAATATTTGTTTTTATTTCATGGTATTTATATAAATTGCATATGTTTGCATGTGTCTTTTAATTGAACTAGAAAGCTCTCTAGATTGTAGTTAATGAAATATGGGTTTAACTCACTAATACAATTCCCCTCCTCATTCTTCTCAACTTACTCACCTATATTTTCCCTGTCTCCCTTAGATGTTGGTGTAGTTACGACAAGGGGATTTTCACACACTCCCTAATCTATGACCATCCCATGAGATAGTTTAGTGTATAACTTTTCCAACTTTCAATAAATGGGAACAGAGGGACTTAGTCCTACAAGCATTGAAAAAATCCATATTTTTTCCTTAAAAAAATATTTCACCGATATTTTTGGTAACCACCATGGGGTTTTTTTTTGTTATCATGCACCCTATATTTATCCACAACATCCTAAAAGCATATATTCCAAAATCCAAAAAAATAGTAAAAAAAAACTTCCAAAAAACCTCGAAAAATCCTTGATGTGTATACGAGTATATAATATCCCTTGGCCTATCTGAAAACATGTTTTTCTTCTTGAGTGATTAATATTTTTTTAGCAAACTAGTAGATAAAAGGCATGTCATAAGAGACCAAGTGGCATTATAATCTTTCATAATCTTGTATTTGAGTTGCAAGACCAAGCTGATTTCATACTTGATCCCATATGGATTCTAAGACAAGATTTTGAAGGTCCTTTGACACTCCACCTCCTAGTCCAGTTGTACCTCCAATCACTCTACAAATGTTGAACACTCTTCCTCTAGATATGGTTGTGTCAGTACCTTGGGGTCCAAAACTAGTTTGTTGACTTTAACTCCTTCACTTCACAAACTACCCAAAGGATGAAGAAAGAAATTTCCCAAGTTCTATGGAGATGGAAAGCAACATCTAGATGAGAACGTTATAACCCTTATCATGGCCCGTGGTGTTCTTAGAGAGGAACATGAAGATGTTTTTGTTTGGTTATTCATGGATTCATTAAAAAGTGCCACTACATAATGATTCTATAATTTTCCATCCCATTTAATCAATGATTGGGAAGATATGAAAACTAAATTTGAAGAAAGGTTCAAGTCAGCAAAAGATGTCCATGCCCTTATTTCTCAATTGGCTCAAATGAAGAAGGAAGTTCAAGAGTCCATGAGATAATTTGTGGCCAAATTCAACAATTTGATGAATAAGATCCCTACTTGTGCTCGCCCTACTATAGACAATCAAAATATGTTCTTCATAAATGCTTCACACGAGTCAATGTTGCATGCAACCGAAGAAAATGAGGAAGATGAAATTGTTGAATCAAAATATGGGGAAGAATTTTAATATGGAAATATTGGGTATTTTGAATACTCATTTGATGAAGACTACGAGAAGTCCATGGCTGATATGAATAACTAATTTTCACATAGTGTTCACTTGTTCATAAGCACAAAAAGATGCCTCTTCCTCTATTTCCCAAGTGAAGCACTTAAATCCTAAAAAGGTGACTCTACAAAAAGAAACAACAAAAAGGATCATTGTTTCCGCTTCCTTGGAGTTAGCTAAGAAGAAGCTCGATCCCACCTCATCCGAGGCCACATATAGCTCGATCCCACCTCATCCAAGGCCACATATCTCTCTCTCTCTCTCTCTCTCTCTCTCTCTCTCTCTCTCTCTCTCTCTCTCTCTCTCTCTCTCTCTCTCTCTCTCTCTCTCTCTCTCTCTCTCTCTCTCTCTCGAGTCGACCCCCCTCAAAATTTCTAGAGATATAAGGTCATTCAAGCAAGAATGACCTCCCCCCCTATATAGATATGGGCATGGGCGCCCACCCCTACACCCCCCCCCTATATAGGTTAGGTTGGGTTTAGAACAATCTGGCGGTGCCACGGCCCTGTGCCTAGATGGAGATGGCTCAGTTGACTGGAGAGTTGCTCCTCGTTCCAGTTATTGTTCTATGATGAACGGACCCGAAAGAAAATAGATTTCTATTCCATCTCCGCCTCCGGGCTCAGCCCCTATCTAGATCTATGCGGGGTGAGTTCGGGACTCCCGACCGCATCACCCTTCCTCATGGACCTCATCAATCATATTACGTAGATAGTAAAGGTTCTCTCTCTTTCTCTCTCTCCTAATAATGTAAATCTTGTTCCTGTCAAGCGTTTTCATTATTCTTGAAGTGTCCACTTCTTTATCCTTTGAGATTATTGATCATGTGAAGAAGTCGAGATCCAATTTTTTTAATCGAGTATCGAGAACTCATCTAAGTAATTTGATAAACTTGTCCAGTTTATCAAAGGAAGTAGTTCAAATTTTGGTTCCATCAATTCCATTGTCAAAGAACCATTCCCCTCTCCTAGTACCACTCCTTCTCAAAAAATTCATACTTGATATCCTCCACTTCTAAGAAAGTAGAACCCATCAACCTCTCGTTATTGATCAATGGGTATAAATTGAGTAAGCGAATCATTGACTCTAGTTCTTTTGATAATGTCATGTTTTTAGGGTTTCAAGGCTCTTGGTCTCACTCTCACCCATGTTGTTGGTCATTATTACTCTATAGAGACCAAAGAAGTACCCCTAATTGGTCAGGTCAAAGATGCTCAAGTAGCATTTGTATATTTTCCTAACAAGAAATTTGAGATCAATATACTTTTGGTAGACATTATAGTTTCATTTGGGATGTTGTTGAGCTAGAGTTCTATGTTGGGATGTTCGTGGAGATATACAGATGGACTGGCAATATGCCACCATACTAGTCAAGGGTAAAATGAAGAAGCTCCTTGTTATAAGAAAGATGAGATACACAATTGAAAGACAGGATGACCCAAGGGCATAAATTTTGTACCAAGATTAAATATATGACAAATATTTCATGAATTTAGAAGAAAATATTGAGCTTCCCATATTGATGGAGGAGCACTCAGATTTTATATAATTATTTAAGCAACAATAGGATGACTTATTGGACCTGAAATTTGACAATGTGCACTTCCCATTAAGTATGGATACAAGTTCTCTACTTAATAATGATAAGAATCATGGATATCTTAACTTTCCACAAAGCAACCTTGTTGTGATGAGTGAATCATATCATGAAGGAAAATTAGTATCCAATAAGTTTTGGCAATGTGAGACCTATGTTTCTAATCATATTCTCAAGATCTAACATGAGGATTTACCTAATGAATATTATTGTGAATATTAAGTTTTCTCTCTTCCATTTGGGGAAGATGGCCTTTTCAATAATGAATGTATAGATAAGAAGGTATTTAAGTTTCTCAAGGATGATTCAACTCTAGAATAATATATCTTTGTCATGATTACAATCCGAGAAGGTCTGAGGAAAGTGACGATATCTCTATTTTGACCTCAACTTTAAGTTCATTCTCCTTTCAATAATATGAAACATCATATGAGTCATACCATAAAAAACAACATATTAAGAATGAGCTAGTGCATGTGAAGGATATCCATCTGGAGCAATTGAGAAACATATATCAATAATAATTACTAACATAACATGAAAAGATAAATTACTAACAATTTTTTCTTGCTAAAAATATGTACTCCATGCAACATACATTATGCAATGCAATACGAAAGTGAAATGATATTTAACTCCATGCAACATACAGAATGGATTGTAATATGAGAAAGTAACTCATCTAACCTAACAGAGAAACTACTACAATCACGTGTACTCAAACAATGTTTAAGACAGTTGCACCAATATTTTTGTTATAAAGTTTCGGTTCCCAAATGGCCGTGTTAGGGTTAAAAATGGTGCCCCAAGTAAGGATTAATGCAAGGGGAATAACAGAGGACACAAGTAGGCCCAGAAAAGATTTCGTGTACTATGACACGGTCTCTGGCAACTCACTATTGCATGGGAGTACCGATATAGCATGCAGCCTAGCCTTTGTTGATGGAGGTAGATCGTGATGATCCGCAAGTTGTTTGAGACAAGAACAAGAAAGAACGCCAGAGATATGGTTTTGTAGGACCAATTTCAATGTTTGAGGATTATGCGGTTGATACTGAGCTTTAGCTTCATTGCATGTCATTTACTAATTTTTGAAAAAAATTGAATTTTTGTAATTTTTGGATTTTTGAAAAAATTGCCTTTGTTTTACATTTTTTTAGGAAGAAAATAGTGTAAAGGAAATGACATAGTCATGAGATGTTGTCAAAAGTGACCGCAAGGCAAAAATATGCCCGAGTAGTAGGAAAGGGGGTCGGGATGCAAAAACATGCTCTGTGGGCAATAAAGCAGACGTAAAAATAATTATTTATTAAAAATAATCATCACAACTAGTATTAGAAGTAATTAGAAGAACCATGATGGTTTCAGGGTGCCTCGAGGGTGAGAAACACATCGCGGGAGGTTAAAATGGGTATATAAGCCATCATGGCCAATTCATTTACCACATTCACTTACCTTTTTACGGTTGATTTGGAGCTCTAACCTACGGGAGAAGATGGTGAGGGTGCGGAACCGAAAACATTGTGTGGATCACATGAGAGAGTACCGGAGACTTCCAATGGATGGCCCATGGGTACAAAACACTAATCTCTTACCCTCGTTAATTAATAACATTTAATTTTGATTAAAATGCATGCATTTTAGGGTAGAATTAGGGTTTTTAGTTGAATTAATGCACAAACGCAACCCGAGGGGTGTGTCATGTTGCATTGTGCATGGCACACATGCGCATATGTAAATATGGATGCGCCTATGTTTAAATTGTATTTAGGTAGGGGGCACATTCGCTTGTGCATAGATGGGTGTGTCAGTGCATAATATTGCCTAGGAAAACTTGAATTGAGTGCACCTATGTGCTAAGGGTGCGATGGTGCTTTGAAGAGTGCACTGTGCACTAAGAGGTGCACTAATGTCACTAGGGGTATGCCTAAAGTGCACAAAATACATTATTTAAATGTTTTTTGGTAGAAAATAGGGGTTTTAGCAAACCCTAGGTGATATGTAGTGATGAAAAATAGAAGAAATCATGGTAGAATAGAACAATTAAACGATAGAGTAGAAGAATAGCTAACAGATGTTATAATAGAAGAATAAGATCATATTAAATGACCTGATTTGTTTTACTAGGAGGACCTAGATGTGCTAGACGTGTGAGAATGACATGCGTGGCTTTGGGCCTATGAGGTGGCATTTAGTCAACACAACCAAATTTATCTGGAGATCACATTAGAGGTGACTCGTTTAGCACACATGGTGCATATGCCCCAGATTAATTTAGACCACAAAGCATGTTCATGACCTTAGCTAAGAGATGACGAGAGCAAGAGTTAAACATTCCATCGGGTACTTATGATATGATCATCACTCTAGAGGATGTGTGGCGGATCTTTTGAGTTTCTATTCAGGGTCGTTTGATCACTTACGATGGTCGTTAGGACCGTATTCGACAATGCTTAGTTGAGATGTTTTATGTGACAAATATACCCCGATGGGGTATGATGGTCTTCATTAGGAGGTGCATGGCCGATCAGTGGCTGAGCTGAGTCCCTATGTTTCTGTTAGCTCTTATCAGTGACATATTGTTGCCTGACAAGATTGGTGCTCGGTTTCCCCTTGGCCTTATTAGAGTGATTCACGGCCTTCTGCAGGAGAGGTTACTCATGGGGTTATTACATACTAGCTCACTTATATGCTAATATTCATTTGATATCTTACCATGGACAGAGGTGCAGTAGGTCTTGATAATTTACTACGATATGGCCTTAAGACCATATTGCGATCGGTCACCCTGTAGGAGCTTTGAGAGCTTGAGCCATTAGAGAGCCTTCCATCATGGCATGGGTTCAGTAAGAGAGGATGTGCATGGTCACTCAGGGGACATGGACTATTACAGACATGAGTTTGATGAGCTACAACCCCATATGATTACATGGTAGCCATATAATGTATATCATTAGCTTGAGGATACTGATTGAGCTTTGACAAGCGATGGTTTATCATTTACTCCTTGGAAGCAGGAGCCACATTATGGATTGGTACAGGGTAGACCGGGTTCAGCGCTAGTTTGGTCTCATTCAGGGGATTCATAGTGCTAAGATGTGGTATGCCCGTAGATACAAAGAGGTCTTTCATATGGGGCCTCGGATTAAGTTGGGTTGAGCTCATGAAAGCTTTTTACATGTGGTTTTCAGCCTTGGGTACAACGGGTACAAATAGTTGATCCCGACACTTCATAGGACTATGTTGCTTGGTATGCTACAGTGTTGCATTGGTGCTCAACCATTCCATATGAGGTATTAGACATAGAATGCGGGGATTTCAGTGGCCCCGATCCTAGGGCCGGAGCACGAGCACAGGCGGATCCATAAGGAGGACCGCAATAGGTACCGATCTGACAACAGGTGCTCATCCAATAGTAGGTTTTAGTGTAGAAATAGGTAGTAGTGTGACCACAAGAAATTTTACCAAAAATGCCCCTTCAGGTTCCATTACGGACACTTGTACAAGCACCTCCATCACCCCCTCACGTGATTCTACCCACACGGTCCATCGAGAGATGGAGGAGATGGCACGGGTGAAGAGCAGATGAAGTTGGACATCTTGGTTGGTGGGAAGGTAGTTGTCATATAGTAGTAGTTATAGTAGGTATTAGTCCTACAACTTTAGGCTATAGCTAAGAGGGACCAAGTGATCACTGAGAGGGATCGGCTCATTATAGAGTGAGACCAAGCTAGAGCAGAGAGGATACAGACCATGATAGAGTGAGACCAGGTGGTCACAGATGGATTACAACTCGTGAGAGAAGGACTAGGCTATTGTAGAGAGAGATCAAAGCTACCGTAGAGTGAGATCAATTATGGATACAACTAGCCGGTGTGATAGTAGAGTGTGATTCACTTCAGCAGTAGGCACTACTTCGAGATTTCAGCAGATGATTGGGCACAGATTACCTTTGTAGTAGGCGAGGCCACATACTATAGGATGCAATATTATGTGGTCATCCCAATTTGAGTAGGGAGATCTTGAGTATAGTCAAATAGCTGGTAGATTATCTCATGTTATATCACATATGCGTCGCGATCGGTGTGATCATGTGCGGAGGTCCTTCGAGGAAAGAAGGCTTAAAAGTAGCATGGTGTAACACCCTCTACACGTCCAAAGCACCTCGAGATGCTTCCACCTAGTGGCGAGAACCACACCAAGCAGTCCCAAAGAGGTCTTGAGTCATGGTTGACTCTACTTATTGATGTACTATATGTATATTTTTGGTGTATCACCTCAATATGAAGGCATACTTTTGTAGAAATGTATATGTACTATTTTTTATTATGCCTTGTGATGAAGGCACTTTTTTTGTACAGATGTACGTTATATAGTGTTTTTTATTATGCCTTGTGATGAAGGCACTTTTTTGTATAGAATCCCGTGATGGCTCATTATATCAGATGTAACTTTGAGACACACTATTTGTACACAGACATTTATATTTTTGACGATGTATGATGATAGATGGATTACTGATGTATCACATGTTGTTTATGAGATATCATTATATGTTTTATATTTGTATCACATGTTTGTTAGATTATGAGATAGCCTTAGCTAATGTCATATTACATGTTGATGAGATACTTTAATTTAAACATGTTTTTATTTGTGATATTGGTGTGGGGATAGATTTTTGATCATGGACACCCCTCTTGCCCCATTGATGATACGGTATTTGATGATTAGTTGTAGCATACATGTGTGATGTATACTTAGCATTTATTGATATATGATGTATAGATGTGATGGTTTTATGTGATATGATGATGAAATGAGAGCAAAAATGTATAAGTAAAAATAACAAGCACACGTTAAACAAACCTAATCAAAGCAACACACTTATCTACAAGTATGCAAGATAAAATGAACTCAATGCAATGCACCATAGATTAAAATAACATTCAATTTAAGTAAGCAAGTGAATCCAACTTAAAGTACACAATATGAAAAAGCAATGCAACTAAAAACCATACAAACCAACAACTAAAAGTAAGCAAACTACTACTTTGTTTTTGTGGGACAGTTTTGGGATGTTTTTTTGTTTTGTTTGGGATTATCTTAAGACAATTTTATATTGTTTTGGAGTTTTCTACAAAATGTATTTGAATGTTTTTTATTTTCTCAACTAACATATTTGTATGTTTTGGGATTTTCAAAAATTTATATGAATGTTTTTGACATTTTCTAAGAAGTTTTCCGAGGAAAACATGCAAGCAAATGAAGAAACGTGGATGCCCCAATGTTAGATAGGATAAACAAGGGTAGAATGCCACATGTTATGTACCATAAGTAAACTGCGCAAAGTTTCCCCCAAAGCAAGATGGGCTCATTCAAAGTTAAATTCTCCGCATTCAAAAGGTTGGATTAGCCGGATCATGGAAAAAGGGGGTAGGCTCACAAGGGACTCAGACGAAGGCAAAGACTAGCTTAGGAAAAAAATTCGTACTCCTAAACCTAAAATTCTTGTGAACAACGGACCCTCCCTTAGCACTGAAACTAGTTTTCACTAAAGGACTTGTCCAAAGTGCCACCATTGCGTGGTTTTCACTATTAGACGCACCTATTTATTTATCTTTTTCTTTTTCTATTTTTATACTTTTTTATTTTCTTGATATTTTAGAGACCCCATACTTAAGCATAGAAGTGCTTAAGATGCATTACATTCATGGGTTCTCGAAGCTCTTGACCATCTACATGGGCTAGCTTATAGGCACCTGAACCAAACTTGGTAACCACAACATATGGTCCTAGCCAATTGGGTTCAAATTTCCCTTTCTTTTCACGATCCTTATTGGTGTTCTTGATTCTCTTTTAACACCAAATCCCCTACCTCAAATTGGCATGGTATGAATATTTTATTGTAGCTTTTCCGACTCGGTCTAATAGACTTTAAGGTGATTAAGGTTGAGAAGTCTTTTCTTTTCTAATAGCTCCAACTCGCCAATCAAGATACTCTGTAGTCCTCTTCATTCGGTAATTCCTTAGCTCAATAAGCAAATAAGGTATCTCGGTCTCTAAAGTTAGCACGGATTGTGTGTCGAATACTAAGGAGTATGGAGTGGCACCTGTGGGGGTGCGGATAGAAGTTCTGAATGCCAGAGGGTAGGATGAATTTGTAAATTCAGTCACGACCTATCTTGTTCACCATCTTCTCCATAATGTGAATTAAGGTTTTATTGGAAGCCTCGGCTTGCCCATTACCTTGAGGGTAATAGGGGTCAAGAACTTGAGGGATATTTGAAAGTGTTTGTAGAGTGCTTTCATAGTTTTATTCTTAAATGGTTTACCATTATCAGTGATAATAGAATAAGGGATACCATATCAATAGATGATATGGTTCATGATAAATTTAGAGATCTTGGCACCTTCAACATAGGTGAGAGGAATAACCTCTACCCACTTTGTAAAGTACTCAGTTGCAATAATGATGAACTTATGACTGTCTAAAGAGATAGGGTTAAGATTCCCTTTTAGATTGAGACTGTCGACACTAAAATTTTCCTCCATAATTTTTGTTTCATTAATGTATGTATTAGGAATAGGATGTTGTTAAGTATGATTAGTAGTAGCGTCGATAGAAGATAACGGCACCGTCGGTATGGTGCCGCCAATAATGTGGAGTACGGTGAATAGAGTCAAAGTACAATAGGAATGTTGTAAAAAGTAAATATTTGTCGTAAGTGGTCCTAGAGTAATGTTAAAATGTCAAAGTTTGGGTAATTAGAGAAGTAGGGTCTAAATGATTAGGAATTAGAAATATTATATTGGTAATAAGGACAAGGAGTGAGGTCATAAATATTTTTGTATTTTATTTGTAAAAGTCTAAAAATGTGGAACCCATGTAAAATGATAAGGTTTATCTTATCTTAAAGGATAAGCTTACATGTATCAGATAAGAGTTAAGGTATGAAATATGATTCGTCAGAGTGGATTTCTTATCCTATCTTAGAGATAAGATGGATAAGCCTAGAAGTTCTATAAATAGAGAGGCCACCCCCCTCATTTAGCATAGAAGGAAGTAGTGAGAAATATTGTAGGAAGTGTGCGAAGGAAGCCATCAGTTTAAAGGTGTGTTGAAGAAGCCATTAAGAGGTGTAATTGTAAAGTTTCTCCCATAGTCTTGGTAAAAGTCAAGTGAAGTCAATAACACTTGAAGTACCTCATGGGTGAGATTGTAACAATTTCATGTTAATATTATAATTTACTTTGATATTTCAGATTTGTCATCATTCCGTCTTATCATAGTCGATGGTATTTTTGTGTTATGTTGTTGTTTTGTTTCCAGATTACATCCACCAAACTAAAGGTTGTGCATTAGTAAATAATCATAGCACGAGGAGTTCCCGGTGAAGAATTATCATAGTGCCAGATTGGTGATGACAGACCCCAATTTGAGAATGGCCAAGGGTTATGACAGATCAAGGATTGACCGGCGCATGTATTAAGTTGTCGTACTTTTGACAATCCATGCATTTCTTCACATGTTGACAACAATCATGCTCCATGGTAGGCCAATAGTAGCCTACCCGAGTATTTTCTTTGCAAGTACAATCCCATTAGTATGAGCCCCACAGATGCCTTTGTGTACCTCTTTAATTACTTGGATAGATTCATCCGAACTTAAACATCATAATAGATTCCGTTGTAGCCTCGATGGAAGAGGGTGCCCCCAAGTAGGGTATAGCGAGATATACATTGGATGAGGGTGTATTTTTCAACATGGGAAATGTTAGTGGGAAAGGTTCCATCATGGAGGTAATTAAATATTTCAGCGTACCATGGGGAAAAGGGACCAACAACTTTGCACACCATACAGAATTTGGTATGTCATATGTCGGTGTTCTTAGATTTTCTATGAAGAATGGCATATCATTGTTCCCTAGTGGAATACTTAACATGGATCCTACTATATCCATAGCATCAGCTACTCTATTTTGTGCTCTTGGTATTTTCTCAAATGTTATCTACTTGAAGAACTCCTTCAAGGAATGGACCATTCTTTTATATGGAAGTAGTTTTTCATCCTGGACCTTGTATTCATCGTGGCCTGTTTAATAATAAGCATTAAATCACCAATGTAATTAACTCATTTGATATCCCATTTGATAGCTAGCTTCATCCTGTGATGAGAGATTCATACTGCTATATTATTTGTGCATGGGAATCCAATTTAGAAGGCTTGGGGAATCAAGTCTCTGTAGGAGTGATTAACACAACTTTGGCACCTAAACCATGAAAGGTAAAGGAGCCATCAAAGTATAGTTTCCAAATGATAGATTCCTCAAGGTACATGATGGATGCATCTGGTAGCTCCAGGCTCAAGGGTTTGGTACCTAGTAGTGGAGATTCTACTAGCTGATCTGCTAGAACTTTTCCTTTTATTAAATTTTGATGCACATACTCAATGTCGAACTCACTTAATAAGATGATCCAATTAGCCATCTTTCCAGTTAGGGCAGGTTTTGACAACAAGTATTTTAAAGGATCGACCTTGAAATAAGCTTGATTTTATTGTTGAGCATATAGTGACATAGCTTCTAGAAATTAAACACCATGGCTAGGTAAGCCTTCTTGATCTACGGATAGTTGAGCTCATATGCTATCAATGTTATGCTCAAGTAGTATACATCTTTTCTCTCTGTTCTTTATCATATTGGGCCAACAATGCCCCAATTGCAAAATGTGTAGCAGAGATGTAAAGCAACAAGGGTTCTCTATTGTAGGTGGTATGGGAATGGGGGTTTAGCCAAGTATTCTTTTAGTAAAGAAAACACTTGTTGTTCTGGCCCCCAGGTGAAATTAACATCTTTCTTAAGAAGATGTGTGAATGTATGACACTTGTCTACTAGCTATGAAATAAACCTTTTGATGGCTTGAATTTTCCCTTGTAAGCTACGCAGATTGTCTAATATTCTTAGGAGGAGGCATCTTTGTGATGGTCGTGACCTTTATAGGATCCACCTCTATTCCTCTCCTTGACATAATGAATCCTATTAATTTCCCAAATAGCACACCGAAGACACACTTCTTTAGGTTAAGGAAGAATTTGTAGTCTCTTAGGTGCTAAAAGATACACCACAAAATCTTTGGGTGTTCCTCCTGAGTTCTAGATTTAGCTAGTATATCATCTACGTAATCTTCCATGATGTCGTTTATCATGTCATGAAAGATTACAATCATCACTCGTTGATATGTAGCACCTGCATTCTTAAGGCCGAAGGGCATAAATTGGTAGTAGAACGTTCCCCATGGGGTTGTGAAATTTGTCTTGTGTTAATCTTCCTCTATTATCTTTATCTATTCATAACACGAGAAGCCATCCATGAGTGATAGCATCTCATAACCAGTAGTAGAATCGACGATCATGTCGATGTTAGGGAGAGGAAAGTCGTCCTTAGGACAAGCTTTGTTAATATCTCTGAAATCAATACACACTCATGATATCGAGTGGATTTTTTTGAATTGGTACCACATTAGAAATCCACTCTAAGTAGTCGATAGGCCTGATGAAGCCTACTTCTAATAACCTTTCTAGCT
Source organism: Taxus wallichiana var. yunnanensis (assembly GCA_018340775.1). Lineage (NCBI taxonomy): Eukaryota > Viridiplantae > Streptophyta > Pinopsida > Cupressales > Taxaceae > Taxus > Taxus wallichiana. Next base: position 157,365,786 of record CM031239.1, read on the forward strand.
CTACCTTTACTAGTAAGGTGACATGAGGATGCATCTTTCAAAACTTTTTTTTATGGGCTTGGCGTCTGGATACTCAACAAGATTCTACACCACTAATGCAGAATCAAGTCCTAGTATATCGGCATAAGACCAATTGAAGATGTCTTCATATTCTCTCAAAATTCTTGTAAATTTTTTCTTCTCTTGAGTTAAGAGTGAAGCTCCCAACTTAACTATTCTAGGCAACTCCTCTGTGCCGATGTTAACATCTATTATATCTTCCACTAGTAGCTTTGACTCATCCCCATGTGCATAGGATCGGGAGGGAGATTGAGATCCTCCTCTACCAAAGGTGGTTCAGGGAGGTCCTTATCTTTATATGGGTACACTATATTTTCCATAGGTTGTTCTTCTTTTTTTTCCACAAGCGCCTTGAAGAGGTTTCACTATAGGACTTCCCCTTTTTCTTTCCATAAGGCTTTTCTGTAGGACTCTTTCCTTTCTCACTTTTTTACTTAAGTGTCCACATAACTCTACCTCCTCTCCAAAGTACACACATGCATTGAGTTGAATGGAGAAGCCTTTCTTGTGATCATTTCTTGGAATGTTATCTCTGATGCCCAGGAACTCGCAATAGCCTCATCGTTCTGAAACACGTAAATAGGTATGTGTTGTTGTTGATCCCAATTCATGTGATGGGTAGATGAGGTTTAATGTTTGAGTTATAGGGGATACGGTGGGTGTAACAAGGGTTATGGTAAGGATATCCATGTTAGAGAATAGGTTCGTAGAGGTGAGGTCTTCATAAAGACTACACCGAGAATCTATTTTGCTTTCATTTTCAAACAAACTATCCTCACTCTCAGAAGAAGCATACTCGTTATCTGAAGGGTGAGACTCATACAAATGGATGCCAATACCTGATTTACCCATTATACAATGAGGTATTGGAAGAGCTTCTAATGGACCTTGTTCTTGGTGGCCATAACCACGTCCTTGATATCTCATAGTAAGCATGATTCTGTTAGGAATAACATACCTAGATGACTTGTAACACAAAGCCATTTCATCATCTTGAGGATGAAATATAATATCGTTGAGGATTCTTTCATCTTCTAGAAAGCCACCTGAAGTGAAATTTTTGAAGGGAAATTCTCCCTTGATCTTTGGAATTTATAACATGGTCTACCCTGTGCTTGGGCTGATAGCGGAATGTTTTGAGCCATAAGGGCTTGTTGAATATTATACTCTTCGCAGCCATCATTTATGAGTTTCATCTCCCACGTAGAAAAAGGATATTTTGAGGTAGATGCACTATTGTCACTGGGAGTCAGGGTATCTAGATCCACTTGTGAAGCGAGGGCCTCCGATTGAATAGGGACATCAATCTCCATAGAGGGACACTTGTAAATGGTAGGAAAATAGCTCAACAATGCTCTACAATGAGAAAATGGTTGGGGATCCCCTTTTATAGTAAGTTTATATCCTTCATACTACAATTTTAGACACTAATGATACATTGATGGCATAACACCTGCATGGTGTGAATCCATGGGCGACCAAGCAAGATGTTATAAGGGAGATCTAGGTCCAAGACATGGAACTTTGTATCATGGGTTATGGGACCAACTTCCAATGAGAAAGTGATCATTCAACTGATTTTCATTCTTCATTTTCATATGCCTTTATGGTGATGACCTTTGTCTCCAAATCAAGCTTATGTGTAGCCTAGTTAACGAACTAGTTTAAGAGTACAAATGTTAAGACCCGATCCACCATCCACAAGCACTCTCTTGACCTTCTTACGCTTGATTATTACCTCAATATGTAAGGGTAGGTTATGGGAGGGATTTTCAGTTAAGGATTCTATCAAACTAAAGGTTATGTGTCTTGTAGGAGTGATTTGTGCTACCATGGCCTATAAATGTGTTGGGTCAACATCAATAGATACTCTTGATCCTGTAGGGTTTTGCAAAGTATATCCTTATGGACATTAGAAATCTTTAGAAGGTCTAATATTGAAATATTAGTTGTAGTCTTCTCTAGTTGATCTAATACATCATAATGACTCTCTTGAGGAGGGGGAGTAGGTTCTAAGATAACAAGGTGAGCCCGTCACGTTGTCATGGTGCACTCTCTTTTTTAATTCTAATCATATTGATTTTCTCAATGAGTGGATCAACACAACCTATCAAGGCATCAAAATGGTCTTTGTTTGACACATAGTTAGCATTCTTATTTTGAGACGATTGTCCCCGATCCGACTTTTTCTTTTCTTCGTGATTGGGAAAAGGCTCTTTGAAGATCCCTAAGTTTGCATTTGGATATTTGGTAGTGGTAACAAATTCTACTTCTATATCACCACTATCGACTAGGTCTTGAATGTAGTGTTTTAATCTTAAACACTTGTCAGTTTTGTGACCCTTTACGCAGTGAAATCCGCAAAATTCATTATCTCTAAACCATGATGGTTTAGGTGTGTTGTCCTCATAGGGTTTTGTTTTAGGGTACTTAACCATGTTTACGACCTCTAACTACTTTAGTATGGATGATATTGATTCAAATAGAGGTGTGAAAGTATGGTGTTTATACTCTGTAGGTGGATTTCCCTTTGCAAGCTTCAAAGGTGTGTGGTTTTGAACGGCTTGTACTCACTTAGAGTCTACTATCCCATCACCAATGAAATTTTTATTCTTATTATGAACAAACTTTGGTTTTTCATTAGATTTGGAATCATTATGATCGCACGAGAAAAGGTTTTAAAGTCCCCCTAGCTAACAATGTTTTTTCAATTTGACTCCCTTTTTTATTACCTCTTCAAACATGTTGCCACAATTCATTTGCAAATGGAACGTAATGTATAGATGGATGTTGGGAATAAATATGTTTATCAACTATTTTTTGGATATGCAGCAAGGAAATAAGCTAGGTAATCATCTCCGTCGTTGTGAAAACACGGGAAGTTTTCATTGTTTCATTGTTTGGATTTGCATAGATCTAGCATGGTAATTTCACTCTCTATATTAAAATAAAAATGACGTACAAAATGTTCAGTTAATTATAGCCATGTGGATATAGATCCCTTGGGGATGTGTATAAAACATTCTAATGCATGCCCTCCTAATCTTCATGGGAATATGCGTATAAGATAATTGTCACTAAATGCAACCTCTTGGCATGCCATATAAAAATCTTTAATATGGTCATAGGGTCACCTTTTCCCTTATATTTTTCAAATTTTGGAAAATCAAAGTTTCGTGGGAAAGGTACTTGTAGCATGGCCCTATCAAACAGATAAGGGCACAACTCATTGAACTGGTATTTCTTATTGTTACTAGTTTTTCCTTCTTGTAATGCTAGAAGGGTGTTCTTCATAGTGGACCACTCTTGATTGAAGAGGGGATCTTGTGTGGGTGGCATAGGCCTATATGAAGGGTTAAATCTAGGTGTATTCCCACCTCTATTCTATGTGATAAATTCTTTGTAAGGGTCTTTTTATGTCTCCCATCGAGGAGTGTTTATTGGGAACTCGTGAAATGAAGTTTTTGGTTTTGCCTTTGGTATAGCTTGTTTCACAACTTTTGGTTATTCCTTTTGTATATGCGAAGCCAAACTTTCCAATTGGCAAGTGAGGGCTTGGACCTATTGTTCTAACATCACCTCTTGAATAGGTACTTCATTACGATATTCATTAGGAGGAGGTTGTGCATGATGAACATGTTCCTCATTGTCTTCACAATGTATTCTAATAACAGGTACTTGATAATCTTCATCATTTTCAAACGGTATCTCCTCATTATTTTGTCACATAGAAGTAGAGGCATGACCTAGGTTTAATATTTCATTAATCAGTATAATGGGGTCGGTCTACTTCTTCTTCTCCACGAACCATTACGGAAATGAGAGAAGGGTCCACTATGGAAGGTAACCTAGCTCCTAGTTCCATGACATGCATAAGAACCTCATGTTTGTTTTGAAAAATGTAATCATCAAAATTGGTGGGAGGACGCTCTATATTCATACAAGGAGAATCTTCCTCTCCACCACTATGGTCAACCATGAGATTATCCTCTAAAAGAGGGTTTTCACCTCCAAATATATCAGCTCCTAATCTTCGAGATCCCATTCTTGTAGTAGGCATACTCAAGATAGGAGATACAACACGAAATATTTCCACTAAGGTTTACTAAAAAGGGACCTTAGTCAAATTTTTGTAGCGTAACGATGTTAAATCGTCAAAACAAGGTGACTATAAAATAACCACAAAATCAATAGGTCAATGCAAACATACGAACCAAAGAATAAAGATCAAGATACCCTAGCAAGGTAATATATGAAACAAGTTTTTCTAGAATAATACAATGACATACAACACTCAAAATTTAGTCACACCAAATAGTTTACTCCCTAAGATTTTTCTAGATAGTTTCAAAAACTAAATAGTGATAACACAATATCACCAGTTAGGTCAAGTTTTATACAAACTAGGCCTAAATGATAAGAGAATGTTGACGTGGTCTTATAACAAGATATACTAAAAACCATCTTCTAAAGACTAACAAATTCTAAGACTTGTAAAATGAACAATACAAGTGCAAGCAACATAACAATGTTATTTGGACACGTAATCAAACTTTGCAAGAAAGTAAGATTTTAGTATCAAAATGGCATTATAGCAATGCTAACAAAGTAACCTCAACACTTACAAAACTCAAGACAAGGCTAGGATGTAAAAACTACATCTAAGTATAACAAGAAATTGTTATGCGTGTAAGTAGCGTAATAATACAATATAGAGATTTAGGCCCAGTTTCACAATGGAAACAAGACGTAAATATCTCAATTATATGGCTATAATGCAGGAAACGTAGCAACTCAAAAGAAGACAAGGATGAAACCACCTAACTACGATGATAATAATTCTCAAACATGGGTCTTTGAGATAAGGGGTCTACTAGATCATGAGTACGTAACATGCACACTTTCAACACTTGTGTTGTGGCATTGCAACCTAGTCACACAAGTAGAATAAAAAAGTGGTGAACAAGTGATATCTAGTAGTATATGTATATGTTGTTTCCTTTTTGTCAAAAAATGGGCAATAAGAAAACAAGGGTGTAGACCAAGTGGTGTTGAAATAAACTTGGTGTTATTTTGGCAAAGTTTCGCCTTGTCTTAGGACAAGTGAAAAACTAGGAAAAAATGACACTAAGTAGATTTCGTGATGAAATATCATGTGGTTTCAACTTTAAGATATTCTTTCCCTTGTTTAAAAAACAAGAGTTTGAATCTAACAAATTTGTCACTTTGTGAGAGCTCTCAAGTATAACAACTAAGACAAAAATAATGGCTCCAAGTGGAAAGCTTCCTAGGTGGTTCTCTCTCTATGTGTCACAAGTTTACTTCTGTGAGCTTGATTTACCAAGGTTTCCCAAGGAGTATCTTGGATTTACTTTACCCCTTCTAATACAATGAGCAACTAGTGTGTTCAGTTGTATTATCACTGGGGTCATGAATGGAAGTAACTTTGACTCTAATCTCACCAAGGCGTACTAATCAAGTCGGTAGTGTGGAGCACTTTCTGTTTCATTCACAAGGTTCCCTCTTGCATGAACTACTTTAGGGTTCCTAGGACCACCCCCATTATTGTATCTTAAGGATTATGCCAAAGGGGTTATGTCCTAGTTAAGTGGACGAGTTGTAGCTCTTAACCGAAACCTATAAATACAATGTGATGATTGTGGTGTGTTTTTATCTTTTAGACTTAATGTGGTTTTTGTTGCACTCCTTTTAGAAACCTACAATCACATGTGTAGTTAGGAAAAAAATTTAGGTCCTCCTTTATTTCACTAGCATTAAGTCCTTTAAACAAATGGTTAGTAGTTCCAAAAAGGTTCACAATATCATAGAAAAAGGATTAAGTGTTGTTATGTTTTTCAAGATCACACTAAGTGTAAAAGAAGAGCATACACAACAAATAATCCAACTAAATAGAAATGCAAAGCTTGTAAATCAAATAACTACCATAAAAATTTGCAAAGTAAGGTTTATTCCCAATTAATCCAAGTGCTTCTTAATGAAAGACTAAAATTACTTTTGATTCCCAAGATCACACTAGGTGCAAGGGAAGAGCATACACAAATTTTAGCCTTGATTATTTATCAAGTGAAAAATCTCTTAAACTAAAAGATCAAGCACATGCCAAAAATGAAGGTTTATTCTCTTAAGCACAAAATGGATGATGATTGTTCCTACTTACTCCCAAGAAAAAAAAAGTGGTTTAGGGGTGTTTTTGGTTCTCAAGATCACACTAGGTGCAAGAGAAGAGCATACACAACCCTATTCCAAACTCATTCAAAGCATGAAAACATAATCATTCATCAAACCCTAACCCAATTTAACCAAAAATCCCTTATCAAACCCTAAGGAAATTTTGTTAGGAATATTGCTCTAAAATCAATAAATTGACAAAAACAGCAACTAAAAACCTTTAAGAAATGACAGGGATCTTAAAAATCACAATTTGAAATTTTGTAGTTTAAGAAAATTTTACCTGAGTGTACAAGCGCAAGATTTGATGCACATGCACACCCTTTGATGAATGGGTGCACTTCTTGAGGCACATGCACACCTTTGGAAATTTTATACAGTCAGTAATACACATGCGCATCTAGAGAGGCACAAACACACTCCTTGATGCATAGGCGCAAGCCACACTCAGAGACCAAAACACAGTGTTGCACAAGTGCACTCCTTGATGCACATGTGCACTCTTTGATGCATAGGCGCACCCTTTCTTGTAGATGCTCAAAATATGAGTTTTGAAAATAATTTCTTGAAAAAGATCAAAACTTTGGCACTTTGGGGAAATTTTGACAGGCTTCGCCTCCTTATATCCTGCAAATAACATGAAAACACAACTTCTACTACTAATCTAGTTGAAACAACTACCTAGCTTGAAAATTGATCTACAAAACTTTGAAAATTACTCTAAAACTTTGAAATTAATCTAAAAAGCTTGAGAAACTAATCTAAAAAGCTTGAAAGTACTCTAGAAAGCTTGAAATTAAACTAGAAAACTTGAAATTAATCTAGGAAACTTGAAACTAAGCTAGAAAAATTGAAATGAAAAAATTTGAAACTAAGTTAAAAAGCTTTAAAATTGAATGCAATGGGGTATGTCCCACTAGGTGAGCCAAATGAAAGTACCATAAACTTTATAAAGAAAATTGTATGACTAACTAAGGCTAACACCATTGCCACCTCTAGTCAAGGCTCTAATTTTGAGGAATGTGACATTAAGATAGAAGCTTAAAGGAATGGTTAACTAACATGAATAAAATTTGAAATTTAACTAAACATGCGTACTAATATGCTCAATTACCTAACATGGGCCTAAATAGACCTAAGAGGGTGATCAAATTGGTATGGTTACACCAAAAATGGTGAAATGAACTCTCCAAATGACTTGTTAATTCACTTTAGATATTCATCTACTAACCTTGTTGAAGGCTTTAGGCAAGGATTGAACTTGGATATATATCATATTTATTATATGAGATGCAAATCAAAGCATGGTGTAAAGTATTAAGGTAAGAGGTGAACTCTTTTTATATTTTTCCTTTTGGGAGAAACTTGTATTTTGGTGCATGTGGGACTAAAAGCCCCAAATTAGATTAGAATTGCTAATCACAATTAGTGAATTACCAAGTGATTAAGATGTAGGAGCCTTAATCAACCGCTTAGGGTCAACTAGGAGGCTAGGATAAGATTTTGAATCTTATTGAGATGTTGTGGAGGAAAGTGGGGTGATTTTGAGTGGCTAGAAGAGGGGTTTAAGCCAATAGTAGGGTATATTGACCAAAACAAGGGCAAAATAGGCTTAATTAGCTAATAATCGTTAATTGTCTATTTTGAAGAGGATTTTGACTTACGATTCATCGTAAAGTGGCATCCTAAATGTGAAAGAGGTTTGGTGATCAATGAAGTGCTTGTTAATTAACCAAAGTGGTAAGAAACGTTAGTTAATTAGTGAAAATCACTAATTATAATGGAATTGGTAAGAATGAGAGTGATTTGCGTGCGTTATGGCAATAAGATTTCAAAAGCGAAATTAGGTGTCTACATCGTTGAATTGGTAAAAGGTGTAAAAAATAGGGATTATGATCAAAATCAGGGTTTTGACATATTTTGACATCCACAAGGGTACTTTGCACATGGGGACAAACCGCTAACAATTTATGCAATCACTTTGGAGATTATCCGAGGATCGTCGATAATCCTAAGAGTGGGAAACAAATTGTATAAATATCGTGTGAGGGGTCATTTTGTATTATTATGAATTTGAGACAAAATGTTATTGTATGCTCTGATTTTCCAAATTTCTAGTATTTTTATAGTGATAGAGGCACCTAGAGGTGGTCAGATGTGTCGAGACTTACCCTAGCATATGTAACTGTATTTTTTAATTTTGAATTTTTTGTTTATACTTGATAATGAGGAAATCACATGGAAATCACATGTGATTTTGTATGAAATCATTGTCGATTACTTGGAATCATATGTGATTAGAAGGGGTCACCGATGATTTGGTAGAATCACAAGTGATTCCAGTAGTTTTGTAACATGGAGCCTTGTTTTAAAATTTGTTGAGTGATTTTTGATGGGTTATGTCTAATAGTTTGTTGTTTTCATGGATGTAGGCGAGGATCAATTGATGACATGAGATTAGATCTCAAGGTTATTAGAGAGTGTGTCAAGTAGTTGTCAAAGGATGTTTAGGTAGTCTCTAAGAGCTTGGTCTGGGAGGGATGCATCACTATATGTGTATCCATAGGGATATGTGACTATTGTTGGCATTGTTTGAAAGGAGGGACCATGTTACGTGAAACTGTCTGGTTGCCGATGAGTGAGATGATAGTCATCCTTGAGGATATTCATAGGGTCTTATGGTTACCGATTTAGGGGAGTAGGTGTGCACAGTAGATGAGGTGAGAAAGGGTACTTCCATGCACTGTCTTTATGGTGATGATTCCCTGGGTGTGGTATACTCATCTAGGGGATTTGTATATGGATCATTTTTTAGTGAAGATGAGGAGGTTCAAGCTCGGTGATGAAGATGATCAACATCGGTTGTTATGCCCTACCGGACTCGGTAGGTGGTAGGTTTGCATCGATGTTGACTAAGGTAGTGGGTGATGTGTTGGAGCACAATAAAGTGTTTTCTTGGGCTCCCACCTTGCTAGCTTCGAGACATATATGGACTTATGGGCACGGAGGATAGGGATGAGGTTTGAGGTTGATGTGGCCTTTTTGTTGGAGTGTTGGGCATATGAGCATATAGAAGTGGCTTGATCGAGAAGATTACCATCAACCAAATGGATTGACCTATGTTATAGTGTTAGTTTTATAAGGTGGCGATTGTATTTCATGGCTATAGGGTCGGTGAGAGGAGAGGAGCATTATAGGTAGATCATGCCATGGTTATATGTAGGAGATGTAGTATGGAGGCCATACACATGTTTTCCAGGTGTGGTTCAAGGTAAGAGGAGGAGTTGAGGGCTACACATGTTTTCCGGTGTGGGGTTGGTGATCCAATCATTGGGAGTTGATTAGATTTACTCGCATTAGGTGATAATTTGGTTTAGTTTAGGATATGTCCTGGGGCACTTATTACCTACTAGTGAGATGATGGAGATGTGAATGTGGGGTTGTCATAGGTTTAGGAGCCATTTTTATGGTAGATGAGGAGGGAGTGGGGGTTAGGGTAGATGCATAGGGGGCAAGGTGGGTGTAGATGATGTTGGCATGATGGAGGCATACGATACATGGTGATAGGGCCATGTGGATGGTTTTGAGATGTGGGTAAATGAGCATGTGTAGAGGCTCCCTTAGAGGGTGTTCTTTGAGGGGGCTGAGGAGGATGAGGGAGTGGCTCTATTTGAGGTGACAATGGTGAGTATGTAGGCCAAGAAGGTCGCATTGTTATTCAAGAGGGCCAATTTGATTGTAGAGTGAGATAGTGTCATAGCTTCTTGAGATGTCATGACTCAATGATAAGACATGGTTATTAGAGAGAGGGATGGGCTAAGCAAGGTGAGCATACAACTATGTAGGGAGAGATTACTTAGGCTTTTGAGATAAATATAGATATCGGTATGAGCGAGAGACCTTGCGGCATACTTTTGGGGTGACGGAAAGGTCATTGTTAGGAGCGAGCTCCAAAAAGATAGGGTGCATACCAGTGGAAAGATGGGGCCACCTGATAGTGTGAGCATGGATCAGTATCAGGCTCTAGGAGATGATCTATAATATTATGAGAGCATAGTTAAATGAAGGATTCTATATGAGCTTTGATATGATGATTACGTGGCTAGGTGGCAACATGCTCAATCATGGAGAAAAACAAGTGTTAGTCATCCATTGAGGGTCCGATGAGGGACTGACTAGGGACCACGATGGGATAAGGGAGAGCTTGGTGTTGGAGGAGCATTTGCTTGTTGGGCTTCTGATTCACTAGTTTTAGGCCCTTTTTAGAGATTTTTTGATTTATGAGATTTTGATATGCGAGGCTTTTGGATCCATTGATAATGTATAGACATTTGATGTGTGTGTATGACTTGAGCTTTATGTTATGTTTGAGTTTTATTATGATTTGATGTGATGTGTTATGAAGATATTTGAAATGTATGTCTTCGTATTAGAGATGTATGTGTTATGAGTTGATATATATGTGGTTTTGATAATTCTAGATATGGTTGTGAAAAATTATGATCTTGTTTTATTGTCATACACTTTATGATTGTTAAGAACATGTCATGGAATGTTTACTTCGTACTATTCTTAACATATATAGTGTATGATGGTAAGTTTGTTATGTATATGACATTGTACGTGTGGCCTTATAATTAATGCTAATATATAACCCACAATGGTTAGTCATACTAGGATCGTGGATGCATATGGGATATTTTTATTTACCCTTTTTAGCATGGGATAGATTTGTGTATAGCTTGTACACGGGAAATGGTCCTTCTTGATGGTTACGAGATTCAGCCCAATTTTGTAGTATATTGTGCAAGTTGATCGATGCAGGAAGCTTGAGTCTTATGGGAAATTTGATTAATACAAGAAGTTTTCCTAGTATGGTTTTTTTTATTTGTGTTTGAATATGAGAGTTGATCAATGTAGGAAGCCCCTTTTTCCATGTGTATACTTTAATTAGATAGTCATTTGTCTAGGGAGTGGTTTAAAGTTTTATGTGAGATATTTTCGAGTGGCGTTGACTAATGTAAACTTCTTATTGATAGTCATCCTTCAAGGGATCAGTCTATATTTTGATCATATCCATCTCATAGATACTTTGATTTTTTAAGCTAAGGGTGAGCCTAGGTGACCATTTGGAAGGGGAAAAGTAAATGTACAAGCCACACATATATCCTTAGCATGCCGTTAATTGGGTAGATAGAGATGTAGTTGATAATAATGATTGCGGGGTTCCCTAACTCTATGTAGGGGAGCTTGTTTGTGTGGAATATGCTATGAGTAGAGCCATGGTGCTCATATTTAAGGTCATAGTTGGTATGCATACGGGAAACCACATGATTATAAATCATTACAAAGAGTAAGGGATAAATGGGCATATGGAGGAGATTTTTATTTGACTAAGGTCATGTGAGTCATTAACAATGAAATGACCATAAGTGAAAGGCATTAAAACATTCCTTTTTAGGTTTACCATTAAGGGAAGCTAAACGATAAGCCATACCCATATTTGTGAGTGATAATATATGGTCCAAGACATTTTGGAGCAAATTTTCCATGTTTTCTCTTCTCCATGTTAGTGACATGTTGATTTTATTTGAGGAAAAGATCGCCAATATTGAAGTCATGTTCTTTAAAGAATTTGTTATATGATATTTTGATTCATTCTTGATAAATGTTAATATGTTTAAAGGTGAAGTTGTCAACATACCTCTAACAATTCTAGTTGTGACAGGAATTCTTGACAATAATCTTCTTCAAGGATAAAATATTTAAGGGAAACATGCATGGATGGGATTTGGAATTCAAGGGGACTAATGACTTCAGTTTCATATACTAAAGAGAAATGTGAGGCACCCATAGGAGTTTAAACGATATTACGATACGCACATATTACAAATGGGATTTAAAGGTGTCAATATCTACCGGCTGATCAACGGTTTTGGTGAGGATCTTGTTGATGGTTTTATTGGATGCTTCAGCTTGACCATTAGCTTATGGGTAGTAGGGTGTGGAGAAACCAAGTTTTATATTATAATTATCACGAGTTTTGAACCTTCTTATTTTTAAATGATTTACCATTATTATGTGATGATTTTATGAGGAATACCAAAGTGACAGATGATATGATGATGAATGAAATTGATGATTTTATCTACTTTAGTGGAGATAAGAGGATTTCTTCCACCCATTTTGTAAAATATTTAGTTGTTATGATGATAGAATTATGTCATTATATTGATTGAGGATTGATAAGGCCAATGAGGTCAAGTCCCCATTGTGAGAAGGGCCAAAAATCTTGAGTTAGTTGAAGAGTGTGACTAGGGATGTGTGTAAGATTGGAGTGTTGTTGACATTTGATGCATTTCTTGACATAGTCACAACAATCTTGGTTAAGTGTAGGCCAATAGTATCCCATCCACAAGATCCATTTAGCAATGGATAAAGCTGTTAAAGTGCCCACCACATATCATGTTGTGGACTTCTGGATAACTAGACAAGCCTGCGCGATTTAAGACACCGAGGAAAAGGCCATCAAAACCTCTTTTATTAAATATACCCCCGAGTATGACATAACGATATGCACATTGTTGACAAGATATTTTACCACTCTGGATAGATTGAAGGCATTTTCTTGTGGAAAGATAGTCATATGTATGAGTGTACCTGAGTGTGAGATTGGTTATCTTCTAAATGATTGATGGTCATTATATAAGTATTGGTATAAGATGTCTAATCAAGTTTTTTACGATGACAAAAAGTTAAGAATTATCTGGCGATAGAGGAATAAAAGATGCGAGGGAAGCCATGGTATCCACAAATTTATTATATGAGCTTGGGGTTGTTTGGATTTCCTAATGATCAAATCACTTTAGGAGGTCTTCGACGATGGCTTTATATTTTTGTAAGATCTCATTTTTACATTCATAAGCTCCTTTGATTTGATTAATGACAAGTTGGGAGTTGTTGTAGATGTAAGGATTTGTATACTCGAAATGTGTGCTCTGAAGTCCCATGATGAGGACTTCATATTCTTCCATGTTGTTTGTGTAATTAAATTTTAGTTGAATGATAGTGGAATATGGGTGTCCCAAGGGGGTATTATGACTATTCTAGCACCCCTTTGTCTACATTTGGACCCGTAAAAAACAAGGTCATTTTGAGAGGGGTGTTATCATGATCAAGGGTGTTGATAGATTTGTCAGAAAAAAATGCATAAGGTAAATGATTGGTGGGAAGGGGAGATTTAACGAGTTGATCAATAATGACCTTCCCCTTGATGGAATTTTGAGAGATAAATTCAAGGTCAAACTTTATCATGAGCATGAGCCATTTGGTTATATGATCATTGTGATATGGTTTAGATTACATGGATTTCAGTGGATTAAATTTTATGAATACATAGGTTTTGTGATTGAGAAGATAATGGCGAGAGTTTGGAAGTTACAAAGTACAAGGCACAACACAACTTTTCTACTTCAAAATAACAAGTTTCGTACTTGTGAAGGGTGTGGCTTATGTAATAGACAGCCTACTCCTTACCTTGTTTGTCTCGATGTGCTAGCATGGCCCCCAAGGTATGATCAATAATGAAGATGTATAGATAGAAGGATCCCCCTCGCATGGAGGTGTAAGCACTAGTGGTGATAAGAGATATTGTTTGAGGGCATTAAAGGCCCATTGATATTTGGCATCCCATTTAAAGTGTGTCTCTTTTCTTAGAAGATGATGAAAGAATTGACAACGGTCCAATAGTTGAGAGATAAAATGTGAGATAGATTGAAGTTTCCCTTGAAGACTACAATTTTTTTTAAGATTAGATGGATAAGGCATTTCGATGATGGCCTTGACCTTGATAGGGTCAACTTCAATTCCCCTAATAGATACTATAAATCCTAGGATTTTTCTTGTGAGAACTCCGAATACACATTTAGTTAGATTAAGACGGAGAAATAATTGTAATAGACATGCAAAGATCACATCAAGGATAACAAGATGGTATTTTTGGTGTTTATATTTTCCTAAGAGATCATCTATGTAGTATTTTATGGTTTTGTGGATGAGGTCATGAAAGATATATGTCATAGCGCGTTGATAAGTATCTCCTACATTTTTCAAGCCAAAGGGCATTACTCTATAGCATAAGGTTCCCCATGGGGTGATAAATGATTTATTATATTGATATTTTAGTGTGATGAGGATTTGATTATAACTAAGAAACCATCCATAAGAGACATCATTTCATGGCCTATTATTAGATTGATCCTAGGTAGGGAAAATAGTATTTTAGAAAATCAAGATTAAGGTCTCGAAAGTTCTTGTAGATGCGTAATTTCCTAATGGATTTAGTGATAGGTATGATATTGGAAACCCATTGGGGATAATTGATAGGTAGTATGAAATTGTCTTAAAGAATACATTGGAGTTTTCTTTAACTAACAGTGTGATGTGAGGATGCATCCTATGAATCTTTTGCTTCACCGAACTTAAACGATATGTCTGATAATGGTAATGGGTATGGTTGAGGTTCTAATGTTGGTGGTGATGGATTTGAAGAAGACATTTTAAATCCAAGGCCATGTCTTTTGTGAGGATTCCTCAAGTATTTAAAGGGTACATTATGTGGTCCTTGTTCATACCTACTAAGACCAAAATCTTTTCACACACAGTGGTGAAGATATGTTCTGAGCAACCGAGGTCTATCTAGGAATTAAAAGTTTGACAAAAATGGTTTAGCATGTGGTTTATTATCAAGAATAGAGGAGGGGTGATCAATGCCTCCATAAATAAGTTGTGTTCGAAGGAACAAGGGGCCCTAGGAAATAATGTTTCTTGTCTAGGTTCATATAGTGTTCATTTGTCGGGTATCACATACGTTTTATGTGTAGGAGTGCATTGAGAGTTAGGATTCAATATAACCCCAATGAGATGCATTGCATAATGTCTTAAAATGATTGATCATATGGTAATTTGGATGTGACGATAGAGGAACTCGTAGAGGCTTGGTTTGAAGATGTGGAGTTCTATAAGGGAAGTAGTACATCATTGGGCTTATAGATCATATGTCATGCTTTAAATGGATTGGGATCAGTGGGAACCATAAAGGTATTACCTTCATGTTCATACTTCATGTACCAATGTAAGGTTAGATGATACACAATGCATAATGTGGATCTAGGATGACCTAATAATATGTTGTATTGGAATTCTCCTTCTACAAGATAGAAGAGTTCATGAAGGAATTTGACACCTATTTTGATAGGCAATATAATTGTACCCAAGTTGGGAATGACAGTATCATTAAAGGCATGTAGGATAGCGGGTGATTGAGTGACAATTATATCAAGTGATTGAAGTTGTTTTAAGGTGTGATATGAGATTATATTGATACTAGTACCATTTTCAATCATAACTCTTTTAACTAGAGTATCATTTATTTGGGGTGACGTAGAGGGGAGGTCGTGATCCTTAGGCTGTAATGATGGAATATCTTAATCATTGAATGTGATGACGCTACAAACCTTTTTAAGGCACCAACAAGGTTGGAAAATGGATGGGGCTCATCTGATGGTACCGAGATGGATTGAAGGGCTTCTATCATGGCTTGTCAATGTTGTGGGGAGTTTTGGATGAGTTCATAAAGGGACATCTTGACGTGTGCTTGATGTAAGCTGTTTAAGAATAGTGTTTTATATAGATGTCGTGGACTGAGTGTGAGGTGTTGTAATGATGGAGACCTTGTCTTTAGGAGATGAAATATTTGATGGTTCGGGAGGAGTGGAAAAGATAGGGATTTTAGGCTTGTTTTGGTTCTAGGCATACAAATATTGGATGTGAGATCTTGTGGCCATACGGATGGTATCAATTTGGAGGAAAGGAACTTACTGGAAGAGGCCATGTCTTTGTTGGTTAAATTACTATACGATGTTTGAGATATTCGAGTTTAGTGACATGTTTGATTTGGTAGCTCGATCTTGTGTTTTGGACTTAATAGGTGGAGGAGAATGGTTTTTTTTTCTTAGAGGAGTCATTTGCTAAAAATATTTTAGATCATGGCATGTAGTGCTTTATAGTCCTTTGTATAATGTCTTGGTATTCAATGATAAGTGCAAATTGCCTCATAGTTGTACCAAGAAGGTTTCCAACCTTAGGAATTGAAGTGCTTGATTGTGGTAATATTATAGTTGACGATTGTAAAATTTCAAGGATTTTTGTGTAATATCTTGACAGGGCTTGTTGAGATGATAGCGGGGCATAGGACTTTGGATTTTGTTTGATGGTTTATAAAGATGAGACACTTGAAGAATGTCTTATGCAACATGTTTAGGTGTGAGTTTGGGGATAGTTTAGATTATAAAATGTAGAATGTGAGGTTTTATGAGGGATGTGGTCCTAGAATAGAGGATATGGATGTTATATCCTGTGGTATGTTTTTCTGGACTTGCGAGAGTTCTATATTTTTGAGTGGATGACTTGTCATTTTTTGTATATGATTACCAAGGTTTTTGATTTGATGCTACGATATCTTATCTTTGGAAGGGTTATTTATGATTTTGGTAACATATTTATTTTCTTGCAATCTCAAAGGGATAATATTAGAAATATTTATGTGAATAGATAAGGCGGGATTTGGTAGTTGTGATGTAGGAAAGTTTGAGGTCTCAATAGTGAGGAGATCTAAAGAGTCGATTATTCATCTATTATTTTAGTCGCAAGAACACGTGATATGGTAAGTGTAGGTGAGATTTGGTTGATGGTGTTGATGATATGAGAAATAAAATGTTCAGCTCCTACGAAATTAGTTTTATTATTAGCATAAGGATGGTTTGGAAAAGGTTGTTTGAACACATCTATGGTTTAGTTGGGAGGTGCATTTAGATTTTAAAGTTATAGCTCACCTTAATCGATGAGATCTTAATGACATTTCTAAACGAGTGCCATTTGTTAATGTCATGTCCCAAAACCACGATGATATCTGCAATATTTATCACCTCTATACCATGATGGTTTAGGTTCCAGATTCATTGATGGGTCGAGATGGAAGGGAATGTTATCATTCAAGATGCCATGAGTTTGTCAAAAATAGAGCTATAAGACTCCCTAGATGTGTGTACTTACGTATATGTCAAGGTCATTCAAAGTCGAGCACCCCTTACATATGGTTTACAATACAAATACATTCATTAAACCCTTAGATTTATCACTATTGGAAGAGGTTTTAAAGGAAGAGTCAGGTTTGGGTTTTTAGATCATAATTTAACCTTACCATCCTCAAGGGCTCGAGTTCCAAATTTTAAGCCATGGTAAAGGCCTCATCAAACATTTGAAACAATTGGATCTAAAGGGTAGATGATATATGTTTTGCATAAGATCAAGTGAGTAAGTTGATCAACTATTTATGGGGTAAAGAAAGGGATAATTGTTTAATAGTTCCCCATCATCTAACAACGAAATCAACAACATATTTTTCCTCAAATGTTTGATAGCATATAAGTTGGTGATAGATATATTTTTCACGATATTGATAGAAAAATGTTCCAAGAATAGTTGTGTTAGTTGTGCAAATAAATAAAGGGAATGTTGAGGAATTATGTTATACCAGTCAAGAGTGGGCCCAACTAATAACATTGAGAATGTCCTTAGCATAAGGTCCTGATCATGAGCTATAAGATAGAAAGCATGATGAATGGATTGAATGTGTTGTTGCAGATCTTCCTTACTATAGAATTTGATAAACTTTGGAAGTTCCCAATGAGGAGGATCAGGTTTAAAAGGTACATATGGGTTGATGGGCTCATTATAGATCTTCTCGTAAGAAAATGTGTTTTGCGGTCCCATGGTGGTGGTTTTGGGACTCATGATTCTACTTATCAATGCTTGCATGGGATCATTTTGAGGGGTTGGATGTTTGAGGGGTTATATATATTATAGATTAGAGGTTTTTATTGTTGATATGGGTGATACAGTAGGAGGGGATTTTGAAAATGAGGAAAGTTTCTTGGTATGTTGTAAGTTTGTTGAGAAACTAATGGTTGTGAAGAAGAGTGGATATATTGATAGGGTGAGGGATAAAAGTGTTGACAAGAGGCTATGATGGTTATGGATTTTATTGAGTCAAAATGTATTTGTATTGTGGCACACTTGTTTTAGAAATAGGCTGCAAAATGGTACAAGTGCTAGTGATAACACTTGTATTGATAAGTGGTAAGGATGTAGGAATAGATACTACTAAGTTCTGGATTGAGGATGTGGGTTACTACGAGATGACAAGTCAAGATGTCGCCAAGGAAGTTAGAGGACAAGGATACCAACAAATATTTTTGGGGGAGGAAGAGAAGTGGAAGGGGTGTGACTAACCACAGGTGATGAAGTAACAACAAGAATTTGGAAACCCCGAGGATTAGATGTGGATGCGAGATGCCAATGGACCTTGTTGACTAACCATGTTTTGTGATGAGATAGCATTGAGTTAAATTCTAACTACGGTAGTAAATGAGACAGTCTTGATGTTCATGTATTACTAGTGATGGGATAAGGAGTAGTTTGCTTAATGACTAGCTGATAAGAGGGATCGATAAGCTAGGAGTAATTGAATGTAACAATGGTGACGGTTGGTCGAGGCTTTGAACTATAAAAGGGAAGAGGGGTATCCGAGAAGCAAGATAATTATTAAGGGAAATTGGATTGGTGTCCAGAAGTTATTCAAATACTAGATCTCCATTGTGAAAGTGTTTTGGAATGGATTCATCGGGAATTTTAGATGTTTGATTGTGTGTTGAGGGAGCTCAAAGGATCTTAATTTGATTCAAGTGGATTGTTGCAATGGGTTTGACATGTCTGTGGTATTCTGAATATGAGATTGTTGTCTAGTCAAAACCATGAAACAACAAACAAATAATGACATAAATATATTTAATTAAGACACAAATCACACAATCAACAAGAGATTTTAATTATCTTGATTAAGTTAAAGGTGTGAAAACAAAAAGAGGGTCGATAAAGGGTACTAAGAATCATGCTAGCTAGGGTTAGTTTTAGGTGTGTTTAAGGCTAGATTCCTCAATATACATGAGAGTATGAGAGGCCCAAAACTATGTTGGTGTCGAGTACGAGGCAAGATATTCGGGCCTACCCCCTCACTTCATAGTCTTGTAGTGATGAGGGTGTCGAGTGCTTAGCCGTTATACGCCCACCAATTGTTTATACTTGGCCAGAACACCGATTCAGTTCCCCCTTGGTGATGAAATCCAAGTAGGTAGACCTAGAAAGAAGTGTTTAGAATGAAAATTTGATTTGTAATGTGATTTGGTTGTGTGTGAAGGGAAGTAGTGAATGTAAAGTTTTAACCCCTATTTAAGCTAGATGAGTAGGCAAGAATGAGTATTCTTTTTAAGGCCAGAAAGAAAAATTGATTTTAATGAGGACAAAACACACAAGATGCAACATATAAAGGAGACTAAAATAAAATGGAAATGTGTACCTTTGTTCTCTAAATACTCCTTTTTAAGTATTTCATGCATTTTTGAGAAATCCACCAGAGGACTCCATAATAAATAGTTAGTTGTTGTGACAAGAGATGAAACAAGAAATAGATTTTACCATGGAAATCTAAAACTTGATTGAAAAGGGAATAAGATCCCTTTGGGAATGTCATAATGTTTTAGTATATTTTAGGTTCCAATTCTTTTACATGGATTAAACCACTAAAACTCATAAAATAACAGGGTTTAATGATACATATGTTGACAACATTATATGGATCCAAAGCGGGCATAAGAGACTCCTCTTCTAGAGAATGATGAAACCTACACACAAGTAGACAACTTGATAAGAGAGATGTTAGATAATAATATGATTATTTGTTTGGAAAAGGCCAATACCAAGAACCAAAGGGATTCCTTTAATGGGTGTCAACTCGTTTTAGACAATTAAACTAGAGATAATGGTAGAAATATAAATAATATCAAAGGATATAGATAGAGGTACTCATTCGACGTCCTCAATGATAGGTTAGGTAGGTTTGAAAATATCTTCCCAGTAACGGTTGGCTTCATTGCTTTGTTCAAGGAGAAATTTCAATTGCTTGGTGATCCCATTGATTGGGTTTGAAAGGGATAAGCGCAAAGACTTAATTTATAGTCGATATCTAATTGCTCCCACATGAATGGTTGTCGCATGATTAGTAAGTCAAAGATGGCATCCGGTTCATACCCTTCACTTGGAAGCAGTCATCTACATGTAGATTGAAACATAGAGATTAGTAAAAAACAAATTATAAAATGGATTGAAATCATGCAATATATGACTAAAGGACTTAGAAGTAGGAATCACTTTGGTGATTCAGGGGAATTAGTCATGATTGTTGTGTAATTTTCTAATTTGAATAGAATGTGAATTTATATTTGAAATATGTGATTGAATGGTTGAATTGTTGTTGGAAATGATGTGTAGATAAACAAAGGATGTAAAGAGAAAACAATACCTTTCCTATAATGCAAAATGCAAATGATGAATGTTGTAGAGAGGCCTTACAATGGTGTGGGATCTCCAAGGGCTTGGTGTGGCTCCACAGGGTGCTAAGATGTCATGAATTACATCATCTCAGTCTCTAGAAATTCAGAGTTTCGATACAGTGTCTAGGGATCTCCATTCAAGGAAGCTAGTGTGTTTATATAGAATCACCGATGATTTTGGGAGTTATAGGTGATCCGGGAAAATGGGGAAAAACACTTGGAAGTGGTTGAAACCACCTCCAAATGGGTGAGTTTTGGGTTGGGGAAAAAATAATGTGAGTAGGAGTGTGTTTAGGAAGTTGGGAGGTTATGAGGGTTTGGCCTTCTTGTAGACGCGAAATCTATGCACTTGGGTACATTTCTAGGTCCTAAAATAGACAAATATATAAATGATTCCTAAGCAAGAAAACTAGTGGTTGACAACTCCTTTTGGTAGTTTTATTGCTTTATCTCTTGCACTTTACTGGTCTTACACATCTTACAACTCTTTCGACACTTGACTAATTTATCTTTTATATCCTCAAACACTAGTACCCATTTAGGACGAAGTGCCCTGGGCACTAATATCCCTTGTAGGCACCCATGTCCCTCTTTCCTTATCTTACTCTTTCAGGTCCTTTTCGATTCTTGATCACCTTTTAATACTTTTGATCATCCTTTCATTTTGTCAATTACAAAATTCAAACAAGATGTTGAGTTATGAAGCTTAATTTCTTCACATTAGCATGCTTTACTAACTTGTTGGAATACATAGTAATCGGCGTTAATCAGTTGACCAAAGATTGGTCAACTAAGGACCTAGTATTGGTCAAGGAAAGGAGGATCCGGCTTCGGTTAGGGTAAGCGGCACCGATTGCCTATACGTGAATGTTTATATTTAACTTACAAGAATTAGATCTAATCTTTGTTGTAAAGTTGATCTAATGGTTGTAAACACATAGCTAAGGTTCCCTAAGTTTGTATATGTATAAAGGCGTGAGAATTAGGTGTTTCACCGTTTTCTTTATGGATTTGACAAAAGAGATAAGGTGATGGGTTAAGGAGGAATACCTGTTATAATGTTCGATTAGAGGTTGTGCACGCGTTCTGACTTATTGATCCAATACTGACTGTGAGAGCTTCCTTTTGGCTAGGAGGAACTACCTAAAATACAAAACAAGACCACAAAAGAGAGTTAAATAGTATATGACAGTGGACTACCTAGCATATGCTAGATCCGGGAAGTGTGATACTTCCTAGAAGGCCATCAATCCACTATTTATAAATCAATATAAAATAACTTAAACATGTAAATAAAAGAATCTAGTGCTAGCGTTATGATTTGGGTGCCTCAGATTACTATCAACGTCGATCCAATTAAATACTAAAATGTTATGCAGGTAAAGGTTTTGGGTTGGGTTGCGGGTAGCGCAGGTGGTCTGTAGGTCACAGACAGAGTCTTGGTAAGGTTGGGTGAGATTTTGGGTTGTTTTGGGTGAGGTAATTAGGTTATTGGTCCTGGTATAGTATTATCAAACACATAGACCGCGCTTGATTAGGGTGACCGATGTCGGTTTAGGTATGGCCGATACTAGTTTAGGGTGACCAATATCGATCACTATGGAAAGTGATAGGAGTCAAGTGGAGGGTGTTTGGGCTCTCTTCTGTCTTGAAACAAAGAGTTGGAGAGGTCTCTGTGGGGGATGGTGAGGTGACATATCCAAGATAGCTACCTACGTTGACAAGGGTAGAGTAAGGGTTGGCTTGTTAGTTTGGGTGATCCACAAATGGACCGATGTCGATTAAAGAGACCAATGTCGGTAGAAGGAAAAGCTGACCACGATTAGGTTGACCAAGATTGGTGACTGTGGGGAACTAGAAGATGTTGTAGAATGATTTTTCAATCCTCTCTTTGATTACACAAAGACTTTGGGGGTGTTGATGTGGTCTATGTGAGGGAGGTGGTTTTGGGATAGGTTTTTGTGAAGTTTAGGTGGGGTGTGAGGGGGTGGTTGATAGAGAGAAAGATGAGGGATAGATCTAAGTAAGAACAATGAATAGATGAAGGAAAATAGAGAATATAACTGCAAGTGACAGAGGAGAAACCAACTTACTTGGAGTTTAGAATGGTGGAGAGGTGGTTGGAGATGTTGGTGACGGTTGATATGTGGAATGGTGCTCAAGTGCTACGGTTGTGCTTCCCGAATGCTACCATGAATGCAAATACCTTCTTATCAGTCTTGGTGCTGGCTATGGTTGTCTGGACATGCGAAAGGGCTCTGGTTCTTGCTTGCATGCAGATCTCCTTTGTTCCAAAGCTCGAGAATGTGGTCAACCTCTCAAACAAGGTTACTAAAATTAATATAAGGTATTCAATAACGGTTTAGGGTGATCGGCATTAGTTTAGGGTTGACCGGCGTTGGTTAAGGTGGGAAATCCTAGGTTTACTAAAAATTCCAGATCTTGGCAATATTTTTGGGCCAGCTCAGTCTATTCTCACGGATCAAAATAGAATGTTACATTTTAATGAGTGGGAATGTGGTTAGAGGGAGAATATGCATATGATTTTAGGGTGCACTAAGTCTTAGTTAGTTATGGTGAGTGAATGTTGAGTCCTAGTAAAGGGGAAATATGCTAAAAATAGGTTTGTGGTGAGGTGTCTAGGTGAGGTGGAAATTAGTTTTAATTAAGGTATTTAAATAATGAATGAAGTGAGGATGAGTATTAATTTAATTATAAATAATTAAATTAATATTAATGTGGGGTAGAAGGGTCATGGTTAGGTGAATATGTTTAAGTTGGCTATTTGAAAAGGGACCAAGGGGAGTGTGACCCAATTTTGGTGTCTACATTTTTCCCCTTTTTGTTGTGTAGCTTGTATTGGTAAGCGATGCTAATAAAAACAAGAAGTGATTTCCCCATCTGTGGATGAAGGTGATCCCCCTCAAACCAATCACTGATGAGGTGAAATATGGAATCGGGGAGTTGTTTGATAAATGTGTAGGTGGGGAAGATAAGTGGGGAAGGGTTTGAGTACTATGGGAAAGAGTGATGGTCAACTTGGGTAATAGGTAATAGGTCGGGGTCAAAATCGGGTCATGGGCAATGGCAATAAAATGCATACACATGTATAGACTGCAACACGGTACCAGGATGAAGAGCGTGCCAACTCTACATCATCCAAAGTCAATAGGTTTATCCAAACAAGGGTGAAGTGATTCAGGTATCCAAGGTATAGGATATGGTCCAGAGAAACACAACATAGGTCGGAGTGCATGAATGTTTAGGTATGTTCCAAAGACACCAAAGGTTTTGTCGGGGTAAATGACATGGTAATAGGCAAGGTATGGTTGTTAGGCTAAAATAACATGGGTAACAACATCACAAGGTATAGCGAGTACAACGAATTGGAGTGTCCACATAATCAACGATTGGTTGGGTAGGGTTGGGTAGGGTAGGTTGTGGGAAAAATGGGTATGGGAAAAGGTCAAGGTGATCAGGTGGATGTGCACGCACAAATTATGGTAAGGTAGCCAGGTGGGAGAGCTCGTAGACTCCACATTGTCGAAAAATCAATACAGTTATCCAAACAAGGGTTGTTGAGGTCCGGTATCCAAGGTAGAGGATACGGTCCAGACACACAACTAGGTAAGATGCAGGAATGTGTAGGTGTAGTTCTAGTACATCCAAAAGGTCAAGGTGTTGTTTGGGTAGACCACTTGATAGGTAGGCAAGGCAAGGTCGTTGGGTTCACCAAAATGGGTAACAATGGCGTAAGGTGCAGTGTGTATACAACATTGGAAGGTGTAAGAGGGTGCTAGTAGGTGGGATAGGGTTGTTCGGAGGTAGATATGAGGATGGGAGGGGGAAAAGGATGCCCCAAGGGTCAAGGGAAAGAATATAAGGTTGCTTGGTAATTGGTGGGGGTGAGGGAGGGTGATAAGTAATAAGGTCATGAGGGTGAGGTGTAAGGTCAGGGTCAACGGGTTAGGTGGAAAAAGATTATGGGCAAGTAGATGTGGTGCAATGTGGGGCAATGGGGTCAAAAAGGACAACTAACACCAGTTATGGAAAATTGATGTTGGTCTAGTGAAACCAACCGTGGTAGACTATGGCACACAATCGATGTCGTTCAAGCTAAAAGCGCGTCGGTCAGGTTGGTGTAGGGTAAAATAGTAAAAATTCATATGTTACTGATTCATTTGAACCTATCCACTTTATAGAAAATGATAGAGTGAATTTTTTTAGCATTTTCGTGAAGAAAAGGATGAGGTGTTGTACAACACTGAGTTAGAGGTATCTGAGTGGTTGGAGGAGGTAGGTGGACGGGGCCACGAGATCATTCAGAGTGATTGGATTGGTTAGAGGACCAAGAGTGTGATTGGAGGCATGGCAACAATGGGTGGAGGTGTGAAATTTCCAACAATAGGGAGATCGGACATCCCGGTGAGGAGGCACATGTGTGTAGAGGTAGGATTTGATCCATTTGTAGTTTTGAATTAAATTGTTTAGGTAAAAATGGAAAGAATGGGGGGTTTCAAAATTTTGAAAATGTGAGTAAAATGAATGGATTTGGGTATGGGGAGAGGCCATAGAGGTCATTTAGGTAGTAGAAATGATTGTGGGTGGGTTGGTTGGGTGTTTGGGTAGGTTTTAGGGCCTGTTTTCAAATTTTAGAAAAGTTGGGGCGTGGGGTTTTGGTTGTGGAGCTGAAACAGAGATCGATGTCAGTCCAGGGTGACCAACGTCAGTCGAACTAAGCTAGCATCGGTCATGGTTAGGTGACTGATGTCGGTCATGTGTGACCGATAAGATCAATAATGACCGATATCGGTCAGAATAAATGGGACGAAGCTAGATTGGGAGGAAAAGCTTGGGTAGAAATAGAGATGGGTAAGAATTGACTAGAAAATGGACGGAAAGAAAGGTAAGAGGGAGGGAGTTAGGTAAGTGATTTCCTGTAAGGTAATATGGGGTTGGGGTAAATGGGTGTAGGGTAGATGATAGGTCAGGGAAGTAGGTATGGAATAGATAGGTGTGTGTCATTTTTGACATGGTTAAATTGTATGGGTGTAGACACGGCATCAATCGACGATGCGAGACGGCTTCCCACCGTCTTGGGGGAGATACAACCTCACGTCACCATGAAGGAGTGGGGGCACATTCAAGCGGTTGGCCTAGTTGGCATCAAATGGTATAGGTGGATCCGACGGGATCATAGCCTCATGGTTGCGCTCATCGATAGATGGGATGCCATGACCAACACTTTCCGCTTACCTACCGACGAGATGATGATCACGCTAGAGGATGTCTACCGGATATTGTGATTGTTGATTGTTGGTGAGCCGGTGTATACAAAGTGTCGATGAAGTGGCCTTCGAGGGTATGATCACAAGTATGTAGGGATATGGCAACTAAGTTGACTGAGCACAACACTAGCCTTGTATATGGGGTGATGTACATAGCACACCCAGAGGAGACATGATTGGCATTACTAATGATGGTTGCGGTGGGGTGTTATGCTCTACCTGATTCAGAGGGTGGCTAGTTTCCCGAGGTTTGATGGGGGTTTTGCAGGAGATGGTGGAGGATTGGGTCTGCTTTGCTTGGGCACATACCTATTTGGTGTAGTTGTACATAGAGCTTTGGGATTATCAAAGGATGTGTCATTACGGCCTATGTTGTACATTCATGTTGCATTGTTGGGCATATGAGCACATTGTTATAGTGTGGCCGTGAGGATTTCCAATAGCAGATTGGCATAAAGGTGGACAGAGAGTAGGTTATAGGAGGTGGGTGGTAGCTAGGATCGCCAATGAGGGAGGAGGTGACCTATGATGTTATGCACTATAGGCAGAGGTTGGAGGGGCTTTATGTGATGGATATCATATGGTGGTTGTATGTGGGCTACCCCACATTTAGGGGTATGAGGTGGGAGTTGCAAGGATTTCCACTACTATGGTGGATACAGGGTAGACGTGCTAGCAAGCATGAGATGATTCCAGTGGATAGAGTCTAGTGACAGTTTGGACTAGTCTAGGATGTGCCCCGCTGTTATCATGCGGTATTGACATCGAGAGGATGTGGAGAGGCCTTTGCCTCTACCTCACCCTATAGATCTAATAGGTCAGGCAAAGATGCCGGTGGATGGCCAGATTGATGATGCAGGGGTGGCTAATGGTACAGACGATGGTGGGCTGCAGAGTTACAGGTGGCACCTCCACAGCTGGGGCAACTAGATTTGGCTACAATGATAGTGCAGAGAGATGCACTATAGGGACATGTGACAAACATTAGGAGTGCAGTTGGTCGTTGCACAGTACGTATAGTTACCTTAATGGGGCGGTGACTATTTTATAGGGACATCCGCACGAGTAAAGGCACGGGGCCAAGACATGATGGGCATGATTGCCACTCTGAAAGCATAAGTCACGGGTTTGTAGAGCCAGCTAACGGCATCACAGGCACAAGTAGCCACCTTACAGGGCCAAGTAACTACATTACATAGGAAGTTAGCTCACGCCAGGGACAGTGGTGGTATGTGTACCCGTACAAGGTCAAGGACAAGAGTTATAGGCACAAGGACCGAGGCCAACACCAAGATGTCTTAGTACACAGTGGCGGTGATGCTTATGGCACCTCCACATATAGTATCAATGGCACAATTCAGGGATGCCCTAAACGAGGTGCACTATTATCATGATCATTTGACTATGGATGGGATAGATGTCCCCCCTATGCAAAGCATAGGGTACAGCAAGCCTCGAGAGAGAGGACAAGGTCCCGCACACATAGTGTAGAGAGTACAGAGGGCCAACAAGCCCATAGACAGGGTTAGGGTGAGGCCACTAGTTCGTGGAGGCCTGACCCGGCACTGGTCCAGTGGGGCGAGACCTATACCTATGGCAGGTGGAGAGATGTTGGCAGGGTGCCAGACTAGAGCAAAGGAGACAAGTGAGATGGACCTGGATATCAAAGGGGCCGATGATTGATGTTGGCATTTTGATTATGATTTTTGATAGATATCGGCCTACGTGCCAAAGATAGTGAGGTTGTATATGAGAGTTTTGAGATTTTTGATCATATACCGGCCTGTGTGTTAAAGATGGTGAGGCTATATATGAGAGTTTTGAGATTTTTGATCATATACCGGCCTACGTGCTGAAGATGGTGAGGCTATATATGAGAGTTTTGAGAGATTGATATTATTTTGTATCAGTGTATATTGGATGGATACACAAACTTTTATGATGAGATCGATGATTGTGGATGATGTACTTGTGTTGAAAAATTTTATTATTAGTTGTATATGGATGGAAACTAGGTGTTTTAGGCATGGTGGATTCAAGTCATAGGCATTGTAGAGTTAGGTTGGTTTGGGCATGATGGAGTCATGTCACTTAGGCATGTTTGAGTTAGGTCATTTAGGCATGGTGGAGTTAGGTCGGTTAGGCATGGTGGAGTTAGGTATAGGCATGATGGAGTCTTGTTTTTAATTTTGATTTAATGTCTAAGTTATTGGTAACATGGGAAATAAATGATGAGTTATATGTATGTTATGGTATAGATTTCCAAAATCTTTGATATTATGGAAATGTGAAATGATTGATTGGTTGTTTTTATGATGTGAATCATGGTAGATATGTATGTTTGTATTAATTTCCAAGTGTTGTAGAAAATGAAAATTAAGATAGAATATGAATAGGAAAATGGGAAAAAATAGGTTAGGGTAAAGAGTGGCGAGCTAACCTCTAAGGGCCCCATGCCCTAGGAGTGTTGCCTACATAGCCTCGGTGAAAAGGGGCCTCATGCCGATGTAGTTCTCCCATAAGCTAGGAAAGAATATGATGAATTATAGGAATGGGTTGGTAGATTTTGGTCATAATTGAATGTAGGTCATAGGCTTGAGTCTTAAATGAAAGGCATGGTTGGTGGTGAACATGTAGGTGTCGATGGTCTGGTCTTGTATAGGATAATCAATAAGTAATGAGGAAGGTGAATGGTAAGAGGTGGTAAAAGAGTCACTTAATTGATAAGAACCCTAATGAGTCTACCATACCCCAGATGGGCTTATGAATGTAAGACCCTAAAGGCGTTGCATAATGGACTATTCTAAGGGTGAAGAAAGTCACATGATCATGAAATGTCGTAGTTGCGGTGAGTCCCTTAAGCAGAGAGAAAATTAGGGTGAAAAGGAAATGAGGTGAAAGTGGGTGGTTTAGCGTAACTTAGTGTAAGACGTATGTTTACCTAGCAAGAAACCCAGGATCAAAAATAGGCAAGTCCATGACGAAAAATTTATCATTTTCTTCATTTGTTTGTTTTTAATAGACTGATCGATGTAGGAATTCTATATGGGATGAGTATATTATCTCCTTGAGGTCTTCGTGAAGTTGATCGATGCAGAAGCTTTTGAATATTTTATTGTATTTTTACAATGACTTTATATAGTTTTCCTTCAAGGGAGCAGTCTATTTATAGCGGTGAGGTAGAGAGAAGAGATGTCCCTTTTGAGGGAGTCATCTTTTTTTGGAAGTTTGACTCAAGGATTTGAATCCCATTTTGTTTTTAGATGTTTTAAGTCATGGACAAGACTATAGAGGAAGATTAGGTTCTTGTTTAGAAGACAAAACCATAGCACACAGAGGTTAACTATGAAAGAGGTGGTTTCAAGTGATGAATGACCATGGGATTCTATCATCACCAATCCGGAACTATGATAATTCTTCAAGGAACTCCTCATGCTATGATTATTTACTAATGCATAGCCTTTAGTTTGGTGGATGTAATCTGGAAACAAAACAACAACATAACACAAAAATACCATCGACTATGATAAGATGGAATGATGAAAAATCTGAAATATCAAAGTAAATTATAATATTAACATGAAATTGTTACAATCTCACCCATGAGGTACTTCAAGTGTTATTGACTTCACTTGACTTTCACCAAGACTATGGGAGAAACTTTACAATTACACCTCTTAATGGCTTCTTCAACACACCTTTAAACTGATGGCTTCCTTCGCACACTTCCTACAATATTTCTCACTACTTCCTTCTATGCTAAATGAGGGGGGTGGCCTCTCTATTTATAGAACTTCCAGGCTTATCCATCTTATCTCTAAGATAGGATAAGAAATCCACTCTGACGAATCATATTTCATACCTTAACTCTTATCTGTACATGTAAGCTTATCCTTTAAGATAAGATAAACCTTATCATTTTACATGGGTTCCACATTTTTAGACTTTTTACAAATAAAATACACAAAATATTTATGACCTCACTCCTTGTCCTTATTACCAATATAATATTTCTAATTCCTAATCATGTAGACCCTACTTCTCTAATTACCCAAACTTTGACATTTTAACATTACCGGACCACTTACGACAAATATTTACTTTTTACAACATTCCTATTGTACTTTGACTATTACCGTACTCCACATTATTGGCGGCACCGCATCTTGTGGCGTCATTATCTTCTATCGACGCTACTACTAATCATACTTAACATCATCCTATTCCTAATACATACATTAATGAAATAGAAATTATGGAGGAAAATTTTAGTGTCGACATCTTCCCCCTTCCTAGCTTCTACTCCGTCCTCAGAGTAGACTCTTCTGGTGCTTGGAAAATCTTCAACTTGTCGTGGTTGACCCATTTCGTAATGGGAGTGCCATCCAATTCCTCCAATCAAGATGTACCATTTTTATGCACTGACTACTATTTTGTAGGGCCCCATCCATTTTGGAAGAAATTTTTCTGTCTTCTTTTTTGTATCGGAATCATATACTAGAACCAAGTCATTCACATGAAATGGAGACCACCGGATCTTTTGATCAAAGTATTCCTTCGCTTCATTTTCTTCTTATGGCTTGTATCCTTTGCTATTTCTCTCATTTCCTCCAAAGAAATGAAGATGTACCAACCTTTCTTTTATTGAATCACTTTCATCCATCCTTTCATTTTTCATAACTCTCACAAAGGGGAATATCAAACTCAATAGGAAGAATCGGATCAATGCCATAGGCCAACCTGAAATGGGGAGTATCCTGTTGCTGACTTTGATGTTTCCCTATATGCCCACAATGCTCCATGAATCCTTTTATCCCATTTATTTACTGCAAGGCGCATCTTTTGCTAGAATTTGATACAACACAAAATTTGTTCGTTCCACTGTCCATTTGTGCTTGGCTTGTATGTTGTTGCCTTCCTGTGCTTATAGAAAACTTATTGACTAGGGCTTCTACCACCTCATTAATGAAGTGGCTTCCTTGATCTGTTACAATTTCTAATGGGCAACCAAATCTGGTGACAATGCGTTCATACATGAACCTTGCCACTTCATCCATGGAAGTTGTTTTCAATGGCCTAGTTTCAACCCACTTGGTTAAGTAATCTGTGGCAACTACAATATACTTATTTTGGCGTGATGTAGTTGGAAGTGGACCTACAATGTCTATTCCCCACTTTCCAAAGGGACCAAGGGGAAGAATAGGACATAATGGAGCTGATGAAGTCTTACGGTTACCATGTGTTTGACAAATATCACATGTCTTACAATAATTATAACAATCTTTAAAAAGAGTGGGCAGTGATAACCTGCATCCAAGATCCTTCTTGTTGTAAGTTGTCCAGAGAAGTGCCCTCCACATGTACCATTGTGGAATTCTTCTAGCAGTTCCTTCCCTTGATCACGTCCAACTGCCCTCTTGATCGCATCCATCAGTCCTATTCAAAATAATACTCCATGCAGAATAGAATATGGATGAGTGGCTTGAGTAATCTTTCTCTTAGTCTTTGCATTGGCACCATCGAGAAAACTTGAATTCATTGAGATAATTCCAAATATCTATGTATTCACTAGGGATTGTGTCAAGGAGAACAATCTTCGCATCGGGAAATCATCATCATCACAAGATGATCCTAAACCATCATAGGCTCGAGAGAGTGCATCCGCATTGACATGCTTCTTTCTGGCCTATCTATAATGTCAAATTCAAATTCTTGTAGCAAAATTATCCATCTTGCTATCCTCCCCGATGGGTTAGGCTTATTTACAATATATTTTAGAGCACGATGATCTCATTACAACTATAAATTTTTTCCCTAGCAAGTAATTTCTAAACTTCTTTACAAAGAAAATGATCGCGAGCCTCTTTTCGATTCTGAGATAATTTACCTCAAAAGCTTTGCTCATTTGTCTGCTCCCAAAGTAAATTGGATGTTCATTCCCATTTTCATCCTTTTGGCTCAAAGTACTTCCTAGTGCTGCATCTGAGGCATCAGTGTACACAATGAATGGCTTGCTCCAATCTGGATTCTTCAAAACAAGTGAAGACACCAGGGCTTCCTTCAGTTGTCCAAAAGCTTCATGTGCCTTATTTCCTAGTTCATAAGTAACATCCTTCTTCAAGAACTGGGTTAGTGGCTGTGTAATCTTTGAGAAATTCTTGATGAACCTTCTATAGTAACCCACATGGCCTAAAAATGATCTCAACTTACTTCTATTCATAGGAAATGGTAAATCTTTGATTTTTGAAACTTTATCAGGATCAGTACAATACCATCTTTGGATACAACATGCCCTAACAAAACACCTTTAGAACATCCAAAGACACACTTTGTAGGGTTTAGTGAGGCTTGTGCTTCATCTAACCTTTGAAATGTTGTCTCCATTTGGTGCAGGTGGTCCAACTTGCTCCCATAGATGCAAAAATCATCCAGAAATACTCTGATGAAGGTCCCAATGTAGGGTTCAAACACCCTATTCATCAAACGCTGGAATGTTGTTGGAGCATTACACAACCCAAAAGGCATAACTCTATAAGCAAACGTTCCCCAAGGAGTGGTGAATGTGGTCTTCAGCTGATCTTTCTCTGCTATACGAACTTGGTTGTAGCCGCTATATCCATCAGCAAAACTATAGCACTCTGGCCGCCTACTTCGCCTAAGATCCGATCCGAAAATGGAAGAGGGTAATGATCCTTCTTTGTTGCCTTATTGAGCTTCCTGTAATCAACACAAATGCATAGCTTCCCATTCTTTTTTATTGAGATCACAATGGGAGAAACCCATTCGAATTCTCCACCAGCAAATATGAATCCTACATCAAGCAACTTATCTATTTCTTCTTTTACAGTCTTGGAAAAATTAGGATTCATTCTATATGGCATTTGCTTTATGGGCTTAGCACCATCTACCAGCTCAATAGAATGTTCTACCCAACTTACTTGACGGAGTTCCTTGTAATCAAAAGTGAATAGGCGTATGTACCTTCAAAATTTGGAGGTAGGATTCCTTCTCACTCTCCATCACAGCATCACCAATCTTTATTTGTTGGAGATGATCATCAACTTCTTCTTCAGATAATTTTATGGGGTCATGAGTTGGTGTGACTAGAAGGATATCCATGACTGAAACATCCACCTCACTTTCTTCATCTTCAGTGTCCACTTCACTGGTACTAGAGTAATCAGAGGATGTCCAATCATCAGTTTCATCACTTGAATCCACAGTTCTGCTTTATGATGTCGAGGGATCACGTTTATCTTCACCCTCTCTCTACCACGTCCAAGTGTCATGAAACCTTCATTCCGGTAGTTTCTTGCATGAACTCTCCTTAGCCATGGTCTTCCCAAAGAGCATTGGGTATGTATAGCATACCATTTTTCATCACCCGAAAGTCTACCACACATACAACACCCATAACAGATATTACCACATTGAAACTACACCTTCGGTTTAGTTTTTCCTTTATTTAATGACCTTAACATAAGTGTTGAAGGGCGATCAATTTTTAAACCCAACATATTCATTCTGAGACTCGGTCATTACATTAACTGCAGCACCTCCATCAACTAAGACATCATGAATTGAAATGCCATTACATAATACCTCAGCTTGTGGAGCATAGGGATCCGCCTCTGCCTCTAAAACAGGGACCTCAACCTCCTTCCTTCGTCGAGCATTGAGTCCACTTCGCAACTCCCACCTCTTCTCAGAAGACATAGCCAAGAGTTGACCATATGTAATATTTGCAGGCCTTTTGGACAGATCTTCCAAGATGGAGTATGGTCCTTGCCCCTGTGAAATCAGAAAATCCTGCACACCCAACTTTCTTCTCCTATGTTTCTTACTAGTTTCTTCTTTCATCTTCTTAGGATCATTTCCATCTTGATTATCTTTTTCTTTCTTTCTTTTTGTTACAAACACATCTACTTCATTATTTCTGCTCTTATCTACTACATCAAAATAATTCACAGTGCTTTTCCTTTATCATTATCTCCTTTACTGAGATGTAGAAGCTCTATCTGGACAATTATACTTATAATGACCCTTTTTATAACAACCATAACATACGACTTCAGAAATATTTCTTTTTGGACCTCTATCTCCTCCCTGAGAACTAAATTCTTTTCCTTGAAGAAGATTAATAGTTAACTTGACCCATCTTTTTGAGCAGATCTTCATACTCAGTAGATGTACTAGGAGAAATATTTGTGCTCACCGAGAGTGGTTGTGGATTCTGGACCAAAGGCACTGGTGTAGGCTCTACTTTAGCCACAATTTCTTTGGGCTCCTCTTCCATGCTTTCTTCTTTCCTTCTTGCAATCTCCTTTGCTTGTTCAATGGTAGCTGGGCGGTCATACTTCACTCGTTGTCTGATCTCTGGCTTCATCCCAAGAATGAAGTGCTTACAAAGGAGATAATCCACGCCATTCATCAACCCATCCGCTAATCCTTCCTTAGGATCTGGGCATCAAGCTTCCTCCTTAGCTCTAGAACACGAGCATGATAATCCCTTATCTTCTCCTTCTCTCCTTGGGATAGCTTTGTGATCTCGATCGTGAGATCTCGCATATTTTTGTTGTTCACCAAATTCTTCAAGAAAACTTTCGGATTAATAAATCCCATGAATTTTTCACATTATCACCTAGTGTTTCAAACCACCTAAGTGTTGAACCATCCAAAAAGGTAGGAAAAAATTCAGTCCATTGTTCCCTTCTTATAAGGCCATTACAAATACAAGATCGTTTAAACTCTTGAATGAAAGAAGAAGCATCTTCATTAAATTGAGCTGAAAAACACAGAATCTTTCCCATTTTCAAAAGTAACCACCGTGAAATACCAACCCACAAGTACAATTAACAAGACTTATGTGCACAAATAATTGGAATCACTATACTAGAAAGTGACTTTACACCTTTCTACAAGTAAAATAGAAATGACCGGTAAACTATGGTAAAACTTGACTTATCAGGTAAAACCGACTTTCTTGTGGTAAACACTATTCACGGTAAAAAAGTGACTTTATTGTGATAAATACTATTCACAGCAAAAATGACTTTATCATGGTAACTACTATTCACGGTAAAAATGACTTTACCATGGTAACTACTATGCACAGTAAAAACAAGGTTACCCTCCAATTGATTTTTGACTAAGTGGGAATATCTCTCCAGAAAATCCACCAACGAGAAATGGTCCCGAACGGAACCAAAATGTCATCACCAATCTGGCACTATGATAATTCTTCACCGGGAACTCCTCATGCTATGATTATTTACTAATGCACAGCCTTTAGTTTGGTGGATGTAATCTGGAAACAAAACAACAACATAACACAAAAATACCATCGACTATGATAAGACAGAATGAT
The DNA here is from genome assembly GCA_018340775.1 of Taxus wallichiana var. yunnanensis. NCBI lineage: Eukaryota > Viridiplantae > Streptophyta > Pinopsida > Cupressales > Taxaceae > Taxus > Taxus wallichiana. The sequence goes on from CM031239.1 coordinate 157,401,197, forward strand.
GACAAATCTGAAATATCAAAGTAAATTATAATATTAACATGAAATTGTTACAATCTCACCCATGAGGTACTTCAAGTGTTATTGACTTCACTTGACTTTCACCAAGACTATGGGAGAAACTTTACAATTACACCTCTTAATGGCTTCTTCAACACACGATGGCTTCTTCCAACACACCTTTAAACTGATGGCTTCCTTCGCACACTTCCTACAATATTTCTCACTACTTCCTTCTATGCTAAATGAGGGGGGTGGCCTCTCTATTTATAGAACTTCCAGGCTTATCCATCTTATCTCTAAGATAGGATAAGAAATCCACTCTGACGAATCATATTTCATACCTTAACTCTTATCTGTACATGTAAGCTTATCCTTTAAGATAAGATAAACCTTATCATTTTACATGGGTTCCACATTTTTAGACTTTTTACAAATAAAATACACAAAATATTTATGACCTCACTCCTTGTCCTTATTACCAATATAATATTTCTAATTCCTAATCATGTAGACCCTACTTCTCTAATTACCCAAACTTTGACATTTTAACATTCGGACCACTTACGAAAAATATTTACTTTTACAACATTCCTATTGAACTTTGATTGTTACCGTACTCCACATTATTGGCGGCACCGCATCGACTGCGCCGTTATCTTCTATCGACGCTACTACTAATCATACTTAACAACATCCTATTCCTAATACATACATTAATGAAATAGAAATTATGGAGGAAAATTTTAGTGTCGACAATTCCATATTTAAAAAGAAAAAAATTATCCATGAGAATCGTGATGTGAGTAGATTCATGGTACTCATATTAAAGATAAGGTTGAAAGGTGATGGGTAATCACATGATTCTTGTTTAGTCGTTGATCCTCAAAAACGGGTAATATGGAAGGTGAACATCACTCAAAGGATAAGCGGTCAATTGACAGAAAGTGATATCGGACTTGATGTCAACAATAAAATGGTCAAAGATGCAAGGCATTGAGGGGCTTAGGTTTGGGTTTACCTTTGAGTGAATATAAATGATAAGCACCTGATCCATAGGCATGGGTAACGATATAGAGTCTAAGCCAATTAGGAGCAAATTTGGCCCGTTTACTTTTCTCTTCTTTGGTTATGTGTTGATTTTCCTTTAAGACGAGGTCACCAACCTGAAAGGTTTGTTTGTGTACACATTTTTCATAGGCATGTTTGATACGTTTTTTGGTAGATTTGGAGACGGTCAAGAGTATTGAGACGGTGTTCATCTAATAACTCAAATTACGCCAAACGATCCTGGTGAAAGTCATCATCATTGAGCATTTCTTGTAGTGAGATGCAGAGAGATGGAATCTGGACTACAAGAGGCAAGACAACCTTGGTACCATAGACCAGAGAAAAAGGTGTGACGGTAGTTGAAGTGCGAATACTAGTGCGGTAGGCCCATAAGGCGAAGGGGATGTGCGTATGCCAATCTTTCCCAGTATCGTCAATTACTTTCAAAAGAATTTTGTTCAAGTTTTTAGTTGTTGAATCGATTGGCCGTTGGTTTGTGGGTAATACGGCGATGAGAAAGCTCGAGTTGAATGCCAACAGCCTTCACCACGTTTTCATAGGGTTTTTTTTTTTAATTGATTTCCGTTATCAGTGATGAGGCAGTGAGGGACGCCAAAGCAAAAAATGATGTGATGGTTGATGAATTCACATATTTTCTTAGCTTTTGTAGAAATGAGGGGGGTGGTTTCACCCATTTAGTGTAATAGTAGATGTTATAATCCATTGACGGTGTTGTGAATAATGGGGATTGATCTCTCCGAAACGATCCAAGCCCCATTGAGAGAAAGGCCAAAGGTCTCGTGTGACTTGTAAGGCATGACTAGGTGTGTGATGAAGATTAGCATGTTGTTAGCATTTCACACAACATTTGAAATAGCCACAATAGTCGTGGTTTAGGGTTGGCCAATAATAGCCAAGGTGAAGAATGCGTTTAGCGATAGCTAAACCACTAAAGTGGCCTCCACAAATTCCGTCGTGAACTTCCTTGATGGTGTAGGGAATTTTAGAACTTTTAAGGCATCGTAAGAGAATACCATCGAAGTTGTGCTTATAAAGAAGACCATCCATGATGACATAGCGAGAGACACTTTTAAGAAAGGCACATTGTCCATTACAAGTGAGATCAGAAGGTAGACTCGAAAGGGAAAGATAGTCTATAAACTGCGTATACCAAAGGTCACGTGGGTCAGATGCAATGGTTCCAACGGAGTAAACCTCACAATGTAAATAAGAGAGTGATTGTAACCTTTGTATTGTGACAAATATTTTAGAGTTGGTGGGCAAAGTGGGTATCTGAGAAGCCAAGCAGGCCATGGTATCCACAAAATTATTTTTAGAACGGAGGGTGGTTTGAAGTTCGTAACAGTCAAAGGTAGTCAAAAGTATGTCTACATGATGTTTATACTTTTGAAGTATTTCATTACAAAACTGGTATATACCATTGTCTTGGTTTACGACTAGCTAAGAATCACCAAAGATATTGATTGACTTAACATCTAAGGCATAAGCAGCTTGGAGACCCAATACGAGTGCTTCGTATTCAGTAATATTGTTTGTACAATAAAAATTCAGTTTGAAAGATAAAGGCATAAGTTGACCATCAAGAGGAATGAGGTTCACCATCCAGTTTGAATGAGGATAGAAAAATTATATGAAAATCCAAGTGCATCGAATAAAGTTTATTTGATGAAGAAATTATTTAATTCTAAAATGCAAGAAGGTGGATATGTGTCTAATCATTTGAATGATTTTTGTTCTATTGTTAATCAATTAAAATTGGTTAATATTCTATTTGATGATGAAGTGAAATCACTTTTATTCTTATGCTCTTTTCCAGATAGTTGGGATAATTTAGTAATGGTTGTTTGATGATGTGGTTAGTATAATCCTGAATGAAGAAATACGCAGAAAAGCACAGGAGAATCATCATCTGGGAATGCTTTGAATGTGGAAAGCAGGGGAAGATCTAAAGAGAGATCCAAGAGAAAGAAGAATGGTAGAACAAAGAATGGCAAATCTAGATCCAAAGTTAGAGATATAATCTGGAATTGTGGAAAGAGAGGACATGCAAAGGAGTGTTGGTTCAAGGAAAACAAAGAGAATATACTAGACAAAGGTAAAGAAAAAGGTAAAGAGGAAAACATTGCAAGTGAGGTAATGCAAGATGCTCTTATTCTCTCCTTGGATAATAAAGTAGAATCATGGGTTTTAGATTCTGGAGCTTCTTTTCATGCTACCCCTAATAAGGGTTATTTCAGAAATTATGTTCAAGGTAATTTTTGACATGTTTATTTAGGAGATGATGAACCATGCATGATTACTAGTAAAGGTGATGTTCATCTTAAATTACAGAATGTAAATACATGGGTATTGAAATATGTGAGGCATGTGCCAAGCCTCAAGAGAAATCTAATTTTTGCAGGGAAATTAGGAGAATTTGGATGCATGGTTACATTCATAGCCAATTCTTGGAAATTTTCCAAGGGAGCCCTTGTTGTAGCAAGAGGCAAGAAGGTAGGAACATTGTATTTGTCTACGTGTTATTGATTCCTTTTATGTGCTATCTACTTTGATTCAAATGCAAGCATGTGGAATTATTGGTTAGGCCATATGAGTGAAAAAGGAATGTAGATCTTAAAGGAAAAGGGTAAGTTATCATATTTGAAACATGTAGATCTTGATTTTTGTGAGCATTATATATTTGGAAAGCAGAAGAAAGTGAGATTTCTTAAGGTTGGGGAAACAAAGAAGGAGCAAAAATTGGAGCTTGTTCATTCAGACGTATGGTTACCAGCTCAGGTTGCTTCTCTTGGAGGATCCCAATATTATGTGACTTTCATTGATGATGCCACAAGAAAGGTATGGGTTTATTGTATTAATCAGAAATCTGATGTTTTTGAGACTTTTAAAAGATGGAAAGCCCTTGTGGAAAATGAAACAAATTTAAAGTTAAAGTGCCTTAGATATGATAATGGTGGTGAGTATTGCAATAATGCTTTCAATTATTATTGTTCAGTGAATGGAATACACAGAGAAAGAACGGTTCCTAGAACTCCACAGAGAATGGAGTTGTTGAAAGAATGAATAGAACAATCATGGAATGTGCTAGAAGCATGAGACTACATGTTGGTTTGCCTTTAAATTTTTGGGCAGAAGCAGTAGATATAGCGGTATATTTAATTAACCATGGGCCTTCAAGTGCACTAGATGGTGGAATACCAGAAGAATCATGGACTGGAAAAGAGGTAGATCTTTCTTTTCTTAGAGTATTTAGTTTAGAATATTTTGTGCATGTTGATAAGGAAAATAGGAAGAAATTAGATGTTAAATCTAAAAGATGCACTTTCATTGGTTATGGTTATGGTGATTTTGGATTCCATTTTTGGGATTTAGAAGATACTAAGATTGTTAGGAGTCGTAACATTGATTGGAATGAAAAGAGAATGTACAGGGATCAGGTTTTGGTACCCAAGAATGAATTGGGTGAAGAGTTTGTTGAGAAATATGCATTCTCGAATTTAAAATCAAAATCCACAGACACCGGCGTCGATTGGGTGAACAAAGCGTCGCCTATAGAGGAACGGGCATCGATTCTAAGAGACCAACATCGGCCATCGCCGAGAGATTGACACGAATGTACAATGACAGACATAGAATGAGCCCAAGCACCCCAAATCTCAGTGAGAAGGTCACAAAGGGTAAGTATACCTCTAGAAAGATTTACTCCTTCATTATCTTATTTATTATTGACTGATAATGGTGAACCCAAGTGTTTTGAAGAAGCAATGCAGCAAGATACCCACGTGCAAAGTGGGAGCATGACATGGATGAGGAGATGGACTCCTTGGAAAAGAATCAGACATGGGATTTAGTCAAGTTGTCGCTAAAGTAAGAGGACATTGTAGAACAAGTGGGTTTACAAGATCAAGGAGGAAGAGGGTGGAAAGAAGAGATACAAAGCAAGGCTTGTGGTAAAAGGATTTGCACAAAAAGTAGGTATTGACTTTGGTGAAATATTTTCTCCTGTTGTTAAAATGACTTCCATCCATATTGTTCTTAGTTTGGTTACAACATAAGATTTGCATTTAGAACAGCTTGATGTTAAGACGGCTTTCCTTCATGGTGATTTGGAGGAAGAGATCTATATGAATCATCACTTGGTTATGAATTCAAGGGTAAGGAGAAACTTGTGTGCAAGTTGAAAAAGAGCTTGTATGGGCTCAAGAAAGCTCCAAGGCAATGTTATATGAGGTTTTATAGTTTCATGCATGAGTATGGTTATATGAGATGTGAATCGACCATTACTGCGTTTATTTCAAGAAGCTTGAAAATCGATGCTATATTATTTTTTTAATGTATGTGGATGATATGCTTATTGCAGGATCTAGTATGCAGGACATTGGTGAGCTTAAGGAAAAGTTATCTCACACATTTGCAATGAAGTATTTGGGAGCTGCAAATAAAATCCTTTGCATGCAAATTCACAAAGAACAAGAAGAATAGAAAGTTGTATTTGGCTCAGGAGGGTTATATCAATAAGGTGTTGAAAAGATTTAAAATGCAGGATACAAAACTGTAAGTACACCTATGGTTGGACACTTCAAATTGAGCAAAGATCAATGTCCTACATCACATGAGGAGGTCGAGTACATGGCATGGGTTCCATATGCTTTAGGCAGTTGGAAGTCTTATGTATGTTATGGTTTGTACTGACCAGACATTACACATGTAGTGGGAGTTGTGAGAATATTTATGGCCAATCCAGGTAAAGAGCATTGGAAAGTAGTCCAATGGATTCTCAGTATTTGAGAGGGACATCCAACATGTAGTTATGCTATGGAGGGTCGATACTTCTTTATGTGGCTATGTTGATTCAGATATGGCTGGAGATTTGGATGGTAGGAGAAGCACCATTGGATATGTATTCACAGTAGGTGGGACAACAATTAGTTGGATTTCTAGATTACAAAAGGTTGTGGCCTTGTCTACTATAGAGGCCGAGTATGTTGCAGCTACAAAGGCTAGTAAAGAGATGATATGGATGAGCATGTTCATGGAAGAGTTGGGAAAGGAGCAAGAGGATTGCAGGTTGTATAGTGATAGTCAAAGTGTGATTCATCTGGCAAAGAACTCAGCGTTTCATTTAAGAATGAAATGCATTCGGATTCAGATATCACTTCATACAAAAAGTGTTGGAGGATGGGTAGCTAAAGTTAGAGAAAATTCATATAAATAAGAACCCTACGGATATGCTAATGAAGTCGTTGGCAAAGGAGAAGTTTGAGATTCACTCCAATTTTTTTGGTCTTCAAGTTTGAGACTTGAAGAGGGAGAAACCAAGGAAAAGGATTCAAGGATGGAGTTGTACGTGCAGTGCAATAATTTATCTCCAAGTGGGAGATTGTTGAGTTGTGGAGCTTAATTGTTTCACATTAGCATGCTTTACTAACTTGTTAGAATACTGTAATAGGCGTCTAGTCACTGGGATTGATATCGGTCAAGGCAAGGAGGAGTTAGCATCGGTTAGGGTAACCAGTGTGTCGTTTCTTGTGCATGAATGTTTATATTTAACTCATGGGAATTAGATTTAATATTTGTTGTAAAGTTGATCTAATGGTTATAAATGCATAGCTAAGGTGCCCTAAGTATTTATATGTATAAAGACATGAGAATTAGGGTTATAAGGTGGGAATTGCATTTGTTGAATGTAAGTTTCCTTGGAGAGCAAGAAAGAGTAGTTGGTTAGGTGAAAACATTGTACATCCTGTGAGGTGTGGAAGATCATAGATCTTCATTTGTATTTCCTCTATAAAGCACTGAATAATAAGATTGCATGTTTCTTAGTGGACATAGCCTAGACTGTGTGAACCACATTATATCTGGTGTTATCTTTCTCTTGTTTATTTTGTCTTCTAGTTAAATTTTGTGTTTATTGTTGGTATGATTTAATTGATTATAGATTTGTACAACATTGGTTTATGGTTTAACCCCAACAAGGGAATCATATATATATACTTAGTTAATTCTTTAAAATAAGGGGCCAAGCACTAAAAACATTATCTATCACCACCTAAGATTGCACAAAGACACAAGAGCACTACAAAGCATATATCTAGCACATTCATACAAGGGATAAGGGTTGAATTGATTTGCATACACAACATAGGAGGGGATTTTATTCTATTCCATCACACACATTCTGCATACTCGGCATAATCTAGATCTAGCTTATTATCATCATGAAAATTGCACTGAGGAAACCTATGTACGAAACACACACACACACGGAGAACTACATGGCGTCTGAGATGTAGTGCAACACTCAATCATTAGTTCACTCTTTGGGTGACCACCAAGGTCAATTTGAATCCTCATTCTACATATTTTTATTAGATTTAATTGGGTTGTGTACATGTGCAGTATTCATTTGTTTAGTAGGTTATGGGTGTGATTTGAAAATCTAACAACAAAACCATAGCGATAAAAATATAATATAAGCAAAGACACTATGACCCCGAAAAGACCAAGTTCTAAGCATCTTAGTAGACACATGCAACCAGATCGAGTCACTAACTCATGGGGCACTCTTTTCCTCCTATAGGCGCTTCTTTCCTACACATTTCTAGAGTTTTGAATCCTCATTGAGTCTTGACGATAATGTTTCCAGCTTGTTCCAACATATACACAATCCCTATCATTCTTAAGTTGCATAGAATCAACTAAGTCATCATCCCTCTCTCATTTTCTTAGGGTTTTATATTGTTGAATTCTTATCTCTTGGACATTATTGTAGTTTATTACCTAAATATTCTTTGTTATAGTAGTTACTTTGAAATAGGATTTAATACAAATTAGATTAAATCACTTACTAGGCTAAAATGGGTTTAGGTGGTTTAGGAGGTTTATGAGGGGGTAGTGAGTATTTACGGGAGTAAGCTGGATATTACGGGGGTAGAATGTGATTTAGGGGATGATGGGACTTAGGTATAGTGATTAAAATATGAGTTATGAGTTGTGTGGGTAGGTCAATGTAAGTACCTAAAATTGTATATATTGTATTGTCGGAAAGAGGTTACGGAAACCCCAATGATGATTCAAATCTCTTTGTAAGGTGTTTGAGAATCTAGAAAGCACGTTGAGTATACATTTGCATCCTAAAATGCCTTATCCAACCTTCACATGCTTTATTCTAACCCCTTTCCTCTCTTTTCCTTGCATTTTGGTCTTTAGTTACTGGGACCGTTGCCCAGACAGGCGGTGGTCCTATAATCACCGACCTACGCCGGGTGGCGATCTGTGTAGGTTTTCTAGAACTTTCTGACGCATTTGTCAACGTAAAAAATCAAGTTGCACTTGTAATTCTCAACCACTCTTGCTTGCATTAAATTTTTAGCCCCTTGGTAAATAGTAATTCCTTTTTTTTAATAATAGAAGAGTTCAATTTGATCTTACCTTCTGGTAAATCAAAGTGCTATAAATACCAAGCTTGTTTACAAGAAAATGGCCCCTCTCCCTCTATGATTTATTATTCAGTGTGTTTGAAAGTTCTTCAATAAGTCTCAACAGGTTTAGATTTTGTAAAGTTCTCAGCCTCTCAGTTCAAGGCTCCATAGTTCTAGTTTAGAGATCACTGGATCTCTCTAGTTTCATCTTGTTCCATTGTTGTTCTCCAAATAATTGGCTTAGTATAAAAAAATTTAGTTCTAGATTAAGTTCATTTGAATCTTGATTCTTCTTAGAGTTATAGGTTGTTGTTTCATCACAGGAAGTATAGGTCCTACAGATTTCGGTGTGTTTATGTTGTATCCCTGCAACACTCATACTAGGAATCCCATAGCCAAAATCTATTCTCTTAGGTTATCTCTCTCCTACTTGCATTATGTTCAGCTTACATCCAAGCTACCACTATTTGAACATCTTCTCTTGTTGCACTGTCACATTCCCACTTTTCTGGATTCATGAGAATACCTAGGAACGAAGATATCACACTAGAGGGGACAAGCTACAATACAACTAGATTTGTCATTGTTCTGTAAACTCCAGGTTTGAGTTATCAAATTTATAGTTACAATATATCAAATAGAATAGCAAATCATTTTATTTCAGTTAAGCTTGCTTTCAACATTACCAAGGAAGCTGTGGGGAATAATAGCTTTTGAGAAGCTGTGATTTATTCCTCACTTCTGAGGTAAGATTGAAGGTCTTTCAATTAAATTAGTTAGTTATTTATATTCAGGATCAATTCACAAGTGCACAAGCAAATAGCTACATCTAGCTACCTTGCTTGTTTTAATCCCATTATTAGATTAATCGCTCGTTATCTAAATTTATTAGATTAGTCACTCTTTAATTTTGTTCAAATTCACATCTTTGAAAATACAAAAATAAGCATAGCGTAGATTTATTTTCATAATTAGTTTACTTCATTCAGTTAAGTTTGGTTATCTCTTGCATGACAATTACAAGACCTAGAGAGCCCAAGGATTACATATTCAAATCGGTAATACCTCAGCCAAATCTCTTCACAACATTAGCAGATATAGATCAAGGTCTTAGAATTCACATCTTCGAATAACAACAAACCCACAAATAGTTAGTGAGAAATTGAGAGAATTAAACATCGAAGACAATAAAGCATATGAATTCTAGTCAAATCAACCCAACTATAGATTGCCTTGATAGGATATCCACATGACCATACAAGAACCCAAAGAGAGAAAACATTTGGTTGTGATTCATTAGTTTCGCAGCCAAACGCAGGAGACCTTCTCATTGACATAGACACAGGCTTACGTATACAAGTTGCTAGAACATCGTAAGGTATTCCGAGAAGATCGCACAACTCCTGGTATTAAACATAGAAGCTGAAAAATCTTATGACTACTGGATAGTCGAAGAAGAGATTGATTCTTCACATGACCATAAAAGGTCCACAATAACCACAAACTCATGGTTGTGATCCCTAGGTCCCACAACCCAACGGGCTTGCTAATTAGTTAAACATTGACACCAGTTTACATACACTGGTATTTAGATCCTCACCACTCCCGTCGGATATTATAACACAATTTTCCATGTTGAACATAGAATCCAATCAAGCTAATATTTTCTAGGTTAGACCAGAAAACCGCCCATAGTTTCTGCAAATCCACTACACCTCTCGCTACCACTTTCATGACCTTGTCTGGAAATATACATGAAGCACCTATAGGTCACTTTCCACGTGTCCAATAGCCAATAGATAGGATCTCGGTAGAGCTCGACATTGATTAGAGCCTCCGAGAAGCTATTATATCTGAACGATCCATTACACCAATTCAGGTTAGGAGAGCTTTCTTTGCCTTGGACTCACAGATCCCATTATTGCATGTTGAGGATATAAGATTGCCCAACTAGTTTGTCCACATCCGCATATATTTCATTTCCACTGGTTGTCTCGGCATGACCTTGGGAGGTCGGGTACGAAGAAAGGCTACTTGTCGATTCTCATGCTCACTGTCACTTTTCTATCGTACAAAATTGGTGAACCGACATGAATGCAACAACTACTCCCTTTTCATTTCCATTTCTTTCATCTATCTTCGCTCCTTCCCATTATTTTGCGGGTATTTATATACCCCCGAATATGTTAGGATACGACACATATGGTAGACCTCTCTCAGGTCTCAAAGCATATTATGGTCAAACAAATAGACAACCGTCACCCTCGCTTTCTACATGGGCTGAAAACTACTCAAGCAACTACTTGTCATCACAAACTCCTCCTCAAAGAACTAGCTCTAGTTCTTCATTCCGAATTGAGGAGCTAGACCAGCTCACACAAACACAACAACTAGAGCCCTTAGGCTCTAACAATATGACATTTACTGGAGAATCCATTTCATCTCCTCGGGTTTTGTTTAGACCACAAATCAGTAGGCAATCAGATCCACTCCCATTCTTGGATGAGGAGTACTTAGCACGCTACGCTAGAAGTGAAAAATGCTTCCAAAACATGTACCCACCTATAGGAAGTTTGTAAACACAACCCAACACCCTACTCCAAGAAAACACCCCCATTCCTCCACCTATGGAAAATACTCTTGGTGAATTTTGGCAAAGTAATGATCAATTCATAGTAGGGTACCATACCCCTCTGCTAACCTCAAGGTGTACAACAATAGCCATCAAGGAAAAACATTCATCACCAATCGAGGTCATCTCGGCTTTAGTTGAGAGGGTTAGAGGACTAGAACTTGCTCAAGCAAATCAAACTTCACATTAGAGCAAGCAGGAACTTCCAACCCTCCACATCATCCTAGCCAAGTTGACCTCCTCATAGGAACATGCACGTTAGGCATGCCTCCTCAACATTTGTATAACTACCCACATAAACACCAACTAGAACCGCATTTTCAAATGCTTCTCCAGTTGAAAGTATGATACCTCTTGGTTTAGTACCAAACAACCCATATCAAAGCAATGCTCCTCCCTACTTAAACATTTATTCAAAATCGCCACAAGGAGACATGTTCTCCTCTCCGGGATGTTCGCTCAACCATAGGGGTTTCCTTACGTCCCTGTAAATACATATGTTATGCCATATCAATAACCCGTTCCACCTCCACCCCCTCAGCAGGCACCATTGATGGTTGAAACCTATGTGGTAGGGACTTACTCAGAATATTTAAAAGAACCTCTAGATTTCACCGTACAAAGCGTCATGCTTCCAAGACCTCTTCCCAATTTGCCTAAATTCAAAGGGGAGGGAGATCCAAATGCACATATCAAGGCCTATGCCATGGCCATTTGAGAATTTCTCCCTTGGGATGTGGTTGTTGCTAAGATATTCCCTAAGACCTTAGAGGGTATTGCCCTTGATTGGTATTATAGAATACCTGAAGCCTCGATACACTCATTCAAACAACTTGTGTTAGAATTTATCAAAGCTTTTAACATGAAAAAATTGTTAAGAACAGGGATCGGGAATTCTTACACATTAAACAAGAGCACAATGAATTTCTTTGCTCATTTCATTCAAAGATGGTGTACAGTCCTCTACTCATCAGCAAGTGCTCTGAACATGGATCAGATGGAACTATGTGACTTATTCCTTCATTCTCTCAATAGAGAGATAAAGGAAGAAGTCCAGAAGTTCCCACTAAGGACTTATGATGAAGTACTCGAGAGTGCTCTCTGAATCAATCAAGAAACAATGATAGGCAGTAATTGGTCGTAAGACATATGGAATGAACGGGAAATTAATCACTCCCAATCAAAACACTATGACTTATCCTAATGTCAGGAATACCAATCAAGGACCCAAGATCCTTAAAAAAACCATGGGGTTACAATCAGATGGAGTCACAAACCAAGTTAAAAGGGCAAATGTCGTAAACACTCCAACACCCGTTAATAATTAGTGAAATAATAGCTTTACTCCAACAATCAACGTGGTGGATTTTAATCGTCCATCACGATGACAACAACAACAACAACGGAAAATCCAGACACAAGGTCCAATCAAACCCAACTGGATATTAGAACCAAAGCCAAAGGCAACAACCTCAAAATTTCAACTCTAACAACCAGTAACCTAATCAGAATTTTGGACCACAACAGGTTTCAAACCAACAACCTTGGAACTATAATCCCAACTTATATTGTGGTTTCCACAAGATTCAAGGCCATGATACTAGGACTTGCCACGACTATAATAAATTCATGCAATGTTTTCCAAAAGATCAAAGACAACTCTTTGTAGATATGTTTTTAACAAATTCTACATTACCCACGCCGAACACCTATACGGGATCAGTTTCCCCTCAAAATGCACCCCTCAAGATTTTAACGATCCTCTCTGAATCGTTCTAACAATAATAGGTTAGATCCAAACAGGACAAACAAAGGTGTCATGACAGAAATAACGATCATGAAGCCTCAACTTCATCAAATCCATTGGTCACACCCCAATTAGGAACTCAACCACAAACCAAGATAGTTGGTTTGGTAGAGTTAGACACCGAGCTACACGTAGAAACCATAACAAGAATGCGAGATTATTCTTCTCAACTAGTTCCAACCTACCCATCAGTACCAGACAACGTTCAACAAACACTGGAAAAACCTATAGGTGCTTACGATCTAATTAATGACCTAACAAAGACCTTCTCTCACATTTCCTTCTTGGATTTGTTGAAAAACTCTCCCGCTCACAGGGCTACTCTCTTAGAAGTGTTGGGTCTTGGTCATCTGATTAACATCACTCCTCCTCCTGAAATGCAAGTAAACCATGTAGACTTTGACATCTACCCTCCGGGGCAGCCAGATAGGGATACTAAGTTTATATTTGATATAAGTAAAATTCCAACATATGTTAAAATTACACTTAGAGGTGACCCAGCCTTGCATTTATAGGTATGGGTTAATAATTATTATGTTAAGCACGCAATGATTGATGATGGGGCAGTAGTTAACATAGTCCCCTTCACTTTTATTCAAAAGCTAGGATATGGAGAAACAAATTGTTCCTCAACACGAAATACGCTAAGGGGTTATGATAGCCTCAAGGAAACTTCAATTGGGACTATAGTGTTACCAGTCACCTTAGGACCCAAGACAGTCCTCACCAAATTTTATATTATAGATCAGGAAACCAACTATAATATGATTCTCGGTCAACCATGGATACATCGCATGAAGGCAATCCCTTCCATGTTATTCCAGGAAATAAGATTTTTACACCTGGGAAAAATCTTTGTGGCAGGGTGACCCAAAACCTTTCGACATACACTTAGCAGATTTGAAAAAGAGACCAGGCATCCACTCTGAGTTCAAGCTCCCAATGAATCAACTTAACAAACCAATCAATTCAAATCTAGAAGTAAAGCTAGTACCTATAACAGAATTAGAAGTCACAAATTTAGTCAAAGGCATTCCGGTAATCAAAAATGAGACCAACATCATAGAGACAGTATCATTAGGAACCACCGCAAAAAAATTTGAGTTACTAGAGAAATATCTACCTATTCTCCTACCATTTGATTCGTGGGTATAGGATGTACCCTAGGAATTAGCTCCCTTCCAGCAGATGAAGTTTATATGGTAGAAGTAACCGAGGCAAAAGAAGAAGATACGAAGAATGTTCCAACATCCATTTTTGAGAAATTATTGGACTCTCCACTTCGGTGGAGTGAGATGTCATTTTGGCATTCGGGCAGGTGTGATCCTTACTTCTCTCGAGGGAAAGATCCTACCCTTTACCTTCAAGTTAAACTTTGAATGTACAAACAACGAGGCTAAATACGAAGCCCTCCTCCTTGGCCTCATCATATCCAAAAGGATGGGCATTGATAACATTAGAGTGCTAGGAGACTCGCAATTAGTTGCAAACCAAGTATCTGAGGTATATGAGACTAGAGCTGAGCACTTGTAACTCTATAAAACAGCGGTATTAGATCTAACCAAGGGATTCAACTTCATATCAATCGAAGCAATTCCACGAGAACAAAACCTTCTCGTAGATTCAATAGCAACCTCGGCTTCCCGTTTCACTCCAAGCAGTGAGTTGGAAAATACAAATTTCATGGTATCACTTCGTACTAAACCATTGGTGCGTAAAATACCAATAACCCCGATCTTGACACACATAGAAGCTGAGAATGAGTTTACCATCCTAGATCACTTTGAAAATGATAGGGTCACTCTTGGATATCTAAATTCCTATGTGGAATTACATCTCGCTCATCACATAGTATATTTCTCCCTAATCCCATATTCCTCTTCCTATTTTGGAAATCCCATGATAGAATCTCCCCTGCAAAAGAATCTCGAAATCTACGAGGTAGAGAATGAAGAAAGTTTGGAACTACCTCCGGCCCCGCCTGAATTTGAAGAAGGCAATGCCTCGTTAATTGAGGGAACCATCAATATAAATATTAGAACAGAGGAAGAACCAAAGATTTTGAAGTTGGGATCCTCGTTAACTCCAGAGGAGATAGAAATACATACCCAAATTCTCAAAGAACATCAAAAGGCTTTCACATTTAGTTACTGAAATGACAGAATTACACCACATATTGCAATACACAATCTTGTCACCAAACTAGATGCAAAGCCAATTAAGCAAAAGTCAAGACCAATGAAGCCAAAAGTGGCTCTCATGGTGAAAGAATAAGTAATGAAACTTCTCCAGGTGGGATTCATCAAACCATCGAATATTCAAAATGGGTATCTAATATCATCCCCGTTCTCAAAAAAATGGGAAGATACGCATTTGCATAGAATTTCGGGACATTAACAAAGCTTGCCCCAAAGATGACTTCCCTTTACCATCCATCGACATTATTGTTGATGCAACAGCTGGATTTGAGCTTTTGTCTCTCATGGATGGGTTCTCGGGATATAATCAAATCAAAATATTTGAAGAGGATCAAGCCAAGACTACGTTTATAACTCCTTGGGAACTTACTATTACACTGTAATTACATTTGGTCTTAAGAACGCTAGCACTACATACCAAAGGGCAATGACATACATATTTCATGACCTTATTCATAAGATTGTGGAATCCTACGTAGATGACTTGTTGGCCAAGGCCAGGAAGCGCTGTGATCACCCAGAAGTGCTCTGTATCATTCTCTCATGATTGATTGAATATGGCGTCACATTAAATCCAGAGAAATGTGTATTTAGTGTAACAGGAGGCAAGCTTCTAGGTTACATTATATCGTCACGAGGGATTGATGTCGACCCAGCCAAAATCTAGGTTGTTCTTGAAATGATTCCACCATTAGACGAGTCTGGTATCAGATCATTTCTTGGGAAACTTCGGTGTAATTTAAAGGTTCATCCCTGACTTAAGTTTTACTATTCATCCAATCAACAATTTATTAAAGAAGGATTATAGTATTGATTGGATGAAAGAATGCAACGAGGCCTTCAAGAAGCAATTAAACGCTTCTTGTTGTCTCCTCCCACACTAATGCCTCCTAGACCAGATCATCCTTTGATCTTGTATTCATGGGCTACTAATGTCTCACTAGCCTACATGTTGGCTCAAGAAGATAATGATAAATGAGAACGTGTAGTTTATTTCATTAGTCATATGTTGTTTGATTATGAAACATGTTACACACAGGTAGAAAGAGAATGCCTTGCCATAGTCTTTGCAACAAAGCGTTTAAGACATTACATGTTGAATTAAGAAACAAGTGTTATTATAAAGACAGATCACTTGCGAACATCCCTCCGTCTTTATCTAAAAAGGTTGGACATTTCATAACCTTAATGGGTGAGTTTGAACTAACATTTGTAAACCAAAAATCCGTTAAGGGACAAATCATTGTAGACTGGTTGGCTGACAATCCATTGGATGGGGGTGATCTGGTAGATCTAGACTTTCCCGATGAGTGTGTATATTTTTTTCAAAACCAGGCCCCCCATCTCTATATGTCCTTGGTACACTGACATCGTCAATTTCATCATGGACCACACATACCCAGAAGGGGCCACATCGCAACAAAGAAGGCGGTTACACATTATCGCTGCTAAATACGTTATTTTAGAACAGGTGCTCTATCATAGAGCCTTGACGGAATGCTTTTAAGATGTGTTGACATGGAAGAATCCAAAAATATTCTTTACGAATCCCATAGTGGGATATGTGGAGGCCACTTCGGTGGCCATGCCACTACTCACAAAATACATTGGATGGGCTATTTCTGGCCCACTTTGGAACATGACACAGTAGAGTTTGTGTGCAAGTGTCATAAATGCCAAGAGTTCTCCCATGAGATTCACATGCCAAAGATAGGCTCTATAACCCCATGGCCCTTTTTCACATGGGGCCTAGATTTGATAGGGAAATTCTCTCCCTCATCAATAGATGGCCATAATTTTATAATCACGGACACATAATATTTTACTAAATGGGTAGAGGTCATGCCTCTCACCACCATACCAAGTTCTATAATCACTAAGTTCATTGAATCAAATCATTTACAGTGCGGTGTCCAATGAAGTCATTATCTCAAATAATGGCACATCCTTCAAGAACGATGAGGTCTGTGAGTTATGCAGCAAATTCAAGATAAACCATCACACTGACCTCTCTTTATTACCCCCAAGCCAATGGACAGGCTGAGGCAACAAACAAAACATTAAAATCCATTCTCCTCAAAACAGTTAAGGAGAACAAACAGATTGGCATTTAAAATTATACCCGACCTTGTGGGCCTATCGAATGTCAATAAGAACACCAACAGGGACAACCCCTTTCTCATTGGTATTCGAGGCAGAAGTAGTTCTCCCACTTGAGGTCAAAATACCCAGTCTCTGCATCTCATTACAAGGGATCTTGGGAGAAGAAGCCTATAGAGAGGCATGCCTCTCTCAACTAGAAAGCCTTGATGAGGCCAGGTTAAATGCCGAACAACGGCACCAGGCCTATCTTTGACCGGATGTGCCGACAATATAACAAAAAGGTCTACAAATAAGAAATATATGAGGAGATCTAGTTACGAGACTAGGGCCGGATTGATAAGAAAACTAGTGAAGGAAGGAAATTCCAGCCCAGTGGTTGGGCCCATACCAAGTCATGAAAGATTACGGAAGCAAGTGTGTATCTCTTGTGTACACTACAAGGGGGAATTCAATGAAACTATCAATTCATTGCATCTTAAACGGTCTTACGCATAGGTCATCAACATCACCATTTGTATATTATGTCTATTTACATTGCATTAGTCATTCAGTTATTTCATTTTGTTTACTCATTTCGTAAATTTTGTGGTCAAGGAACTTATTCTTAAGCAATTTATTACAAGCTTTTGAAAATATTGGCAAAAGCATTCAAATCATATCTCTTCAATTTTCATAATATCATCAAATGGTTTCAAAATCATCTCATCAATTCGACAGACAAAAGCTTGACAAAAACCATACCAAGGCCAACATACTTGTTCATACTCATTTCTTCTACTAAGTTAAGTTGTTCTTACCTACAGTCTGTTCTAGAAGCTTCTTGGTGTCACATCTATCCCTCTTACATCTCTTTGAAACAAGGATACTCCAAAATCACATATCAGAAATGTCAAAGTCAAATTGAATCAAAAACACTAAACAAACTAGAATATTTTATTTTACACACTTCTTTGCCCTGACCTTCGGTGATGAGCTGCATCTCTTACTAGTGGTGCGAGGTTGAGAAAGGAAAGACGTGCCCTTTATCGCTTATGTCATGCCTTTGGTGATAAGCTCATACTTCTTACTAGTAGCATGGGGCAGGGCGTAGGGGGTCCATTCATGCAAATTAATGAATCTTAGTGTTTTAAAAATTCAAAGCAAAGTGTATTGTGAAAAGTGAAATTAAGCATCCAAATTCCAAAGAGATCAAATCCTCAAAACCAGATTTTTTCAACCAAGTTGCCATTTATGGATCTAAGTCTAGATAAACTGGAAAGTAAGTTACATTCTGAGCTATGTAGTAGTTTTTGAGTAAGGTAAGTACATAGGTCTAAATTTGGTTTTTGTCAATACTTTGTCTTTCTCTCATCATTTCCATTCAGTCAAACTCATACAATTTGTGCCCTTCCAGCTCTCGGTGTTGAGCCCTTGCATCTTACTAGTTGCATGGAGTTAGGAATGGGGCAAGTTCATCTCATTATCACTACATATTCATCACATTTTTCCAAAAAAAGAAGAAGCAACGAACATTGCCCAAAGAAGCCAAAAGTTCAGTACTACAATATGTTTGCATCATCACATATCAGCATTACAAAAACAAACAAAAAGAAAAACATTTTTTTCAGCATTTGTTTTCATACATTCGAAAAGCATATAAAAAGAGAGATTATAAAAGCATCTAGTGTACACATGAGAAACAAATCACAAAACTCTAGATACAAAGAAGATCTAGATCAAAAAAAGAGATATATATATATATATATAGGAATCGTGTTTTACATACAATGCCATCATGCACTAGGCATGGTCAAAATGCTCAATGAGCCCAAAGAATACAAAAAACAACTCATATAAACATCTGAAAAAATCACTACAAAAAGACCAAATGGCCTCTCAATCCCTATGGGATCCCTCGGGGGTGTGACCACATCTCAGGGCTCCTCTCTGGTTTGTGTGATGCTCCGAATGCACCTTTGAATGATGTGAGTGCTCATGATCGTGACCATTGGTTGTGGTCTCACTACATTAATGGCTCTACATCATCAAGTGCTCAGCGAGTCTCGTATCCAGCTACCTGAGTATGAAGGGAGGTCACTATCTCTGCCACCTTCCATACATGGGCGAACACATAGGTATGTTGGCCGGGCTGCTAAAACGTCACGAATCCGCAGACAACTTGGCTGCGTCTTCCTTGATGGGATCAAAAGGGTGTCCACGCATACCTGGTTAATGAGTTCCTACCATCCCTATGCGACGCTGCCCAGATAAAAAGGAAGTAACAAGTTAGAAAATCACCAAAAACAAGTCGAAAACAAGCAAAAAAATATCAACTAACATCTCTAACTAACAGGGTCGAGAGAAGAGTGGTAACTCACTCGGATCTCCAGGAATGTAGGTAGGGTCTCTAGGATTGGTGCCCGCACGTCTTTGCTACTACCGACCGTGGAAGCTCCTAAAATCTCGAACAAAATGATGTCCTGCCACGGACTCATCATCTCCCCTCAATGTCACGAGAAGGCAACTCTCTGCGAGACCAAAGTTCTCCTTCTCCGCACTCACCTCCACCCTCTTCACCCTCAAGATATCCTGAGTGTCATGCCACTCATAATCACTATCATCCTCCTCGATCATCCCGCCATCCTCCCTCTCCCATCGTCTCCTCCTTAGTCTCCCCTCTTATGAACTCCTCAGAGTCTAAGTCCACATCAATAGGCTCATCCTCCTCCCCACTGAAATCAGGAGCAGCCCCGATCTGAAGTAAGGGTGCTCGAGGAGCACCAGTACTGTTGGGCACGAACCACTCACCTAACTACGATAGGTACTCCAGGAGTAACTGTGGTCCAACCTCGATCTCCTCTAGGACCTCCCGAGCCTCATGAATAGTCCTATACACAGGCCCCACTGGAGGAAGCATATCAATATAAGGGAGACCAAACTACTGAGGGACTCTATCAAAAGGGTGGATCTCCACTCTCCCTATCCTATCCACCAACTGACCTATGGTAGAGCAAGCAACCAATGTAGTCACCTCCTACCCCCACAATCCTGCCATATCCTGATAAGGAGTAGCCTCCATATCTGTAGTAGTCAGTGAAGCCACTAGGCTGGTGTGGCATCCTAAGCACTGACATCCTGTCCACCTGGCTGCCCTGACAGCCCCGAGTCCTCTACTAACACACCCCTCCCATAGGGAATGATATGCTCATACACCCAACTCATAACCAGAGTAGGGTGACTCAAAGACTACCCCTGTAATCTGACCACCCTGTACAAATCATGGTAGGTGGTCCCAGAATATCTACTCCCCAAGCATAAATATGGCCATGGGCCTCAATCTATGCAATCACAGGAGCCCAACAGTATAACAGAGTGTCTCCTCCCTTATCCCCAATCAACCATGAGGCCAAGATACCCATGATGGCCTTATGGAGGGTGGGGATAGGAGCAGTAGCAATGGATCAAACCTTCATCCCTTCTTCAAGCTAAAGGAGACAACAACATCCCCCATGTAGGTGGCCCACTGAATCATCTGAGGCCTGGATCCTGTTGTCTTGAGAGACAACCACCTCCCAAGAATTAGAACCCCCAAAATGTGGTAAACGTCCTCCAGGGTGATAGTCCACTCACCCCTAGCACCTGGTAACCGGAAAGTATTTTGGTCCACATCCCAGTATAAGAATAAGTCACACAATATGTGACTGATAGGAGCAACATGAGGAACCCATGAAATCCTCAAAATACTAGCCCTCTGAAGAGTGTCTCACTCTGTCTGGGTTAGTATATCTAAAACTAGTGAGAGCCAATCACACTCCTACTCTCTGCTCCACCGAATATACTCCTCCTTCTACATCCACCCAAAACACGAGAAAAGAGCAAGTTAGCAACATAATCGATAGATAAGCTCATCAAAAACATAGAAAAATACCAAAAATACCAAAAACTTTACTTTAATGGCTATCTTTTGCTTTTATCTAGAACCACTGCCCTTTGCAGAGTGGCGGTTCCATGACCACCGTCTACTGCGGGGTGGCGGTCCTGTGACCGCCGCCATCATAGGGCGGTGGTCCCTGTGACTTACGCCGCTTTGTGTAGGACGGCGGTCTTGTGCCGAATCGGCGTATGCCCCTAAAGCCCTAAAAATGCTTAAAATAAAAAAATGCACCATTTTGAGCAAAATAAAAGCCTACCCTATGGGCGCCCCCTAGAGACTCATTTAACACTAAGATTTTCGAAAATAACCCCCCCAAGACAAAGATTTCAACATTTTTATATTTTAGGTTTAAAAACAATAAATTGAGAAAAACTAACCTAAGACTTCACGGGTCGATCTCTGCTCTCGAGACGCATGATCACAATCTCTGATGAACGCGTTACTACACTACCTTTGTTGTCGAAAAGCGGTTACCGAAGTGGGCCCAGAGCTCAAAAATTACCAAATCGATATGCACAAATGAATAGGAAAATGAGCTCGTTATATATATATATATATATATATATATATATATATATAATATTCTAACCTTGTTTTGAATGTTCTTTCACAGAGTTGAGTTGGAGTCTTGTGGAGGTAAGTCCTTATTCCGCACAAATGGTAAGTCCACATTTCATTTTAATTTAGTATTTATTTTTCGATTTCTTTTATCTATCTATACTTGAGTACTCTTTTCATTTTACAGATAACAGGAATTTGGATGGCAACATTACGACACACAAGCGTGTCAGGTATAGCTTCTAACTCCCCATTTTGGGAATGTCATACTCGGACCTTTGTTTTATGCCCCTTCATGGCTAAAACACTTCTCGAGGGGGAACGATATACGTACCCAAAATTGTATATCTTATCTTATTAGAAAGAGGTTACGGAAACCCCAATGATGATTCAGATCTCTTCGTAAGGTGTTCGAGAATCCAGAAAGCATGCTAAGTATACATTTGCATCCTAAAATTCCTTATACTGACCTTCGCACATTTTTTTATAACCCCTTTCCTCTCTTTTCCTTTCATTTTGTTATTTAGTTATAGGACCCTCGCCTGCACAGGCGCATCCTGTGACCGCTACCCAAGACAGGGCGGCGGTCTTGTAACCACCACCCTGCTTGTTTAGGTGGTGTTCCTGTGTGCATTTTCCTAAACTTTTTGATGCATTCGTCAACGCAAAAAATCAAGTTGCACTTGTAATTCTCAACCACTCTTGCTTGCATTAAAGTTTTAGATGCTGGTAAATAGTAATTCCTTTTTTTAATAATAGAAGAGTTCAATTCGATCTTACCTTCTAGTAAATCAAAGTGCTATAAATACCAAGCTTGTTTACAAGAAAATGGCCCCTCTCCCTCTATGATTTATTATTCAGTGTGTTGAAAGTTCTTTAATAAGTCTCAACAGGTTTAGATTTTGTAAAGTTCTCAGCCTCTCAGTTCAAGGCTCCATAGTTCTGGTTTAGAGATCACTGGATCTCTCTAGTTTCATCTTGTTCCATTGTTGTTCTCCAAACAACTGGCTTAGTATAAAACAATTTTAGTTCTAGATTAAGTTCATTTGAATCTTGATTCTGCTTAGAGTTATAGGTTGTTGTTTCATCACAGGAAGTATAGGTCCTAGAGATTTCGGTGTGTTTGTGTTGTATCCCTACAACAATCCTGCTAGGAATCGCATAGCCAAGCTTTGTTCTCTTGTGCTATCTCTCTCCTACTTGCATTTTTTTGGCTTACATCCAAGCTACCACTATTCGAACATCTTCTCCTGTTGCCATTGTCACATTCCCACTTTTTTGGATTCACGAGAATACGTAGGAACGAAGAGATCACACTGAGGGGACAAGCTACAATACAACTGGATTTGTCGTTGTTCTGTAAACTCCATGTTTGAGTTGTCAAAGTCATAGTTACAATATATTGAATATAATAGAAAATCATTTTATTTTAGTTAAGCTTGCTTTCAATATTACCAGGGAAGTTGTGGGGAATAATAGCTTATGAGAAGCTGTGATTTATTCCTCACTTCTGAGGTAAGATTGAAGGTCTTTCAATTAAATTAGTTAGTTATTTATATTCAGGATCAATTCACAAGTGCACAGGCAAATAGCTACATCTGGCTACCTTGTTTGTTTTAATCCCATTATTAGATTAATCACTCGTTATCTAAATTTATTAGATTAGTCACTCTTTAATTTCATTCAAATTCACATCTTTGAAAATACAAAAAAAAAAAAAAAAGCATAGTGTAGATTTATTTTCATAATTAGTTTACTTCATTCAGTTAAGTTTGGTTATCTCTTGCATGACAATTACGGGACCCAGAGAGCCCAGGGATTACATATTCGAACCAAGTAATACCTCAGCCAAATCTCTTCACAACATTAGCAGATATAGATCAAGGTCTTAGAATTCACGTCTTCGAACAACAACAAACCCACAAGTAGTTAGTGAGCAATTGAGAGAATTAAACATCGAAGACGACAAAGCATATGAATTCTAGTCAAATCAACCCAACTATAGATTGCCTTGATAGGATATCCACATGACCATACAAGAACCTGAAAGAGAGCAAACATTTGGTTGTGATTCATTAGTTCTGTAACCAAAAACGAGGAGACCTTCTCATTGACATAGACACAGGCTTACGTATACAAGTTGCTAGAACACTCGTAAGGTATTCGAGAAGATCACACAACTCTCTGGTATTAAACATAGAAGTTGAAAAATATTATGACTACTAGATAGTCGGAAGAAGAGATTGATTCTTCACATGACCATAAAAGGTCCACAACAACCACGAACTCATGGTTGTGATCCCCAGTCCCTGACCCAACGGGATCTGCTAATCAATTAAACATTGACACCAGTTTACGTACGCTAGTATTTAGATCCTCACCACTCCTACCGGATATTATAACACAATTTTCCATGTTGAACATAGAAGCCAATCAAGCTAATATTTTTAGGTTAGACAGAAAACCGCCCATAGTTTCCTATAAATCCACTACACCTCTCACTACCACTTTCATGACCTTGTCTAGAAATATACACGAAGCACCTACAGGTCACTTTCCATGCATCCAACAGCCAATAGATAGGATCTCGGTAGAGCTCGACATTGATTGGAGCCTCCGAGCAGCTATTATATCTGAACGATCCATTACACCAATTCAGGTTAGGAGATCTTTCTTTTCCTTGGACTCGTAGATCATGTTATTGTGTGTTGAGGATATAATATTTCCCAACTAGTTTGTCCACATCTACATATATTTCATTTCCACCGGCTATCTCGGCATGACCTCGGGAGGTTGGGTACGAAGAAAGGCTACTTGTTGATTCTCATGCTCGCCTGTCACTTTTCTATCGTACAGTCACATAAGGGTGTCAAAAACTAGTGTCTACAATAGTTAGGGCATTTTGGGTTCAAATCACTAATAAATTTCCCCTCCTCATTCTTCTCCACTTACTCGCCTATATTTCCCCTCTCTCTCTTAAACATTTTTGTGAATTTGACAAGGGTGTTTCCACACATTCAGTCTACTATGACCACCCCGAGAGATAGTTTAGTGTATAACTTTTCTAGCTTTCAATAAATGGGAATCAACCCATGATGAAGCGAAGGGACTTAGTCCTGCGAATATTGATGAAATCCCCATTTCATTGACAAAATATTTCGCCAACAACTAGCTAATAGTAAACTCCAAGATCTATTGACTAAAAACCTCCTTTCCCCTTTGCAAGAATCAATTATCTTTGACATGATTCGTTTATTTGATCACTTATGTGACACATTAAAAGAAAAGATCTAAAATCCTTACCATGAATAAACTCAAATATGTTACCAATGATCCCAACACATCTCATCCGAGTTTCAACACAAACCTACTTCTGAGGAAAACCTAATGATAACAAAAATGATGTTAAAGATACTAATAATGTTGTATCTCAAAGCACAAAAATATTCAATTACAAGCTCTAAGTGATAATTTACATTGTTTCTTTGTGCATGTCAACTAGCACTTAAAAAATTACTCTATTGTAACCTTTTATCTCTCCTTCGACTCTAACGGTTGATATAAACCATCCTCGTCGTAAAAGTTTCATTATTGATTCCTAGAGTGTTAGAAATTCTACTAATCAACTTACTAAGCTTCATAATATTAAACAAGACCTTATTAATGCCATTACTTATTGAGTGCAACTCTCCCTAGAACAATCTAATCCTACTAATGATAATTCTAAGTTTTAGAATTCCAATAACTCTCTTCTTGATCACAACAATGTCAAATCTAATTTGGAAGTACATCATGCTTATTGATTTATGCCTCTTCTTCCTTCTTCTACATCATGCTTATTGATTTATGCCTCTTCTTCCTTCTTCTAATCACCCATTGGATGTTTTGATTGGTATTATTACCATTGTGTCACCTCCTAGGCCCATTATTACATTTGATGACTCTGACATGACTCATGATTTTGTTTCAACACAATAATACATTTGTGTTTTTGTTGGACAATGCCCTATACATGGTGTTTTGTTTGATAAAAATATTAGACACAATATGTGCACCTTAAAGATACTTGCTTCTCTTAGATATACTAAATGACATGTGACATTTGGTACTAAGATCTATCTTGTACATATTAACATACCTCTTACGGCTGGTTATACTATAATGGCTATTGCCTTTTTAGTTATTATTTCTCTCAACTCATATGATATGTGTATAGGTTTCTCTTGGCTATGTGATTTTAAGGTTGTCCCATTTATCTTACATCAATGTTTCAAGTTAATTTACAATCAATAAGTTGTCATGATCTAGGGTATCCCATACAAGACCCCAAAACCTATGCTACTTTTTCAAAAAGCTATAATTGCTACACATAAGCCTATTACATCTACACATGTTACTTCTAGTGGGTCTATCCCTCATAGACATCCATCTAGGTATCATATTACAGATCTACTTATGGTGGTTCCATCCCTCATAGGCCTCCTTCTCTGTCTCCTATTACACATGTTACTTCTAGTGGGTCCATCCCTCTTAGGCCTCTTATCAGTCTCTATTGCACATGCTACTTCTAGTGGGTCTCTCCCTCCTAGGCCACATACTAGATCTCATATTGCACATGTTATGGCTCCTACATAGGTCATATAGCCTTGGTTTCTGATAATCATCCTAATTTCCCCCTTTTTGATTTTAGGAATGTTTTATTTAACATACATAAAAAAGGATGAATAATGTTACAAGTGATTATTCTGATTTAATTAACTTCCAACATTAATTACATAAACCAAGAAAACACTTTTCAAAGTGGATAGCTACTTTTAAAAATATCAAAATATAAGGAGAGAGTGTAATTAGCTAATTGTGTGTAGATCTAGAGGATTATGGGTGGTCTAAGTGCAGAAACATGTAGATCTATGACTAGAAATACTTCATCTATGAAATTTTAACCTGAAACCAAACCTAGTCAAAACCACACAACTCAATTAATATCATATGTATGGTCTTGACCCTTTTGTATGGTCTTAGACCTACTTGAAATTTGAGTTTGAAACTTTTAGTGCTTCGCGCACTTGGAAATGTGTGTTGTTGTTTGTTGGTCTTCTTCGCTTACCTTCAGAATGACTCTATAAACTCTCTTAAACTCTCAAACCCTTATAGTGCAAGAAGGATTTCTTGTAAACTAAAGTTAGTTGGGTTGTGGGAACACCTATGTACCATTGACATAGAACTACTCCAAAGAAGCCTCAAACAACACGTCATTCTCCTAGCATGTGATATCCACCATATGATTTAATTTAATTTGTAATAATTAAATATAATATTGGAGAGCTGCGTATGATATTAAATGCTAAAGTACAAATTTTACACAAGCAATCTAAGATGTAATATTTGAAACCTTAATAAAAGAGGAAGGAGAGAGGACTTAGCTTATTAGCATTTGATCATGAAGTGTTCTCGAATGGGAAGACTATTGAACAGGGGGTGAATTGTGTCGTCAATGCTTAGGGTAAATTCTGGAGCTCACAGATAAGGTTGAACTAGGGCTCTAGAGACCTCTATTGGGTGTCTATGATTGCGAAAATGCTCATAACTTGATTGTTTATTGTGTTGCACAAGTGTCGTTGGTATTTTTATTGGTCACCTATATGTCACACCTTGATCATCGAGTGTACCTATAACTGTAAATTATATGTTTACCTACAAGACTCGTAAAACCGCATCAAA
The DNA here is from genome assembly GCA_018340775.1 of Taxus wallichiana var. yunnanensis. Classification (NCBI taxonomy): domain Eukaryota; kingdom Viridiplantae; phylum Streptophyta; class Pinopsida; order Cupressales; family Taxaceae; genus Taxus; species Taxus wallichiana. The sequence continues at coordinate 157,428,618 of CM031239.1, forward strand.
TCCAAAAAGAAAGATGCAATATGGGGATTCATCATGACCCTAACGATCACCCAATTTGAGTGAACTTATGACCAATCATTTCACTACATCTCAAACTCCGCGTAGTTCTTGTGAGTGTGTGCAAATGGTGTCATAGGATGCCCTTGTGTAAGATGCACTAGATAGCAGGCTAAATTTTCTAAAAGATGCAAATGTGTGTATGGAATATAACGAGCTTCCCCTTCCTATGCAGTGTATGTAGAAAATGTAGTCCCTTATATGGATGCTAGATGGATTCCTTTGGATGTAATCTTTGGTAATAGATAGTATGCTTAGAGCTTGGTCCTTTATTTTGATCACATAGTTATGTATTTATATGATTCCCTTGTTTGAATTTTGTAATTGACAATTGGAAGGTCGATCCATAAGAAAATAAGATGTCCAAAAGATAAAAGAGGCCCAAAAAGAGTGAATAAGGTAAAAAGAGGTCAGGGGCGCCCAAAGGGACGAGGGCGCACAGGTGCTAGTGTCGAAGTCATAAAATATAAGCAAGTAAAGTTTTGACTAGGTTGTAGGGTATGTAAGACCAAATAGAAAATAAGAAAACAGAAACAAAAGGCCAAAGATAGTTTTCAATTACTAGTTTTCTCACTTAGGAATCATATGAATGCTAGTATGTGTTTAGGACCTAGAAATGTACCCAAGTGCGCATGATTTTGTGTCTAAATTTTGCCCCCACTTTATGTTTTTGAGTGAATACTCAACAACATAAAGTAGTTAGAAGATGTGTACCTTTGTTCTTGTAGAGTGTGACGGTGATAGCATGTTGAAGAGATGAGTGAAGTGTGAAGTGATAAAAATGAAGTGTGGAAGCTAAGACTTGACCCTAGGGATGAATCGTATTTTGTTGTACCTATTGTTGTGTTTGATGTAGGGATACTTTTTGTTGCGTATTAAGGATGGACTTGCAAAAGAAGAGTGAAGAAGAAGTAAAATATGTGTATATGAATTTTTTGCATAAATATGTAAAATTATATGAAATTTTGTAAAGGAAAATGTGCACTTGATTTGTGAAGAGTGAAAAGGATAGAAAATGTCTTGCAATACTATAGAAAAGAGAGTTTTTTGGGCGATCTCATGCCAAGCACAAGTTTTTTGGGTGATCTCACGCCATGACAGAAGAGTGTTGGGGAGAGAGGTCTAGTGTTACTCTCCTTCCACAACTACTTCCCGAATAAGCACCACTGCAGATGGTACGTCCCTGATTTGTTCTGAGTTGTTCCAAATTAGTTATGTATTGTTCCATATTGTTCCAATTGAAGGAGATAAAATGCATTATGTTGTTGGAGGGTTGTTCCTGTACTATGAAAACTACTCTATAAATTATTGTAGATTGTTTTGATATGAGAAAGTGATTGTAATTTCCCATGACATTAGCACCCAATGGAGGACACATCCACCAAGGTGCTCTTGCTTAAGCCTAGGCATTGGTGTCTATGTTGTGTTAAGGGCCCAAGTCAAATGTTGGGTCATTTTATGATTGTATGATTGCTCCATTCCTATAATGTGTAGGATGATTCACCAATGTATGTCCCCCTTGTTTGGGGTACTTGCGAAAATTGTAGGATCATGCGGTCAAAGGAGAGGACTTGAAATTGATATGAAGTGGATACCCTATATGGGGAGGGGATGTGCATGGTAGAAACAAAGACACATGCAAAAAAAGTTTCTCGAAACATGTGTTAGTGTAATTAAATCAAGTATCTAAGTAAAAGATAATGTACTAAGCAAGCAAGAAGACAAGATAGACCGTGAAAAGTGGGTTTTTAACATTGTACATTGCTCATAATGTCACAAGACAATCAGGGCCGAAATGGACCAAAACATAAAGTGTGCATACAAAATAAAGGGCATATCCCACAAACAATGCCAAGAAAAAGTGTAACAGATAACCACGGTGGCATATAGTCAAGCAAATGTTGCACATGAAGCACTCATTAGCATGTTAGAAAGATAAAGAGTATGTAAAAGTGTGTATAGATCAATGGAAAGTAGTGTGCTAGTAAGAATAAGAAATAGTATGTAATGGAATGATAACACATGTGATGTGTAATGATAGTAAATGTAGATGCTTGTAGGAACCTCGGTGGGATTGGTAAGAGGTACAATGCCAACATCATTGTTGCATGTAAATATTTGTAGGAAGTCTGCATTCACAACTAAAGACCAAGTGAAAACACGTGTATATAGAAAAGATAATGATATCGAGTATTCATCTACCATGGAAAAGAAAGTGTACATGTAAGTATATGTAGGCAAGAATAAGTGTAACCAATATATGTAGTATGTTTTGTATGAGTGAGATGAAATGGTATGCATTATGAATGTGATAGGAGCGGCGTGCCCCCTAGTGGATGTGTATGTATGAGATGAGGTTCATTTATAGAATACCCCTTGATTTATCAATAATGAAGCATATAATGAGATTGCATCATCGGGAAATTGTTTGAAATAGATGATAGAAAGATGTAACATGAAGCAAAGAGCATGAAGTGTAAAGTGAGGTGAGGTTCATTTCAGATTTATACCCTCGGCGATCAGTATGAACCGTGGAACTAGAGTGCTTCATAGAGTAGTATGTTGTATGAGAATGAAGTGCTAGAAAGATATATCATGAAGTGTGGAGCATGAAATGTGTAGTGTGTGAGGTTCATGGATGTAGTATACCCTCAACAGTCAAGTGTGAACCTTAGCACAAGAGTGTGTCATAGGGTGATGACGATACAATGTATGTATTAAAGGGTTTGAAAGTGCTTAGAAATATGAATCATGAAGCTCGAAGTGTTAAGTGTGATAGTAGATGCTAGAGACAATTGATAGTGCTTAGAAGGGGGTGATGGCCCCAGTGTGTCAATGAAGGGGAGCTACACGACAATGTAAGAAAGACATTGTGATAGTGATGAGGCTTGAAATGTGCCTTGGCCATCAATATAAGGAATATTTTGTTTGACAAAATGAATTGGGATTGAAAGTGGAGTAGGGTGGGGAGGAATATGGAATCATGGTACTTATGTGGGATTGATAATGTTGTAGAATACTTGAGAGGAGGAGAGGTTGGACTGATTTTTAGAGGAGGTTGCTTAGTTGGAGGGTAATGCGGTAGAGAAGAATTGAGAGGAGGGTTGGACTGATTTTGAGAGGAAGTTTCTTAGTCGGAGATGGTAACACTGTAGAAGACTTGATAGGAGGAGGTGATGGAGGATGGACCTTGGAAGGTGGTTGCTTAGTTGGAATGGGTTGGATAGGTGGATCTTGACTTACCAAAGAAGGGACATTAGCAATTATGGAATGATGCTCACTAGACATAAATGGATTAGATTTAAGAACCTAGTGAGATGTAGCAATTGAAGATGAACATTTTTAGCATTTTTTGTAGCAAATGAAATGATACCATAATGTTTAAGGTGGCCAATTTGTCATTTTAGAGCATAGCAATCATTTTCATTATGTCCATTAAGTCGATGATAAGTGTAATATGGGTGACCTTGATATTTAGCAAGCCGATAAAGAGGATAAGAATGAGTAGATGACAAGTTGATTAATTGATGAGTGAGGAGTTGTGGAAGAATATCTTGTTTCTTAACATTTCAATCAAACTTGAGAGGTGTGGGTGGCGGAAATACTTAGGGTTCACTGATATGAACACATATAGAAGTCATAGAAGTAAAATGAGATGTAGAATAAGAACTAACTTAGAGGCGAGAAGCATCTTTGAGATGTTGAATTTCATATTTAAGAGGTGTAATTGTTGTTTCCATAGCTTGAATTTTGTCTTGAAATAAACAATGTAAAACTTGAATTTATTCTAAGATGGGTTGATTAGATGGAGAATGAGGAATGAAAGAATCATCAAATAGATTATCGAAAATGGCATTTATTTGAGCGGATGACATATTACAAGGAAGATACATAGTGTCTAGGGTTTTTTGGAGAACAACCTTGCAATTAGGATGCATTTGAAGTAAGTCATCCAAAGAGATTTGAGGGATTTTAGGAGCCATGAAAGAAGATTGGATAGACTAAGCAAAATGAGGATCAAGTGTTTAATCATGAGTGGGGTTCACATCGAGGTTCACCAAATGATTTAATTTTATTTGTAATAATTAAATATAATATTGCAAAGTCACATATGATAATAAATGCTAAAGTACATATTTGACACAAGCAATCTAAGATGTAATATTTGAAACCCTAAGAAAAGAGGAAGGAGAGAGGACTTAGTTGATTTGCACTTGATCCTGAATTGTTTTGAACCGGGAAGGCTGTTGAACAAGGGGTGAACTATGTCATCAATGCTCGGGTTAAATTCTAGAGCTCATGGACAAGGCTACATTAGGCGCCTGGACTGGGGCAAGGGCACCTGGGCACTAGAGACCTCTATTGGGCTTATGTGGTGTGAAAATGCTCGAACTTGATTTTTTTGTCTCACACAAGTGTTGTTGGTATTCATTATTGGTAGCCTATATATCACACCTTGATCGCCGAGTGTACCTATAACCCACAAAATAGATGTTCACTGCAAGACCCATATAACCACATCAAATCCAATAAATAAAGATGAAATATGGGGAGTTGAACTAACCCCAACAGTCACCCGACTAAGTGAACTTACGGCCAAGAGCACTACACTACATCTCATACGCCATGTAGTTCTTGTGAGTGTGTGAAAATGGTGCCCTAGGATGCCCTTGTGCTATATGTACTGTACTACATAGCGGGCTAGATTTGCTAAAAGATGCAAATATGTGTATGAAATAGAATGAACTTCCCCTTCCTATGTAGTGTATGCAAAAATGTAGTCCATTGTCCCTTGTATGAATGTTAGATGGATGACTTTGGATGCAAGCTTAGGTGATAAATAATATGCTTAGAGCTTGGTACTTTATTTTGATCACATAGATTTGTATTTATATGATTCCCTTGTTTAAATTTTGTAATTAACAAGCTGTAAGGCTGACCCATAAGGCCGAAAAGAGAGAATAAAGTAGAAAGAGGTCAAGGGCACCTAGAGGGGATGAGGGCATTTGGGCATTGATGCCCTAGCTAGGCGTTGGCATTCAAAGTCATAAAATATAAGTAAGTAAAGTTCTTACTTGGTTGTAGGGTATGTAATACCAAATAGAAAATAAGAAACATAGACAAAAGGCCAAAGATAGATGGAAATTACTAGTTTCTCACTTAGGAATCATATGAATGTTGGTATGTGTTTAGGACCTAGAATTTGAAAATCACGCTTTGATAATGCCTTGTTTGAATTTCACACTTTCTCAAATACTTGTGAAGGGTTACTTTGCTTGCTCGTATGATGAAAATGGAGAATCTTAAACCTAGAAGGAGACTTTAGACCAATGGAAGGTGTTGTCGAATGGATACATATGAGTTATTCCACTATTTAAGGAGCTTTGGGTACCTTTAATGTTAGATTTTACATGAGGAGTTCATAAATTTCTAGGTCCCTAAATGAGGTATGTTTTAATTACTTATATATGCTTATGAAGGTTTTTATGACATGAAAGGATGACCAAAGGGGTATGTTTGTTCGTATACGGGTGATGAAATTGAAAGAATTAATGCATAACATGTTGGTCCAAAACCGTAGAGTAGGGTCGATATGTATTTGTTCAACCCAACCAAAATTGATGTTTTTGGACACGAGGGAGAAAAACACATTTGGAACTTTATGGGCCCAAGCATGTATGTTTCTAGATGTATTTTGTACAATTAAATTTTAGAAATTGGCAACAGAGAGGTGTGCAAAGATAAGCAAGTACATGAAGTGTTATCAAGGTGTGCTAAGCAAGAGTGAGGAGAGTGCATTTGTCCATACGAGCGTGTAATGTTAATATCAACAATATTAAAGGATAAATTGCCAATTTTGAGAGTCTACATATCCCTCCCCTACTACACATGTGACACATTTGAGGCTTGAGCCTCATTTTCCTTATAGGTTTGGTCTGCCTCTTTATGAGGCCCTCATCTTGTAGCTCTTGTGCTACCTCACCTCTCTATACATATCTAATTTCAAAAATACCAAAAACATTCAAATAATAGCCATAAAAACATTTTGGTATTTACAAAACACAAAATCAGGACCTACATGTGACTCTATTTTTTATCTTGTTACTATACATATGTTTAACATATCAGTTTGATTAATAACATATTTTTTATATACTCTTTATACACATGCATTCACAAGGTATGTTGAGCTTGATGCAAGACATATAATTATTACCACATGATGTCGGTGTAATCCTAGATCCTTCCGGTGACCACTGATCTTAAGGGGCATCTCCTACACTATACATGTGATTTTGTTTCATTATAGTTACTTTCACTTCCTCATTACACTCAATATTCATATTGTGCATATGCCATCTTTTCATACTAACAATATTAACACATGTGTCTTTTATAATGTGCTAGTTGATATGATCCTCAAGTGTAGATTTCACTAACGCATTGATGTTTTGGTATAATGGTTCCTTACATTTGGTATCAAAGTCTCCACCCATGTTCGAATCCCACTACTTTGGTTATGTCATGTAGTCGGGTCCCACGAGGCACCTAAATGTTGGAAAAGTGAAGCTCATACGTATGTGAGTGTGGGCGCGAGACCCGGTCGAGGTCAAGCTCTACAAAAGCGTGATGGGATGATATGATCCTCATGTGTGGATTTCACTAACACCTCCGAGGTTTTGTGTAACAATTTGTTACACTAGTTTATCTTGCTCTATGTTTCTCATTACCATTGTTTTCCATTATTTCTCACTTGTTTAATTAATTTCTTCCATGTATGTGGTCTATGGCCTTTGTTATATTTGTTTAACAACACTTTTGTATCCCTTGGTTATGACTTCTATAACCTCTTGCTTATGTATGTGTGTGATACTGTGTGTCTCAAGTTTATTGCCTCTTGGGCCATTTGTGTGACTAACATATGTGATATTGATTGTGTACTTATTTGTTAGATTACTTGTATACTTGTTTGGCTCTAAGTTTGTTTTCTACTATACATGATTACTTGTATGATTGTTGTTTTTGCTTTCGTTACTAACTTGGTGTGTTATGGTCTTTATCATGTGTACCCCCTTACAAGAATATGATCCTAATTTTCCTAATTTTGACCACCATAACATCCTTCCATGTGATCCAATATAGATTATCAGACTTATCCAACATGGGTACACATCATTTCTTTTGAGCCATGTGTTCTACTACCATATCACATGCATCTCAAAAGAGGGGGCATTCATTGGGATATATTATACATGTGCAAATGACATGAACATAATTCAACACTTGTATACAAAGTTATACATGGCACCTCATAAATAATTACTGAGTACAAAACATGAACACAATTCATATTGGTATAAAATTGTCCACTAGGGATGAAATCGTAGTATTTTTTATTAGAGGTAAAAGAGGGTTGAGGGGACCCTACCCCATACAAATATTACAACCTGATAAACATGAAGGCCAAGGGTTAACCATTGAAGCCCATACAGAACCACAAGAGCAACAATTCAAAACATAAAAAAGAAACTACATAGATAACCCATGGAAGAGTAACTAACAGAAGGGTCCGAGTAACTAACAACATAAAACTTATGAAGCAATAGAGTATTAACAAGCAAGAAGAAAACATAATCCAAGAGATCAGACCCCTTCATCCTTCTTTTACCAGTTCCCCCACAGTACTCATGCATCCATTCCATTCTTTGACTAAGTTGGCTATAGTAGACTTCCAGAACTTGTAGTTTGGTTCACTATCTGTACTTTGGGGCCATTTCCTTCTTTTTCTTTCTCCTTAGCTAATTCCATAGAATGGATCATCTCAGCAAGGAGTTTAAGGTGATGAATGGTACTTTTAACATTGAGAATGTGAACATCTCTTATCTGAAGAATTATTTCCTTCATCTTCAGCATTTCATTTTCCATAGCCAGGCTTCTTTCATTAGCATTTTTTAATTGTTCACTCAGAACAATAGAAGACAACTTCTCCACTTTTTCATTCAATTCCCTCAAGTCCATAGACACCATACTGATCTTATGTCTATTAATGTCAGTGTCTAACCTGCAATTCTCAAATTCCCTCATAAAAACATTGGATTTGACTACACAGTCTTGAGCATTAAAGAGTTTATTTTGGGCAGTTTTGAGAGCATGCAAGCTTTCTATAGCCTCCTTCGAGTTCTTTGATCTCTTGCCCTCAGATGCTTCAGGAGATTTCCCACTTTCCATCTCCTCACTATGATCCCCTTCCAAGTCCTCTTCCTCCTGACTTTTCACTGGAAGCAAAATGATCAGACTTACCTTCCTAATTCTCTTCCGACTCCAAAATAACTTCCACCTTCTCAGCCAAAGCCAAAACCTTCTCTCCTCCCTGCGCTGCTTCTTGAGGTCGACATTTTCCTAGTGGGATCTAGTTCTTTTTCCATGGGCCTAGCAGGTAAATCCTCACTACCAATAACCTCCTTGACGTCTAGGCTTTCAGAATTCCTTTATGAAGAATCATTCTTTAGGCTCATAGAGGCCCCCAATTTTTCATTTTTTCCAATGAGGGGAGTTCCCAGCCTGAGCATAGCTTTAATGAGACCTTGATGCAACAACAAGGAGAAAGTACCTTTCTCAACCTGAGATATAGATTTGGACAAGGAGGAGAACAAAAAATATGGGAAATTGTAGGGCTTGTTGTTTCTAACATGGTTCAACATGGGAAAGTGGTACCCATAGATCACTTTGTAACGCCCTTCAAGAGTAATATAGGCCATAATTAATTGATCAATTTCCCCATAAGGATGGAGAGAAAATTACCTCTAGCATAACCATTATGGAGAGATACGGGAACACCCTTACCTTGCATGAAGTAGTCAATCTCCTAGTTGTAGTCGACTTAGGTTTGAAAATGCTTCTTCCTTCCATGGACAGACAGAAACTTTAGCAATAAGCTTGGGGGAAATGGTGAAAGAGAAATTTCCAACCGGACATGGCCTTCCTTCCGGTTTTTTCCATAACTTCACTCAAATTTTCATCATGCCCATCGAAAATGCTAAAGAAATGTAACAATCTCACCTTTTCGAGAAAAACCTCAACCTCTTTTGACATCACCGGGACCTTGCTTGGTTCAGTATGTACTAAATCCCCTCCCATTATACTAATGTTATTCTTCTTTTTCTTCTGAGGGTGAACGTCTATACTAGACTTGATGGTGAGATTCCACAACACGCAGAGATCTGCCTTGCCTTTGCGAAGATATGAAATAAATGTTTGAATGATATTGAGATACATGAAATCATGAGACATCAAACCAAAGGAATAATTACGTCCTCATTGAAAGGTGTGCTATTAGGGATTCTTTCCCTTTTCAAGGTGTCTATGAAATTAGCATCCATCTCTTTAAGATCCTTGACCACCTTTAATTCCTTAGCATCCACCCCCATATTAGCCAAAATATCAGCTAGTTTGTTTCCTTCACGAAACACATGTTGAAAGGATATAGTTTCGAAGGAGGATAATTTACCCTTGGATTTATTGATGAATTCAACTATAGAAATAGAGGCCTAAGACACTCCCTTCATACAAGAGATAATATACAAAGAGTCCCCTTCCACAACTAGATGCTTGAAACCTTTCTCTTTTGCCAACTTCACTCCCAGAACAAAGCAACAACCTCTGCAACATTGTTTGATTGGATACCTAGATTAAAAAAATAGGCAAGAAGAAACTTCCCTTCATCATCACGAAAAACACCTCCTCCTCCTGCTTTCCAGGATTCCCTTTAGCAACTCCATCAAAGTTGAGTTTAAGAAAGCCACCTCTAGGAGGAGTCCACTTAACCCCTCTCGAGGGTTGGGCTTCTTAGGTTGAGGGTCATAAATTAAATTCCAATTCCTAATGATATTTTGTTCGCATTCAAGAACTTCAACTTCTTTTTTCTTGAGGATAGAAAAATTATTTCTAACAGCCTAAAAGAAATTGTTTATTAACAACCTATTAGGAAGTTTTTTATTTTTGAAGATCCTCCTATTTCTTTCTTTCCATATTTCCCACCATAGGTGACTTAGGCTCATTATCCAAATATTTTTAAGCCCTTGACTAATGAAAGGGAATTTCCATTGAATCCATGCATCATGGATTTCATTAGGGTTTACCCAAGGAACTGAAAAGCAAACCAAAATAGAAGATAGCATCTGGAGAGCGAGAGGGCATTCTAAGAACATATGGTTCACCATTTCCATGAACACATCTATTGACCATTTGGAATCCTCTTTTATTCAGGTTATCCACTGTTACAATCTTGTTTATCACAGCAAGCCAATGAACACATTGACTTTAGGAGATATGTTCTTGTTCCATATTTTTCCAACCATTAAGTCTTCATCTCTAGTTTCCCCCTCAAAGAATAGAGAGTAGGTAGATTTGACTGAGAAATTACCATTTTGTTCTTTGTCCCACACAATTCTATCTAGATCCTTGTTGTTAGAAGACACATAATTTTTAGAAAATCATTGAGAGCAACCAAGTGTTCTTTGACTTCTGATTGTCCAATTCTATAATTTTCCATGTCTGAAAGTTGTCTTCATCTTCCATATAATTGATAATTTTTTCCCCATACTTCTCCTCAATCAACCTTGCAATTTGGGGAAATTTTTCTTTTAGGGTAAAATTCCCAGCCCATTTATCATTCCAGAAACATATCTCATTTCCTTTCCCTATTTTCCATCTACTACCCCTAGCAACAATTTCTTTAGCCCAATTTATAGCTTTCCATATGCTTGAACCATTGAAAGAAGCCTGTTTGAAAATCCATCTTTTGTCATTTGCATCCATCCAATATTTTCTCTTAAGAATTTTGGTCCACACACTATTTTCTTTCGTTAACCTCCACCAATTTTAGCTAAGAGGGATTTATTCATTTTAGTCCAGTCTCTAAGACCAAGACCCCCAATTTTTTTGGGTTTACAAACTCTATTCCATGCCACAAGCGGGATTCTTTCCTTACTTTCAGTTCCACTCCATAAGAAATATTTTTGGATCTTTTCCAGTTTTTCCCCTATGCTCCAGGAAGTTGGTAAAGAGACATGACATAAACCGGAAGACTCTGGAGAGAGCTAGAAAGAAGAGTAATTTTTCCAGCCTGAGATAACAAATTAGCTTTCCACCCTGCAAGTTTTTTATCAAACCTTTCAATCAGGAAGTTCCACTCCAAACTAGAGGGTCTCTTATCCCCAAGAGGGATTCCTAGATAGACAGTAGGGAAGGACTTATAGGAACAATCCATAATTTCAGCAATCTTCTTACAACGGCTCTCCAAGGTATGAATGAAGAAAAGAGAGCTTTTTCTATAGTTCACCATCTAGCTAGAAACTTCCATGTAGTCATCTAGAAGGCGTTTAAGCTTCTTAGCTTCCGAAATAGTAGCTTCTCCCACAAGGAAAGTGTCATATGATATGACCCATAATGGATGTTTTAGTGGGGGAAATCTATAGAATTTTTAGCATTCTTGGATTCTTAGAGACATTTACAATTTTTGGTATAAAATTTAGATATATATGACACAATTCATAGTAGAATACATGATTTGTGAATACTTCATTCCTTCTTCACCATATCATTAAGATACTGATTATAGATGCACGATATGGGTGTTTTGACCTTTTTCTCCTTTATTACTATTCATAATTTTCATAATCAGACTTAACAATTATAACACATAATGGGGACATGGGATAACCATTCCCTTTTAACTTCGTGTTATTACAAAATTGGGCCTAGATTTGTGTACAACTGAGTGTGGCCCATAGGGTTGGAAAATATCGACGTGGCTAGATACTTCATAGGTTATTCTTCCTTCCTCTCTCATTGTGTGGGAATATATCAAAGTGGTTAAATGCTCTATAGACTACTCTTTTCTCTTTGTGGGTCTCTTTGGGACAAATTTCCTTTTGCACATCTTCTCGATGTTAGGTCACACATACTCAACTCCTCTCATACTTTAGTTTCTCCTTCAACAAAATCGGGATTGATCACCCCAATCCTTTGACATCTCAACATAAATATTTTTTTAAAACATTATAAGAATGAGAGCTCCTCCATCCAAAGAAAATAAGTGTATGCCTTATGTGCTTTGTCTCTCTTTACTTTACTATGCAAAATTCAAATTTCAAAGTTTCATACATTATTTACATCGATTTATAATTCAATTTCTTTTATGGACATTGAATATACTATGCTTTAGAGGTTTCATCATGGAATGTTCTAACACCAACACAATAGCAATAACAAATCGAGAAAAGAAAAAGTGTGTCACACACACTCAAGTATGTTTTTCCTTTAAGTATGTAGTTTTCAATTCCAATCTTGAAAAGGGGGTTAATGTATACACCTAAATTTGACAACTTTTCCTTCAACAATGATAAGTTTGGCTTTGTTCCTATATTATGACTTACACTCACATTCTAATCCTAATTGACACATCCTTAACTCTTTTGGATGACTTGTTAATCTCTATACAATGTCATATCATTTAATCATGTAATTTTATTTATCTAAAGTAGTGTTTTTACTCCTAGGCATCTTTCCCAAAATCTTGCTATGTTGTGATTCGCATAAAACCGTATAATGTGAGACCGGTCATGTCATGGCTTAGGATGAATGTAAAGTATTGTCCTATCTCTTCTAATGACTATTTTCTTAATTTGAATATATTGTATGGGTCATTTCATCTCACCTAACTTCGCTTTAATGTGATACCTTTGTATGTTAGTCTAATTCACTTAAGAACTCGCATGACATTCTCAAGCACTCCCATTGAAAAATATCATCACTAGAGTATCCAAGGCTCTCCTAAATCTTCCAAAAATAGTTGCATGTTCTTTGAAATAACCACCACACATGTTTGAAGCACTCAAACCAAGTTTAAGAGTCTAGATTCCTCCAATATCTAGCCCGCAATGGCCCTAGAACTATGTCTTAATAAGAACGAGTCACTCAAGCATTGCAATGATATTAATGGATAGAGGGAATTAATTTAGCACATGAATCACATCACTATATCACTAATGTGTAATTTATATCTCTATTTAATCTATATTTACACCGTAACTCATTATGCTAAGAAACATAAGGGCCCGATAGGATTAGCTTCGATTTACATACATTATTGAACCTACAGTAGGAAAACTACATAAGGATTGATCCCACTCAAGGGGATGTAGTGAAAAGCATGGATTGGTTCAACAAGGTTGAGTGTTAGGAGCATTCCAACCTCATCACACATAGATTTCTCCATTTGTTATCTAATTGTTGTATGATGTTTTTGTGGTTATCTAGGGTTTTCTACTTATTATAGGTCATTACGAGGTAGTGTCATAGTTGTATGATCCATAACAACAAATCGAAGCTCGCTTCTAGACCATTGATAGGTACTCAAAGTTGTAAAAACCCACCATTTGTAGGTTCAAAATCATATAAAGCATGACTAGATCATTCTACATCCTAGCCGGATCTATATGATTTTATATAAGAGAATTTTCTAGTTACAATATCATTATAAATCACTTCCAAGTTCTCGTAGACACAAAATCATGTGCTTGGGTACATTTCTAGGTCCTAACAACATACTTGCATTTATATGATGCCTAAGCAAGAAAACTAGTAATCAACAGCTATCTTTGGCCTTTTTGCTTTGTCTCTGGTATTCTTTCCGGTCTTTCATACACTACAACCCACTCAATGCTTTATTGCTTTAAATTTCATGACTCTAGACACTAGTGCCCAACCAGGACACTAGAGCCCAGGTGCCCTCATCCTTCGGTGCCCCCAACCTCTTTGTTCCTTACTCCCCTCTTTTGGGCCTCTTTTATCTTTTGGGCATCTTGTTTTCTCATGGATCGGCCTTTTAGTTGTCAATTACAAAATTCAAATAAGGGAATCATATAAATATAAAGCAATGTGACCAAAATAAAGGACCAAGCTCTAAACATTACTATCTAACACCTAAGCTTACATCCAAAGGCATCTAAGAGCATCAAATGCATTCATCTAGCATTCATTTAAGGGACAATGGACTGCATTTTTTTTGCATACACCCATATGAGGGGAAGTGTATTTATTCCATTTAAACATCTTTCTACATTACTACATCTAGCTATATCGTCCGCTATCAAGTGCACTTGCACAAGGGATTCCTAGGGCACTATTATTTCACACATGCACAAGAACTATATGGAGTCCGAGATGTAGTGAAGCACTTGGTCAGTGAGTTTCGGGATCGGTCGACTCCCCATATGCATCTTTCATTTTAGGATTTGATGTAGTTTGAGGGTTTTATAGGTCATCTTCTCTTCACGGGTTATATGTGAATTTGTTGATCATCAAGCAACATACAAGTGATCAAAGGAAAAGGTTAGCGACCATCTTCCGACACTAGAAAAACCAAATTCGAGCTTCTACATAGTCACATGAGCCTAACAGAGGTCCTTGGCGCCACGTACCTAGCCCTATTCTAGGTGTCATGTTCTGACCTATTCTGACAATTGTAGAATTTCTTGAGTGTGGTTGCAACAATATCCTCCTCTTGTTCATCAGTTTTCCAGTCCACAACACTTCGAGATCAAGTGAAAAATTAACTAAGTTTTCTATTCCTCTTTTGCACTTTGGGTTTTATATTTATCTAGCTTATTTATTGTGTCATATATACTCTCTAGATTGTTTATTGTAGATTCACTACAACATTATCATTTAATGAAGAGCATATTAATTTTACATATGATGAAATCACTTCTCAATCTATTTTAGATAATGATCCACCATTTATATTCAAGTTTGTATCAATAACATAGGGGTTAAGCAAGCTTTATTCGATAATGGATATGGGCTTAACATTTGTAATCTCACATTCCTTAAGCAACTTGGCCTCTCTGAAGCCTCCTTAACTCCATCATCTATTTACATTTGTGGCTTTGATAATATGCCTAAACAAGTCTTAGGTACAATCACACTTCCCATTACTGTCGGGCCATGCACTTTGTCTATCCCATTCCATGTCATGCCTAACAATCTTAACTATAATCTTCTTCTCAAACGACCTTGGATCCATGTCATGCATGTGGTCCCTTCAACCCTTCATACACGTATTAAATTTTTATACCAAGATGTGGTCTATGAAGCCTTAATAGATCCCTCTCCATTTTCCTATTACAACACTATCAATATATTTCCTCATCCTCTATACATATTCTCATGACATGATCTTTCCCTATATGAAATAGAAATCCAGCTATCCAAGAAAAATGCACACTCTTTTCAACTATATATTTCTTCTCAAAGTATAAGTATTGTGGAGGTGTTTTACCTAAAACCAGATAGTTGGCTATGTCTACATACCAAGGTGCTTTTGTAGAGATAGAAAATAAGTGCTCATTTGGAAAAGAGTCATCAACTACATGTTCTTCATTATTAGTCTTCATTCTTGAAAGGAAATTTGCTACCACGTTATCCTTGCCATGCTTATCTAATATTGTGACATCAAACTCTTGTAGAAGGAACAACCATATGATGATTCTCTTGCCTACTACAAGGTTATTTACCGGATATTTGATTACAAAGCATGGTATGTGTGAATGAACATTGGATAACATGTGATCCAAAGTTGCCTAAACTTATGGATAACATATATAACTATCAAGAACTCCTTCTTTGTTACTATGTACTTGAGTTCAACATGCTACAAGTTCTTGTTAACATAATAAATTACATAATTGGAGAACTTCATCCTTTTATCCTAAGACAAATGCTCAATGACATGGTATGATGCATCGGTGTAGATGTGGAAAGGTAGGTTCTAATCATGTCCTCTTAATACAAGAGCAATAGTTAACATTTGCTTCAAATTTTGGAATGCAATCTCACATTTTTAGTCCACTCAAAGGAAACATCCTTCCCTAATAATATAAACAATGACACTACAATCTTGCTAAAATCTTGTATGAATCTCCTGTAATAACCAACATAAGCTAGAAAGATCCTAACATCCTTTTGCTTCCTTAGTGTTGGTAGATTTACAATAATAAATATCTTGGTTGGATCAACTTGAATTCCATCATAAGAAAGATAGTGTCCCAAAACTATACCTTCAGACATCATCATGTAGCATTTTTAATTGCTTAAGGATAAATTGTGCTCCTTGCATCTCTTTAAAACTTTGTCCAAATTTTTCATAGATTCTTCAAAATTTATGCCATGTACTGTGAAATCATCCATGTAGACCTCCATGCAACAATTTTTGGATCGAAAAGGCACTCAAGACTACCCTCTGGAATGTAGCAGGAGAATTACACAAGCCCAATGGAAGAACTGAATATGTAAATGTTCCCCATGGGTAAGTGAATATAGTTTTGTCTTAATCCTCTAGTGCAATTTGAATTTGATTATAGCCACTATATCCATTAAGAAAAGAGAAATACTTCTTACTAGCCAAAGTGTCAAGTACCTGATCAATAAAAGGTAGTGGGAAATGATCCTTCTTTGTTGTTGCATTCAACTCCTATAATCTACACATATCCTCCATTTTCCATTTTCTTTGGCATAATGACCAGGGGTAACACCCATTGACTATTTGATATTGGATATATAAATCCAACATCCAGTAACTTCTTCAATTCTCCTTTTACAATCTCTCTCACTGTTGGGTTCATTCTTCTTTGTGGTTGCCTGATTGGTTTACAAATTTCCTTGATATAAATCTTGTGTGTGCAGAGCCTAGGATGAATTCCATGCATATCACCATAATCCCATGTAAACGATGTTTTATGTTTTTGTAGAAGAGAAATCAACAATTTCTCTTGTTGTCTATCTAGTAGCTTGTTGACATTGAGTGATTTTCCTAGTGTTATCTCCACTTGTTTGGAGATATCAATCATTAAATATACGTTGTTGTAACAGAATTTAGTATGCAGTCACGGGAAGGAGTTGATGAAGAATATAATTCTTACCTAGAATTTCCAGTACTTTGCTACAGTAGAACCCGGTTCAATGGAAAACTTAAACACCTTAATTTTCATCCACTTCTTCGTTCCTTCCATAATTATTCTGCAAGACATTAGAGAGAACAACCTCTTCTTGTCATCCTTTAATTATACAAAAATTCTCCTGCATCATTAGCTATTATACAAAGTTTTGATCTGCTTCTGGTTCTTCTACCCAAATGGTTTGATCTTCATCATTCAACGGTTGGGCAGGATCCGAGAACAAGAACATCAACATCATTACTATCGTGTGCAAGTTAGTAGAAGAAAATCAAAGAGCTTGGCACAAAAAGTTATATGATGCATCGTGGGCTGACCGCATAACTCCCAAAAGGGCAATCAAGATGTCTCCATTTCGACTTTTGTATGGAATTGATGCTCAAATTCCCATCACACTAGAGTTACAAGCATTAAAATTGGCAAGCAAGGTTGATGCTCTATGCTTTGCCAATGTGTTAGATAAAAGGATTATGTTCCTAAGCAAGCTTAAAGAGCAGAGAAGTCAAGTGGAAAATAGGATCGAGGAACATCGGTCCAAGGTACGTAAATTGTTTGACAGAAAACTAAGGAGAGACAATTTCAAATCAATGACTTATTTCTTCTTTGGGACAAAAGACGTGAGCCAAAGGAAAGCACGGGAAGTTTGATTCATTAGGGCTAGGCCCATTCAAGATTAGACATTTCTATGGAGATATCACTTATTACTTGGTGTATCCCGATGGAACTCATTTATTTTCCTTTGCCCTCCAGTGGGCAATATCTCAAGCACTATCAAAATTGAAAACGGGTTGTTCCCCGTATGTACATCGAGTAATTAGGATTTTGGTTTGTTTCTTTTCCCCATCTTTTGGTCTCCTCTCTTGTGTCACCCCATTTTTGTGCCCCATCATTTTGAGATCATGTTCATGAATATTTTGGTCTAGGTCCGTTGCTGCGTCCATGAAGTCCTTGTCCCCAATTAAAGCCAGTTGTTATCAGCTAATTTTGACTACGCAAAATTTAAAAATAAATAAATAAAATAAAAATGGAAATTTTGAAAATTTTCAAAATTTGTTACTTTGCATGGTTTGTCACTTTCATCACGACCGTCTCATTTTTGTGATCGTTTCGGTCTTCATTTCGTCCTTTTCAGGCGAGAACTCCTCCCGCTAGGCATTAAACTGCGTTAAAATTAATTAATTAATATTTAATTAATTAATTACTCTTTGTTTGATAAAATTAATTTTTAATAATTTTGGAGTATTTAATTAAATAAATATTAATTAAAATTTGTTCAACAAGTTTTATTTTAATTGCGAGGAAAAATAAGCTTCCGCTTCCCATTGCTGGGAATGCCAAATTGGCTTCGGGCCCGGATTTCCCCTTTCTTGGAAAAATTGTTTTAAATTCCCGCTTGTGGGATTTCTTTTCACAATTTCCAAATTAATGAATTGGAAAACAGGCAAAAATCTCCGATTTCCCACATGGGGAAATTAAACAGAGATTGCCAGCCCACTTTGTCATTCCCGTTGGTAATTGGTCGTTGCTTTCCCCATTTCCCCTAGCAATTAATTCCACTACCCGGGAAGAGGGGAAGTCGGGTTAACCCTCATAAATTCCTCTGTCGAACTCATTGGAAAGAGTCATACGAAGCTTTCTAAAATTGCTTCTCACTTCTTCTAAGGAACATAGTAATATTTTATCACATCCCTCAACGAATTACTACGCAAGTCTCTTTCATGTGCATGACTACATACAGCAGGAGGGACAGCTGAAGATCAGCAAGCAAGTAAAGGTCTTACCAAAAAAATTCCCACGCACAGCCCAAGGGAAAACAACAGATGAATAAACAAAAGAAGATTGCAGATTCAGACATTGTTTGAATAAAACAAATAGGCCATTCAATAATCCACGTAGGTAGAAGAATTAGAAGTCTGCACATTTCTTTTTGCAAGATTCCCACGCATTTACCTTGGTCATAGTACATGTAGTTGAAGGAAAATAAATAAAGCAAGTTTCAGGCCAAAACCAAGCAGACCACGTGGGGGAGAGAAGGAGATTCCACACACAACAAGAAAGGAGAACAGTCCAAAAGTTCCCACGCAGCCCCAAGCAAAATAAATTTTCCACGCAGGAGGAGAGGATAGTTTGCATTCACCACGCATTGGCCAAGGAGGGAGATACAGCCAGATATCAAAAGAACACAGCAAAGTAAATCATTTTTCAACACAGGTTATGCATAGCATCAAAGCAAGACCCACGCAGTTAGAGAAAAGACCACACAGAAGAAAAAGAAAATCTTCACGCATTGAGAAGGAGAACAGTCCAAAATGGGACATTTTGTTTTGTTTGATGCGCATCTACACTAGAGGAGTAGGAAGGAGTAACCACGCATCAGGTAGAAGGTTCCACGCTCAGCCCAAGGAAGAAATCTATGCAGCCAAAGGGAATAGGAGCACGTTGCAAAGGTTTTGAAAGCTCCAAAATTTCAAAGCAGTTTGAAAACCAAGCTCCACGCACTAGCAGGTACAGTCATACCAAAGCCACGCCAGGGAGAAGGAACACACAACTCATGCCAAAATAAAAGGAAATACCATGCACTAGTCAAAGCATTGACATGCAGATCCATATCACTCCAAGAGCAAACTGCTCACGTCAAAGAAAGAAGCAGTTTCCATGCATGCACAAGCTTGACCCATTTTTAACGCAAATTTAAAAAGAAAGGTAATTAAAAATATTCATTCAGGTCAATCACCATGCAGCAGGGAGAATTTGCTCGGAAAATTAAATAAAAATTGATATTGAACTCGAGTGATTTCGTTTATTTAAAATAAATAAATAAAAAGTTGTCACCCGAGTCGGAATTCAAACCTAGTCTCGGTGTGTGATTTTGTAAACAAGACTAGTTATTATTATTGTTGTTGTTTTTAAATAATAATAATAATATTAAAACAAATCATATTGTTCTTGTGACCGTGAGGGGTTTTGGGAGACCGAGACCCAACCCCGCTTGTGTTTTTGCGTGCTCGAGTCATTCTTCTATGAAATTCATAGTGGTCGAGAAATCTAACAAATCCGTAGGAAGATCAAGGAAGCCAAAGTGGAGAAATCGAATAATTCTACACTCGAGTATGAATTCCAAGGAATCATTCCTCCTAATTCTATCAAATCAACATATGAAAATATAACTAATACAAATATGGGTCACATCAATGTGCAACAATTTCGTGAATGGGTGAAAATCAAGGCAAAACCATATTCTCGATACGCTTTACCATAGAGGTCTACCTCAAGCAAAGTAGCATTTCTTATCTCGGTGCGGTTTCCAGAGTTGGTTATCGCTCGTGCTAAGCACTATGACCTTGAGAGATGAGGAATTTTTAAAGATAATCGCGAGCCTTTCCTCTTAATCACACCAAAGCACATTGAGGAATTACTCAGCATACCTGAATTTCTTGAGAATGTGGATATCACTCACCAGTCAGCGTAAGAATTTTGCGATGAGGAACCCCTGAGATGGAGCAAAACAATGGTTAGTGACCAAGAGGCCTTGAATTGATAGGCTTCCCAAAGAATTGTACCGCATTGAGTTCGTGGAAGAAATCAAGGACATGATTACTCTCCTAAGTCAAGTTTTCGGTTTACCCTCTGCTATGATTTTCCACCCACGGATGTATAAGTTTATCTCGTATCATCCTTGCGAGAAAGAGTTTGTGGATTGGGCCACCATCATCGCAGAACACCCTTCACAAATAATTGATAGAAGTTAAGATGACTTGATGCTTCTACATGACATCGTATCGACTGTCATGCAATAGTAAGAAGAAAGCTATTGTTGGGACTTGAAATGAGAGGAGTCATGGGGCCGTCAAATAGTGTTTTTCATTATTACCCGCAACTCAGTTTCAAAAATAGCTCTCACCATTTTAGAAGAGTCAATGATGCATTCACCTTCCGTGTGATTCGGAACCTGAATCGGAATACAGAGGAAATATTTTCTAAAGAAGCCATGAGTGTCATTTCCCAATGGGGAACATGGTTTATTCAATTTTCATCCTTTTCCTACATTCGCGTGAGTGGCTTTGTTGGTACTCCGTGGAAGCTTCCTAAGTACGTCAGTGACAGATGGGCATTAATGGAACTTGCGTGAAAACTATTCCAAGTTCATTGTCTTCTCAGTGACAAGCACTGTTTAGGAATTCATTTCCCAATCCAAATCGGGGAATACCAATGTCCAAATCTTTTCAGTGCACAACTCATGGAAAAAGAGTTTTCTCTCATTACAATCCATCCATATGTGAAGAGAGCCTAGTTTGATATCAATGGATATATGCAAAAGATTTTGGGAGCAAAGTATCAACATAACCCTACCATGGAAGATTTTTGGGTTGCTGTTCAGACAAACATGAAGTAAGAAGACAAGAGTTTTCTTACCTAACACTTGCTCAGATCAAGGCCTTTTGCATTAAGAACCCTCCCGATTCATTCATAAATGATGATGAAGATGTCATTGATCCCTCATATGATGTAGTTGCTTTTACCCCATTGCCTCGAATCGACTAGACCAAAAGAGATGAATTTTCTCTTGATAGCAAGAATCAATCGATTCTTGAAAGAAGCATATCTTGGTACGACAGAGAACTTGCCAAGTTACAATCAATTCAAGATCATGCTTCAGGATCACAAAAATTGCCAACACGAGGAGGCCTTTAGTCAACTAAAGCCTCTTCTTGATCAACCTCTGTATCATCCAATTATACACAACAAGCAAGAAAGGAGTGGTTGCAAAAATCCACTTTGCCAAGTAACGTGTCACGAGGAGAAAAATCTAAAGACCCTAACCCCAAAGAAGGAAGAGAGCATGTATCAGGATTTTCTACCTCGAGTAGAGATTCTTCTACTCACATTGTTAATAGTGCTCAGAAGCTCATGGCAAACGATCCTCAGCCATGCTTCGAACAAGCATCCACTCAAGTGCAGGTAGTTCAAATATCAAACACTTGAACATGTAGTTCATGAAGGGGTTTCCCAAAATCTCTTGAATAACCAGGAGGTGGATATTGAGGTTGTTTCTCCTCAAATTGAGGTTGTAGATAGGATTCAAGCAGGATCTCATGATGTCGAGAACAATGAGAATATTGATTTGAGCTCTAGGATTTTGTATGCGGAAATAGTGCATGATACTCCTTCCTAGGTTGATTCCAAGGTTAAGAAAAGGAAGAGGGTTGTCAAGGTAATTGACATTGATTTTGATTCCCTTTTCAAACTTTCAAATGATGTCATTCTAAAGAAGCTTAAGGTGCTTTCTCAAATAATGGTGGATAATGACGAAAATAGATTTGTAGATCTTGTCATCCCACAAGTTGATAAGGAGCGTGATACCATGACACCTGCTGATTATGAAGTTTCCAGACTTGGACTTGGGAGGTCTACATTAGAAAGTGACATGGCGATGGCTCAAGATTCAATTGATATCGTGTTAAAGAGACTTGAGAAATATAAGTCTCAGAACTCTCAGCTCAAGGCTGAAAAGAATCAATTGGTGGAATATGTTCAACATTTGATAAATCCCATATCATCCACTTTCCCAATACCTGATGTAGTGGCTTCCCCTGATGAAGAAACTCTCAATTTGTCAAAAGAAATAAACACATTAGGCCATGTCACTAAAACTTGGCTTTCAGAGATTCTCGTTTTAGGCCAAGGGACGATCAAGACCGCGGTTAAGCTTCATGAAGATGTTAGTGCGTATCTTGATCCAATTCTTTCTTTCAAAGAAACTTTTGTTTCTAATATATCAAATTTGGATGAGATATTACCTAGTTTGCAGGAGATGATGAGTATGGAATCTTTAGTTTTATCCATTGAAGGAATTCTCAAATTTGAACATCAAGGGACACATTTTCTTTGGTGTCTGCATCTCAAATCAAGGAAGACAGCTTCTCGAGGATTCTATGATCCATTATGAGAGCATATGCAATGAAGCTTTCACTTCACTCACCTTGATTCAAGAATTCATAGCTGAGATTCCTTGCAACCTCGTAAATGAGCATAATCAAAGGTGTTCATCAGAACAAGTGGAAGAGCAATTTTCACAATTGTTTAAGGACATGTACACTCCCGCCAACAATTTCTCATTAGTTTCAATGGAGCGGTGCATCAAATTAAAGAACTTATTTGAGAACGCTCAATCAAAGATTATTAATTTAAATGATATGCCAAGTAGGATTCTTGAATTGCAGGTATTTTGTGAGGCTATTCTTTGACCAAATGAACCTCCAGAAGAAGAACAAATGTTTGAAACTTTGGGAAGGTTTAGATCCTTTCAACTGGTAAAAGCGGCAGATCCGAATTTCACCGGTGGTTCAGGGGGATAATTTTCTTGGTATCTAACGAAGTGGGAGAGTCCATTTCTCATACGCTTGAGATAGGTGGACCCCATTTCAATGGATAAGGCACTGGTTATTATTGTAAATTTTAAAAAGTAGATTCGAAGGAAAAGGATGTTGTTATTTGTTTTTAAAGCGTGGGTAACTTAAGTGATTTCTATTTTTGGTTGTCTTTAATAAAGTTGGTTAGAAAAAGTCAAAGGTCACTTAAGTGCCTTATTTAATGATCATGTTAAACCCTTAACTACTTTGTAACAAACTTTTGGGTTATAGAAGAAGGTGGGGGCTCATTTGATAAGATGTCTTTGAGAGAGGAGAAGAAATACTTTTGTGTGCAAGCTTTGTTTCAGGAAGAAACTTTGTGTTCTTTTGAGAAGACATTTTGGAGTTAATAAAATATGAACTTTGTGTCCCATTCATTGTCTCTTATAGCATTTGATGTTCTTATGTTCATTAGATGTTAGTGTTTGAATCTTGCATGCAAATATTGTCTTTGATCTTATTGTCAACGTTATTAATCTGTTGTTCTAGTTCACAATGATCAAGCTTTGATTATCTACTTGCTTACGTGTGTTCCCTTTTACATATTCTTGTTTAGCTAACTCAAACTCCGTTTTATTTGTGTTAGTTATTCCTCTTTCCTCTTCGTGCAATATTAGGCTTTGTTTTACCTAACTCTTGCATGTTCCTTTTATTCATTCCTTTCCATTTCTTTCCTTCATTCCATTCCATCCCCCTCATTCACTTTTCTTTCCATTGATGTTCCAAAACACCCCCACATACAATTTTGAATGTACAGATGTAAATACAGTTTTGGTTTTCAATAAAGGCAACCTCACCTTCATTAAGGAGGGACTTCGTTCCACACTTTGTTGCATGTCATTTGTATGCGTGCAAATCCATATGCTAACAAACTACTTGGCCATGCCCGCTTCAACTACCACTTGAGACAAGAAATAACTAGGAAAATTATGGAATAATTTTTTTTTTATAAGAAAGGGTCTATAAAAAGTAGCAAGATACTCATTTGAAACTAAATAGGTTCCGAAAACAGATTTGATTAACCAAACACAAGATTTCCATTTTTATCTTATAACAAGTTTACAAGGTTTCCAATTTGGAGGTTACAAGTTTTTATTAAGGTTCGAGGAGAAATTTATCCCAAGCCTGCTCTCTATCGAGACCTAAACTTCAACTAGTTTTTCACACACTTAGAGTTATCAAAACTTTCCTAAACTAGGCTCAATGGATAGGAAATTTCCTCACCTTTCCAACCATATAAATAAGTCCTCCTAACTCCTTGTAAAACTCAAGTTATGGTCGGGTGGAGTTTTAGGGGAAAAGTTTCCCTTTGATGTCCGCGGGGTTAGGGAGAAAATTGGGAAAATTTTCCAAATGCCACACGTGTCATCACGTGATTCGTTGGCCAATG
This sequence comes from Taxus wallichiana var. yunnanensis, assembly GCA_018340775.1. Classification (NCBI taxonomy): domain Eukaryota; kingdom Viridiplantae; phylum Streptophyta; class Pinopsida; order Cupressales; family Taxaceae; genus Taxus; species Taxus wallichiana. The sequence goes on from CM031239.1 coordinate 157,453,490, forward strand.
GGGTCGGGGAAAAATTTGAAATTTTTCCCAAAACCAAAGTTTTCAATTTTCCGAAGGAAAATTTTCCTCCGTGCCTCGCGCTTGCTCAAATGGCCACGTGGCGCTTTGTGATTGGTCGCGGGCGGCGGAGGAAATTTGGATTTTTTGCCCAATGGGGTTAAAAGGTTAAAAGAATTGCATGGACCTGCACACCCATGGGGACATGTCAACACCCCATTGGCTGCGGGGATGCGGGTCGATGGAGGAAAAAGTGAAATTTTTCCAAAAGTGCAAAATGTTAAGTTTTCAATTCTAAATCCTCAAGCCCTCCCTGCCACGTGTCAGCACGTGATTGGTGCTTAAGCCGCAGGGTGGGCAAGAAAAGTGAAAATTTTCCAAAGGAAAAAAGGTTAAGTTTTATTTTGATCCGCGCACCCCCTGCCACGTGTCAACACGTGATTGGTTGGGGGCCGCGGCGTTGCGGGAAATTTGGGAAAATTTTCCCAAGGCAAAATTTTCAATATTTTAAGTTTTTATTAAGGGCCCGCCCCTCCAAGGTGCCATGTGGCAACTTATGATAGGATGAGAGGGTGGTAGGGGCCATGAAAATTTTAGGAAATTTTCCAAAGTTCAAAATTTAAATTTTTCTAAGGTCGAATTATTTCATTTTTGGTTTGGGATGGCCATTTTGAAGTAAAACTTCAAATGGCCATAACTTTTGATAGGAAGCTCATTTTAGGAAAACGAGGACTTTCCGGAAAGCTCTCAGATTCCTCTTTACATAGAAAACATAAATTTTAGAATTTGGTAAATTTTAGAGGGTCAATTTTAAGAAATAGATCTGCAGGGTTTATAATTTTAAAACTGGCATTTTTTTTCAAACTTACAAGTTTTGTTCAATTTTGATTCCTTTCTCCTCAACATGTAAATTGAACATGGAGGGATGATCATGGGTGTGTTAAAGAGTGTTTTCTAGGTTCAAATTATGTATTGGGTTGCAATTGATATATTTTGCATCTTTTGACAGGAAATCTATTATGCAAGTTCAAAATCTAGTTTGATGAAGTTCTTGATGATCATTTTAATTGTTGCGTTTCCACAAGGTTTCTAAACCTTAATACATCTAAATTTCCTTGTCTTTCCTTAATTTTAGTTATGAATCTGAACTATGCATTTAATGAATTAATTCGGTGCCAAATTCCAAAGAAAACATAATTCAATTACTAACAATTTAAAGGTCAATTTACAATTTCCCAAAGTGGAAGCATTTTCATTCTGATCTGTAACATTCTATTGCTCTAATTTATTACTCAAAGTACATGGCACCATTTTGATATCTAAATTTGACAATAAAACAAGGAAACAAAATGTTGTCATTTATTCTTCACGCATTTTCTTTTTTGACAGGGATACCATTTCAAACAACAAATGTAATTCAAAACATTCAATACAATCCAGTATGCACATTCCAACAGAATTAAAAGAATCAATGCCATCCTTTATTGAGAGGTCAAATAGATTTACAACCGAACTCCTTTCCAATTTGATTTGATTTCAAATTTCAAAATTACAAGTATGGATATCAATTACATTATCTTCCAAGGTAAAACAAAGAATACATTTCTCAATTCAATTACAACTTCCAATTACAAGGTAACATCTCACATTTCAACATCAATTACATTCATCCACTCTAAGTGGGAAGGGTTACATTCAATTTTCTCAAGAAAAGAGGACTGTCAAAACTGTTTTCTTCTTTCTCCAAACAACAGCATGTTGTTTTCTTCTTCTTTCATCTTTTGATCACAACAAGGAAGGGGGAAAGGCAACGCTCTCCACCCAGCCAAGACATCCAATGGGAAAAGAGAAGCCATCTTTCCCCATTGGCCCCCGAGCCCCAACCAAATTGAAATGGAGCATGAACATCAACACATAGCAACAAGGCTTCTCCACATACAAGCATATATTTTCACAATTATAAAGAAACACAACAATGAGGTGTAGTTCTCAACTACAACAAGCAATTCCAATCAAACAAAGGCTCCTTCTCCAAGCAAGCAAGCCAACAAGAGCAAGATCTATGGGGGTCTCCTTATGCCTCCCATGTTGGAATTGGGCATCCACCAAAAGCAAACCGCCATAAACACAATCAAATCCCATAAACCTTATATCTCCCAACCCCTCCTTATGCCTCCCCCAAATTTATCCCTTATGCCCCCCCCCAAAAGTAGGAAATGCAAGCTATTTCCTTTCCTAGGTGGATCCCAAACCAACACTCCCTCCATAAAGAACCAATGCCAATGGCAATCCCTTATCCCCCCATTTGAAACCCCATAGTCTTCTCTTTTTACACCATGTCCTAGGCATTCTACCCATCCCTCAAAGAATGCAAACACAATACCATTCAATATTTTGCATGCAAGAAGGAAAAAAAAAACAACAATTTATAGGAATGAGAGCCTACCTCTCCATAATGGAGATTTGCTTTCAAACAACTATTTCTTTGTTGCACAAATCAGTCCCAAAACAACAATGCAAGCATGCAAATCAGTCCAAGCTCCTTCCACAAGGACAAGCTCCCAATGCAAGAGAAAATTCGACCCCAAGAAGCAAATGGAAAAGTTTCAACAACCTCCAAATGAGGAAGAAATTCAATTTTAAAGGAGAGGATGGAGGAGGATGATGTGGATTCCAAGTGGGATGCCACATCATTTTTCCTCATCCCAAAAAGAACTCACATCAAATGCAAATACATCATAATAAATGTGAAAGACAAAATTACTTACATACACAAACTCAACCCATACCCAAAAGGAAAATGCATTTAAAAGTTTGTAAGACAAGTGCAATCACTTCATTCATAAAATCATGTCAAAACATAATAAAATAAGTTGCTTTTGACTCTAAAATTATAATCATGGTTGGTGGAGGTTTTTGAGAGGTGTGGGACAAGTTTAACTTGTCCCACAAGCCTCCAAATTTGTCCTTCAAGGCCAAATTCGAATTTCAAAGTGGAAGGAGTGTTTGACCTTCCAAAATCAGCCTTACAACCTCTTACAAATTCTTACACAACCCATACTTGGTAACTTACACACTCTTCTAAAATGCATTAACTTCTATGACATTTATTTATGATAGCCTTTTGACATAAGATTTATTTAATTACCATAAGGTTATAAAAATATCTATATATCAAATTTCATTTTCAACCAAAGTAAAAACATTTAATTTCACATTCCACATCCCATTTAATTTAATTAAATTTTAACTATATGTCTCCCACATAATACTATCATATTTAAATAATTAAAATAAAAGCACATTACAAAATAAAATACACACAACAATAAATAAAAAGGGAACACATAATAACCACACACACATATGCCCCATGGTCACAAAAATGGAATCCTAACACAACACAACACACAAATCAACACAGTTGCCATGGTGACCTTGTTGATTTCACACTGAATTCCAATATGGTTAGTCTCAGGTCCCCGACATTGTTGTGATTTTAACCTACAAAATGTAAAATACCTCCTTCGGCCTCGTGGCCATATCAGAACATCCATATGATATATAAACATTAAATCCAAATCACAACAATATCAAGATTTTAACATTTATCAATTAAAATTCAATTTGTAACTATATCATCATCCAATAGATCTCTACACTAGAGCTATTCATAATACCAATGTCACATGTCTAAAATCAACATCAATAATCTGTCCATGTCAACTAGTATATCATCATCCACATAATAATAATAATGTCTCAATGATCCTCAAGCATAATAACTGAATCCAGATCAATATTAATCCATAGTCTAACATCTAACCATCATACTAATCAAAACATAATAGTGTCCATAATAATCCCTGATACATCATACTACATCAAAACATAATAATATCCAAAATATGATCAATAGTGTCAGGATCAGTATCTCAACAGTGTCAAAGGAGAGTGGGCACTACATCCCCCTCCCCTTAGACTTGACTTCCTCCTGGAAGTCACTGGAACAAATGTGGAAACTATGCTCGTAAAATAGTAGCATCCTCCCAAGTGGCTACAGTCTCGTCATATCTATCCCACTGCACCCGTACCTGATCAATCTCTCTGCCTCGAAGGCCTAGGGTCTGTGATCTATGATACGGATGGGCTCCACCATCAACTGTCCCTGATCTTGCACCTATAATGATGTCCAATCCAGCACATGAGAAGGATCTGTGATATATCTCCTAAGAACATAAACATGAAACACATCATGTATGCGAGACAAGCTGGGTGGCAATGCTAGATGGTAGGCCAACGGGCGATATCCTCCAAGATCTCAAAAGGTCCAATGAACCGAGGAGCTAACTTAGAACCTTTTCCATAATGGATCGGGCTCTTATGTGGCCTAACATGAAGGAATACCTTCATGCCCACATAAAAATTATGCTCGGTCCTACGCTGATCAGTGTACTTCTTTTTCTATCTTGTGCCTCCTGTAATCTCTGCCTGATCAACACTACCTATTGCTCCATGTCCTACAAAAGAGCTGGTCGAGAGATACTCTATCCTCCAACTTGTCCTAGCTAAGGGGTGTCCTGCACTCCCTACCATACAAGGCCTGGAAAGGAGCCATGCCTATAGAACTCGGAAACTATTATTGTAGGAAAACTCCACAAGATACAGATACTCCTCCCATCTCACTTGGTGATCCATCACGTACATCCTGAGCATGTCCTCCAAAATTTGATTCACCCTCTCAGTCTGTCCATCCATCTATCTCGGGTGATAAGATAAGTTGCTTGAAGTTAATCTTTGTCCTAAGAACATACTGCATGGTGGTCTAGAAATGGGAAGTGTATAAAGGATCACGGTCACAAATGATCTTCCATGGAATCCCGTGTAACCTGACAATCTCATCCAAGTAGACTCGTGCCACTACACTAGCTTTATACATGGTCTTCACTGGAGAAAAGTGAGCTACTTTTGTTAATTTATCAACCATGACCATGATGGCATCGTGGTGATATCTCGACATCGGCAACCCAACAATGAAATCCATGGAAATGGTGTCCCATTTCCACTCTAGTATAACATGAGGAAAAAGAAGGCCAGCTGGATGCTGATGCTCGGCCTTCACTTTTTGGCACTCTAAACAGCGTGACACAATAGAGCCATGTCCCTGCGAAGTCCTCTCTAGTGATATAACTTTCTCAAGGTGGCGTGCATCTTCTTCACCCCAAGATGGGCTGAATAGGGTGCATGATGTGCCTCTGTCAAGATGTCTTGCCTCAAGCCTCCGTCTCTAGGAACATATATCCGACCTATGCTCGAGAAGACCATCTGCCTCTAGAGAGAAACCATCAAATTTCCCTCAAGGGGGCTCTGGGACTCAATCTCTGCTCGAGCTGCAATGTAAAAACTATCAAGGGGAAGTTGTTGAAGAATCTGGCTCCGTAAATCTATGCTCACTGAAGTAGCCATGCTCAAATGCCTCCATCTGCTGAGAGCATCTACAACCACATTCTCCTTCCCTTTCACATGCTCTATCTCCATGTCATACTCACAAAGAAACTCCATCCAACGCCTCTGACGAGCATTTAGATTGGGCTGCGTGAAGAGGTGGTGAAGACTCAAATGATCTATCCTAAGTATGAATCTCGACCAAGAAGAAAATGTCTCCATCTAACCAAAGCATGCACAACTCCTGAGCTCAAGATCATGGGTAGGATAATTAAGCTCATGATCCTTGAGTTTGCGAGACTCAAAAGCTACAACCCTGCCATCCTGCATCAACACACCTCTAAGCCCTGCTAAAGAAGCATCTATACAAACAAAGAACTCACCCTGTGGATCGACACTACAAGAATGGGTGTTGTAGTGAGATATTCCTTTAGTGTCCTGAAGGCCTGCTCACACCTATCTGACCAAACAAACTTCTTCCCTTTCCGCTGAAGGGAAGTGATGGGGTGTGCTATCTGAGAGAAGTCCTACACAAATCTCCTATAATACCCTGCTAACCCCATGAAGTTGTGCACCTCTGTCACTGTAGTGGGTACTGGCCAATCCATAATGGCTCTAATCTTGGAAGGATCAACTACGATACCTTCACCTGAGATGATATGACCCAAGTATTGAATCTCTGACTGAAAGAAAGCACACTTCTCCAAGTTCCGTAAAGTTGCTGCTCACGAAGACACTGAAGAACCTGACGAAGGTGCCCCTCGTGCTCCTCACGCATACGTGAGTAAATCAGAATGTCATCAAGAAAGATGAGCACGAAGAAGATCTAAAAAGGTCCTAAATACCCCATTCATCAAACTCATAAACACTGTGGGGGCATTCGTCAAACCAAAAGGCACCACTGTGAACTCATAGTGCCCATACCTCGTATGAAAAGTAGTCTTATGAATGTTCTGCCTCCGTAATCCTCAACTGATGGTACCCTGACTTGAGATCAATCTTAGAGAACATTGTGGCCCCCTTCATTTGATCAAACAAGTCATCAATGCGAGGCGGGGATAACGATTCTTGATCATTACCTTATTCAGCTAGCGGTAGTCTATGCACAACCGCAAGGATCCATCCTTCTTCTTAACAAATATAACCGGTGCACCCCAAGGGGATACACTAGGATGGATAAGGCCTTTCTCTAGAAGGCCTTCCAGCTGCAACTTGAGCTCACAGAGCTCTGGGGTGGTCATCCGATAAGGAGCTCGTGAGATAGGCTCTGCTCCTGGAACTAGATCAATATGGAAATCAATCTCACATGGGGGTGGCATCCCGGTAGCTCCCCTAGAAAAACATCTGCATACTCTCTCAAAATGGGATGGTCATCTAGCGATGGCCCACTAGACCCATCCTCTGCCCTGTCACTGACTATGACTACATACATCTGACAACCCTGTCGCACACACCGCTTGAGCTGCATAGCGGAGATAGTGTGAATAGAAACATGGGTCTCCTGACCCCAGAAATCACCGACTCAACTCGAGATCATCTACACAAGATATAGTCTTGTGATAGCAATCCATCTTGCCCTATGTGTAGATAACCAATCCATGCCTAAAATGACTCCATACGAGCCCAAAGGAAGTATGTGGAGATCTGAAGTGGTGGTGAAAGGTCCCAAGTTAACAACACACTCCTTTACTAAGGAGTCTACAGAGACCTTGGCTCCCGAAGCCATCTCGACATCCCAACTATGACCCTGTCTAACAGCCACCAGCCTGCATCGCTCTACTAAGGATGGTGTAATAAATGAATCAGAAGAACCGGAGTCAAACAATATGGAAGTAGGAACACCTCAATACTACCTGTGGTCTCAATGACCATGCTCTAGTGCTCGGCTGGTGGTTCTCAACCACTGCGTAGATCCTATGACTCCGTCCCATGTCTCCGACTGTAGGCTCTGAGATGGGTGCCTTACCCTTATTAGGGTTCTGGGGGAAATCTCTCCAAAAGTGTCCCGCTGCTCCACACCTGAAACAACCACCTGAACCTCTCCAAGGAGTGACACTACTAGAAGGTGCCCTAGAGGTAGGTGCCATGGATCTTGATGATCAGCTATAGTCTATGTGGCCTCTATGGTGAGCTCCTACCGATTGAGCTCTAGCTCCACCCTATGTTCTGGTGGGGCCCCTAGGAGGCCCCATGCTCTGACCTCTCTGTGCATCAGCTCTCTGAGGAGGCCTAAAAGGTGGGGGGCTCTTTGTTGCTGTCTTTGTGGTCTGAATGGTGACTACGAAGGATGATGACCACCACGAGGAGGAGGAGCTGACCCCCTCGATCTGCTATCCTGTAACTACTGAATACGGCTCCTGACTCGGTCTCTAGCCTGTTGGGTTTTACCCCGAGTCTCCTCTGTAATGTAGGCCTTCTCAACGGCCTCTACTAATGTCTGTGGGCAGTGGATCTGAACTACACCTCCAATGTCTATATTAAGGCCCCGGATGAACCTATGAATCTACACCTACTCATCATGCATGTATTCAACGTACTGAAGTAGGTCAGGAACCTACTCTCATACTCGGCCACTGTAAGGGAAGCCTATCGAAGATCGTGGAACTCATCGATCCTCTATTGTATGAATCTCCGTGGTAAGTATCTGCTCCTGAATCTCTCCTCAAACAACTCCCAAGTGATTGTATCTGAATCTATATGGAGCTTCTGCTCCTCTTTCCTCCACCATACTCCAGCTCCATCTTTCAGTAGATGGATCACAACATGAGCTTTCATGTTGCTAGAACAAGGGCAAAGCTTGAAACAACCGCTCAAGCTAACCAACCAGGCCTCTGCCTAGAATCCCCCTGTGTCACCTGAATAATGTGAGGGCCTAAGCTTTAAGATCTCCCTGATGTGATCCGCAGCTGTGGTCTGATGGCCTCTAGGTCTCTCCATAAGTTCATCCCTAAGCCTAGGGCTCGAGACCTCTCTCTATGCTCCAGAACTCTGTCATCCTGCCTCCTAGGTGGTGAATCTACTCTGACTGACTCTGCATGAAAATTCTCTCCTCCATCCTCCTCACTGAGTGGAGGAGGTGCATGTCCCTCTATAGAAGTAACTCTATCCTTCCTGCCTAAGTGCCCTCCTACTGATCCTCCACGTAGGGCAACATTAACATCCTAGAGGGTCTATAAAATCTGTGGTAGGATAGCTGCTAAACCCTGGTCTGGTGGTGGTGGTGGTGGTGGTGGAGGTGGTGGTGGTGGTGACTCTGAGTCTCTGTGAATGTTCCTCCTACTCCGTCTGAGCTCCCTGCACAGACCAGAGTGGGAGTTAGTTCATTACCTTGAGTTTCCTTTAGTTTTCTAAGTTTACTAACATGAACAATTTTCAAATAGTTTTGTTTTCTAGATTATCAATTTGCTAGTTTTAGGTTTCAAGTCTATTTGTTTCAAGTGTGCCCAATGGTCCAAGCTTTTGAACCATTGCTCTGATACCAAGTGTAATGCCCGCTTCAACTACCACTTGAGACCAAGAAACAAACTAGGAAAATTATGGAATAATTTTTTTATAGAAGGGTCTACAAACAAGTAGCAAGACACTAGTTTGAAACTAAATAGGTTTGAAACAGATTCTGATTAACCAAACACAAGATTTCCATTTTTATCTTATAACAAGTTTACAAGGTTCCAATTTGGAGGTTACAAGTTTTACTAAGGTTCAGGGAGAAATTTATCCCCAGGCCTGCTCTCTATCAAGCCCTAAACTTCAACTAGTTTTTAACACACTTAGAGTTATCAAAAATTTCCTAAACTAGGCTCATTGGATAGGAAATTTCCTCACCTTTCCAACCATATAAATAAGTCCTCCTAACTCCTTGTAGAACTCAAGTTATGGGTAGGGCGGAGTTTTAGGGAAAATTTTCCCTTGGAGGTCCGCGGGGTTAGGGAGAAAATTGGGAAAATTTTCCCAAATGCCACGTGTCATCACATGATTCAGTTTAGGGCAGGCAGCGGGTCACGGGAAAATTTGAAATTTTTCCCAAAACCAAAGTCTCAATTTTCCAAAGGAAAATTTTCCTCCGTGCCTCCGCACTTGCTCAAATGGCCACGTGGCACTTTGTGATTGGCCGCGGGCGGCGGAGGAAATTTGGATTTTTCACCCATGGGGTTAAAAGGTTAAAAGAATTGCGTGGACCTGCACACCCATGGGGACACATGTCAACACCCCATTGGCTGTGGGGATGCGGGTCGGTGGAGGAAAAAAGTGAAATTTTTCCAAAAGTGTAAAATGTTAAGTTTTCAATTCTAAATCCTCGGGCCCTCCCTGCCACGTGTCAGCACGTGATTAGTGTGGGGACCGCGGGGTTGCAGGGAGAAAAGTGAAAATTTTCCAAAAGAAAAAAAGGTTAAGTTTTTGTTTTGATCCATGCACCCCCCGCCACGTGTCAGCACGTGATTGGTTGGGGGCGCGCGGGGTTGCGGGGAAAATTGGGAAAATTTTCCCAAGGCAAAATTTTCAAAATTTTAAGTTTTTATTAAGGGCCCGCCCCTCCAAGGTGCCATGTGGAAACTTATGATAGGATGAGAGGGTGGTGGGGCCATGCAGAAATTTTTAGGAAATTTTTCCAAAGTTCAAAATTTAAATTTTTCTAAGGTCGAATTATTTCATTTTTGGTTTGGGATGGCCATTTTGAAGTAAAACTTCAAATGGCCATAACTTTTGATAGGAAGCTCCATTTTAGGAAAACGAGGACTTTCCGAAAATCTCTCAGAGTCCTATTTGCACATAAAACATAAATTTTAGAATTTGGTAAATTTTAGAGGGTCAATTTTAAGAAATAATCTGCAGGGTTTATAATTTTAAAACTAGCTTTTTTTTCAAACTTACAAGTTTCATTCAATTTTGATTCCCTTTCTCCTCAACATGTAAATTGAACATGGAGGGATGATCATGGGTGTGTTAAAGAGTGTTTTCTAGGTTCAAATTATGTATTGGGTTGCAATTGATATATTTTGCATCTTTTGATAGGAAATCTATTATGCAAGTTCAAAATCTAGTTTGATGAAGTTCTTGATGATCATTTTAATTGTTGCGTTTCCACAAGGTTTCTAAACCTTAATACATCTAAATTTCCTTGTCTCATTCCTTAATTTTAGTTATGAATCTGAACTGTGCATTTAATGAATTAATTATGTGCCAAATTCCAAAGAAAATAGAATTCAATTACTAACAATTTAAAGGTCAATTTACAATTTCCCAAAGTGGAAGCATTTTCAATTCTGATCTGTAACATTCTATTGCTCTAATTTATTACTCAAAGTACATGGCACCATTTTGATATCTAAATTTGACAATAAAACAAGGAAACAAAATGTTGTCGTTTATTCTTCACGCATTTTCTTTTTGACAGGGATACCATTTCAAACAACAAATGTAATTCAAAACATTCAATACAATCCAGTATGCACATTCCAACAGAATTAAAAGAATCAATGCCATCCTTTATTGAGAGGTCAAATAGCTTTACAACCGAACTCCTTTCCAATTTGATTTGATTTCAAATTTCAAAATTACAAGTATGGATATCAATTACATTATCTTCCCAAGGTAAAACAGAGAATACATTTCTCAATTCAATTACAACTTCCAATTACAAGGTAACATCTCACATTTCAACATCAATTACATTCATCCACTCTAAGTGGGAAGGGTTACATTCAATTTTCTCAAGAAAAGAGGACTGTCAAAATTGTTTTATTCTTTCTCCAAATAGTAGCATGTTGTTTTCTTCTTCTTTCATCTTTTGATCACAACAAGGAAGGGGGAAAGGCAACGCTCTCCACCCAGCCAAGACATCCAATGGGAAAAGAGAATCCATCTTTCCCCATTGGCCCCCGAGCCCCAACCATATTGAAATGGAGCATGAACATCAACACATATCAACAAGGCTTCTCCACATACAAGCATATATTTTCACAATTATAAAGAAACACAACAATGAGGTGTAGTTCTCAACTACAACAAACAATTACAATCAAACAAAGGCTCCTTCCAAGCAAGCCAAACAAGAGCAAGATCTATGGAGGTCTCCTTGTGCCTCCCATGTTGGAATTGGGCATCCACCAAAAAGCAAACCACCATAAACACAATCAAATCCCATAAACCTTATATCTCCCAACCCCTCCTTATGCCCCCAAATTTATCCCTTATGCCCACCCCCCAAAAGTAGGAAATGCAAGCTATTTCCTTTCTAGGTGGATCCCAAACCAACACTCCCTCCATAAAGAACCAATGCCAATGGAAATCCCTTATGCCCCCCCATTTGAAACCCCATAGTCTTCTCTTTTTACACCATGTCCTAGGCATTCTACCCATCCCTCAAAGAATGCAAACACAATACCATTCAATATTTTGCATGCAAAAAGGAAAAAAAAACAACAATTTATAGGAATGAGAGCCTACCTCTCCATAATGGAGATTTGCTTTCAAACAGTTGTTTCTTTGTTGCAAAAATCAGTCCCAAAACAGCAATGCAAGCATGCAAATCAGTCCAAGCTCCTTCCACAAGGACAAGCTCCCAATGCAAGAGAAAATTTGACCCCAAGAAGCAAATGGAAAAGTTTCAACAACCTCCAAATGAGGAAGAAATTCAATTTTAAAGGAGAGGATGGAGGAGGATGATGTGGATTCCAAGTGGGATGCCACATCATTTTTCCTCATCCCAAAAAGAACTCACATCAAATGCAAATACATCATAATAAATGTGAAAGACAAAATTACTTACATACACAAACTCAACCCATACCCAAAAGGAAAATGCATTTAAAATTTGTAAGACAAGTGCAATCACTTCATTCATAAAATCATGTCAAAACATAATAAAATAAGTTGCTTTTGACTCTAAAATTATAATCATGGTTGGTGGAGGTTTTTGAGAGGTGTGGGACAAGTTTAACTTGTCCCACAAGCCTCCAAATTTGTCCTTCAAGGCCAAATTCGAATTTCAAAGTGGAAGGAGTGTTTGACCTTCCAAAATCAGCCTTACAACCTCTTACAAATTCTTACACAACCCATACTTGGTAACTTACACACTCTTCTAAAATGCATTAACTTCTATGACATTTATTTATGACAACCTTTTGACATAAGATTTATTTAATTACCATAAGGTTATAAAAATATCTATATATCAAATTTCATTTTCAACCAAAGCAAAAACATTTAATTTCACATTCCACATCCCATTTAATTTAATTAAATTTTAACTATATGTCTCCCACATAATACTATCATATTTAAATAATTAAAATAAAAGCACATTACAAAATAAAATACACACAACAATAAATAAAAAGGGAACACATAATAACCACACACACATATGCCCCATGGTCACAAAAATGGAATCCTAACACAACACAACACACAAATCAACACAGTTGCCATGGTGACCTTGTTGATTTCACATTGAATTCCAATATGGTTAGTCTTTAGTCCCCTGACATTGTTGTGATTTTAACCTGCAAAATGTAAAATACCTCCTTCAGCCTCGTGGCCATATCAGAACATCCATATGATATATAAACATTAAATCCAAATCACAACAATATCAAGATTTTAACATTTATCAATTAAAATTCAATTTGCAACTATATCATCATCCAATAGATCTCTACACTAGAGCTATTCATAATATCTAATGTCACATGTCTAAAATCAACATGAATAATCTATCCATGTCAACTAGTATATCATCATCCACATAATAATAATAATGTCTCAATGATCCTCAAACATAATAATCGAATCCAGATCAATATTAATCCATAGTCTAACATCTCATCAATGATCCTCAAACATAATAATAAATCCCGGATCAATATTAATCCATAGTCTAACATCTAACCATCATACTAATCAAAACATAATAGTGTCCATAATAATCCTTGTAAAGAGGAAAGTATACATCATACTACATCAAAACATAATTGAAGTAAATGGCTTTTAACACTATGATTGAAAGTAAATCTTGTAAATTCAGAATACATATAAAGAAGGAGTTGCTTGCTAACCTACTCATCTAGTAAAACAAAGCAACACAACTATGGAGGGATTTAGCAGACCACAAGTGGGCCATGCCTTAGGTGTTAATCCCTCCTAAGGTTTGTAACTAAAAGCAACTGAATAAAACTCATAATTATATTAAATTGGCATGAAGATTACATTTAGGAGCAAATCAGTTTATGTGTTTGTGTATCCTCTATTATCTAATTTTCCATCTAGATCTCTACATATGCTTCCAACATTTTAATCTCTTTCGCTTATACTCCACGATTATAGTAATACATGAGAAAAAGAATTTGACTATGAGTTCAAATAGACTAAGTAAAAGATCTTTAAGAACAAGTGGAAGTTCTTCAAATAGATTAACAGGAGTACCAACACATGCAATAAAATTAATTAACAAGTGTTTAGATATCAAACACATAACTCAAGTAACCATTAAGTTCCTTAGATCACATGTTTAACCGATCAATCAATTCTTCAGTGAGTTGTAATAAATAATTAGATCTATTGTTGAGTTATCTCCAGTTCTCATGTCCCAGTTATAACTGCCTCTTCAACAAAACATACAGACACAAGTTTCATTATTCACGTTCCAAGTGATCTTCATGATCACGGATCCTTTGTTGTAGGTGTTCTCCTTTGGCAAGCGTTCTAAGAGCAGTCCTTTTGGCTATGGACAAGTATTGCAGGCGGTTCCTTAGTTGTAGGTGTATCCGTTTGGTTGTGGACGGGTTCTTTGCAAGTAAGTCCTTTGTTGCATATAACAATTTGTTTGCAAACAAGAGTGGCACCACACAAAACATCATTCAATCAACTTATTGAAACCAAAAGACTAAATGCATACTCAAAATACCACAAAATAAAGATAACTAGTCATAACTATATTAATCAATATTCATGCCATAAGTTCAAGTTATGATGATAATGTTCAACAATATAACTGGGAAATATAAGGACATAGTCTCAATGGCTTAACAAAAGTATAGAGGATGAGTTGTTTATAAAGGGGATTTAATCAACTCATCAGTCACCCCATACATCAGCTCGAGCTTCCAAGACATGATTTCACAATACAAGAATGAAACATAGCTACGGTTATAGAATGACTCAAATTCTAACTTGGGTGATCAAGCACAACACAAACACCAAAGTGCTCAAATATAGATACTAGCGCTTGGGCGCTCGTGACCTTTCTTGGGAACCTATGACCAGGGGCAATTATAATTACTTTCTCGTAACGACACCATTTTCGAGTAGTTCACAAACCAATTTTCACAAAGATACAGCACACTCCTCAGTAATCAAGATACATTCTATCTCCTTTTTCTCCTTGGATCAAACTTAGAACAAACACAAAATAAAGCAGGATCACACCATCTACATTGGTGTATAAATTTAGGAAGCAATCATGGAAGGAGAATAAAACTAGACCTCTCTCCCCAACACTCTTTTGTCGTGGTGTGAGATTGCCTAAAAAATTTGTTCTTGGCGTGAGATCACCCAAAAACTCGCTCTTCTATAATAGTTCAAGACATTTTCTATCATTTTCACTCTTCACAAATCAGGTGCACACTTTCCTTTTTACACATTTTTCACATACTTCTACATACTTATGCAAACAAAATCATATACACATAGTTGACTACTTCTTTGCTTTTCTTTTGCAAGTTTGTCCTTAATACACAACAAGAAACAACCCTACATCAAACACAACAATAGGTACAACATTGTACAACTCGTACACTTCACCCTTAGGTCACTTTCTTTTAGCTTCCACGTTTAATTTTTTCACTCCACACTTTCACTTGTCTCTACGGCACGCTCTCGCCATCGGACTCTACGAGGTTATTAGGTATGTATCTCTTATCTACTTTATGTTATCAAGTATTCACTCAACAACATAAAGTGGGGACAAATGTAGACATAAAATCATGCACTTGGGTACATTTCTAGGTCCTAACAACATACTTGCATTCATATGATTCCTAAATGAGAAAACTAGTAATTAACAACTATCTTTAGCCTTTTTTCTTTGTCTCTAGTCTTCTTTCTCGGTCTTTCACACCCTATAGCCCAGTCGATGCTTTATTTCTTTATCTTTCATGACTCTATAAACTAGCGCCCAACATGGACGCCAACGTCACTATCCTTCTGGGAGCCCTTGACCTCTTTGTATCTTGCTCACCTCTTTTGGGCATCTTGTTTTCTTATGGGTTGGCCTTCATATTGTCAATTATATTCAAACAAGGAAATCATATAAATACAAAGCTATGCGTGTAGACATCAATTTTTGGTATCATTATTCTTTACCTCGCGTTCGCTCTCTATCATCTTTTCAAATTATCCACTTTCCCTCCTAAATTCAATTCATCCCATTTAACACCATCCCATTCATCCATATTATTATTTTCCCATATTTAATTAATCTCTCATTATCTTCCCTAATCATCCATAATTAATTATAATCCTTCATTAATTCATTTCCTATCTCTAGATTCCTCCATTTTATCCTTTCTATGCTCTCAACCACCCCCATTTAATGTTTTCATCAACCCTTGCCTTTATTTACTCCATTTCACCCCTCACCTACCCATTTCACTTCCCTATGCAACCCTAACCCACTTAAGCATCCTAAAACCCTAATCTTGTTCCTAATGGGCTCTTTATCTCAATCCCTTCACTCTTTCCACCGCCCAAATGGACGGATCCCCATGATTAACGGCGACCCATCCGGATCATCGTCTACCCTATAAAGTCACCCTTACCCCCTCCTTTCTCAAGGATGCAACTTTGGAATTCTTGGGCTATCTTGTGATATTGTCTTCATCTCTAAGTGCCTTTGCAACAATCACACCCATCTTTGTGTCTTCTTAGAGTCTTGGAGCATCGACTTTAGAGATTTGGGGAGACTTATTTTACCTTGGCATATCTTGTGTTTTCATTGCAATATTATTATATATATTTTCCACTAACGTCTTGTGTAGGTTCAAATGTCATTAGGGACTCCGCATCAACCTCTTTTGGCCCTCTGTTTTGTTTGTAGGTCTTCATTTCAACCCACTCATTTTCGTTCAAGCCCTAACCGGTCTAGGTTATTGTCGACCCTGTCGATCGTCGTTGACCCAATCTTCATTTCGATTACCTTTGTTATCCACGTCCTCAACCATCTCTATTCCTGGTCTCATAGTCCTTTTGCCATCTAGATTATGTCATCCTCTTGATCTATTACTCGAGATCCATTTTGTCCATCCCAGTCACCATCGATTTTCCCTGGTCATTTCAACTGAGACCCATTTTTATACCATTTACCTTCACTTTTCCTAATTTTTGTACATCCTTTCATCCATATCTAGATCCAGTTTGTTTTACAGTGTCTACATTCGGTTCAAGTCTAGCTGCAGGTCTAGATCGGTTTAGATTCAACTATAGAAGAGCTTGCAAGTCCATTTTGGTGTAATTTCTTCTCATTTAGCCCTAGTCGCCATCGATTGTCCCTTTCTTGATCTCATTCATCGTCGACCCTTGCTAGGTTTGATTTATTTTGTCATTATTTAGATCAGATACGTGTTTCTTTTACTTATTATCATTTCAATATTTTATTTATCTCAGATTTACCGCATATACTTCAGATCCATTATCATATTTCTCTTTTACCTTATCTATAAGAGGGTTGACATCCATCCTAAGAAACTCACACTTCTCAAGACCGACTTATCCAAACAACCCTCCATATATAAACTAATCTATTTTTATTCTTAGTCTTCTTTATTGTGCATGTTATCAAGCTCGCAATGAGGAGGAGTTCATCATTACACCCATCCACACCGTCATCATCTTGAGTTACCATAAACCCTCCATATTTTGAGTTGCTCATTTTCTTTAGTACTAGTTCACTAATCTGAGTAGGAAAGAGAAAATATGTTCAACGATGTGACCAAAATAAAATACCAAGCTCTAAGCATTATTATTTATCACCTAAGTTTGCATCCAGAGGCATCTAAGAGCATCAAAGGCATTCATCTAACATTCATTCAAGGGACAAGAGACTGCATTTTCTACATAAATGCATAGGAGGGGAAGTTTCTTTATTCCATTCACACATCTATCTACATTGTTACATTTAGTTATCACCTACTATCAAGTGCACTTGCACAAGGGCTTCCTAGGGCATGATTCTTTCACACACACACAAGAACTACATGGAGTTTGAGATGTAGTGCAACACTCGGTCGTAAGTTCACTCAGTTAGGTGACCGTCGGGGTCAATCGACTCCCCATATTACATCTTTTCTTTTTGGTATTTGATGTAGTTTGAGGGTTTTAAGGTTACAAGTGAATTCGATGATCATCCAATGACATACATGTGACCAAAGGTGAAGGTTTGCGGCCATATTGTAACACCGAGAAAAACTAGATTCTAAGCTTCTGTGATCACAGTGCCTAATGGAGGTCCCCGACGCCTAGGTTCCCTAGCCCCTGTTCGAACATACACCCTGGTCCAACCTATTCCGATAATTACAGAATTTCTGAGTGCAGTTGCAATAGTCTCCTCCTTATGCTCATCAATTTTCCAATCCATAACACTTCAGGTTCAAGTGTGAAATCAACTAAGTCTTTTATTCTCTCTCTTGCACTTAGGGTTTTATATTTACATTCTCAATAATATTATAGTAGTACAAAGAATGGAATGGGTTCAATTGTCTCTGTAATGACCATTATTTCTCAAAATTGACTTTGAAAAGGCTTATGATCGCATTGAATGGCCTTTTATTCTGACAATTCTCATAACCATAGGATTTGGTCCTCCTCAATTAGCCTTTTTCGTTCTATCAGACAAGGGTGCCCTCTTGCGCATGCTCTTTTTGTCTTAGCCGCTGATGCACTTGGATATTTTATTGCTCAATGTACTGATCAGGGACACATTTGGGGAATTTTTTTTCCGAATCATTCAACTCAACTCATTAATGGGCACTTTTTGATGATTCCTTTCTTACCCTTGTTGAATCTAAATAGAATTTGGTTGTTGTTTTTGAATGCCTTGACATCTTTTTTTCTTGCTTCAGGATCCAACATTCAAATGGCTAAAACATTGGGTTATCGACAAAGTTGTTGGCCTATGCCTAGCTTGTTGAAATCTTACCCCGAAAATGGATTGGGCATGGAGAACAATTCAAATTTTTAGGCATAACTTTTGCCTTTGATAGTGATTCTGCCACCTTATGACAATATGTGATTGACTGAGTTGAACACAAAGTCTCTTGGTGGTCTTCAAATCCTTGTCATTGGTTGGTAAATTTCAGGTGTGTACTAAGATTATTACAACCACTCATGTTTACTATTCTTCCTGCTAGTGCCCATCCTAGGCTTCCTTTGCCAAGCTTTCCAAGATGCTCTGGGATTACCTTTGGTGTAAAAGTTCAAGTTGATTGGCTTTCATCGGGTGGCATGGGAAGTTTGTTGTTTACCTCGTGATCAAGGTGACATGGGTATTATTGATGTCTATAAACAAAGTGTGGCTTTATGTTATAAGTGGGTTGTGCGATGTCTTTTGAGTGTTCAAGCCTGGAAAATTTGCTTTGGGTGCACCTTATAGAAAAAAATGTTGGAATAATATAGGGTTACATACCTTAATTATCACCAAGGCTCTAATCAAGATTATTGGCACGTTCATCACCAAAAGCATATATAAGGCCTTTGAAATGGTGAAACCTCTGCCGTGTTGGATTGGCGATGACTTTTGCATTGGGCTCTCTTTCAATTCCTAGAATCTCTGGTGGTCTCCCATTATCACGGGAGACAGTATTCTACTTGTGGAAACTCCAGGCATCAAAACACCCTGTTTGTCTCACGAGGGCATTCACACCCTTTAAGATTTGGTTTCTCGCAAAGACTAGATTTCCTGGCCCAAACTCAAGACTAAGTTTAATCTTGTTAATTCAGCCCTTTCGTCTATCTACAAAATTCAAGAGTTGATGCCTGATGTCATGCTCCATAAACTGGGGCTTGAGCCTTCGGATGCATGGTGGTGGTGGCGGTGGAATCATGATATTGCCTTTCTTTACTACAATGCCAACACCATGTACCAACTATTGAGCCCCATCTCGCCTACCATTGCTAAGCTCAACGTTCATTGGGGCCTACAATTTACCCATTCTACTTGGCTTTGTCAACTTTCTCGTGCTTGGAACCCCTTGTTTGAGCCTAAAGTTAACCATTTTCTTTGGTGCCTTATCTATTAGGGCCTTATTGTTGGCGAGCATCTTAGTCACATCGACATTCCCAATTTGAAATGCCTTTTTGCTCTCGACCTGAGTCTTTTAAGCATTTGTTCTGGTCTTGTCCTGAGCGCAAGCCATCTCGGTCTCGATTCATACGTTATTTCAACCCTACCACCATGAATTCTTTCATTGGCATTTGGCTTTGTTTGGAGATTTCCGTCCTTGGCCTAATTACATCGACACTCTGTGGAATTTTTTAGAGCTTATATTCTATTTCATATTTGGAAATCTCGTAATACTATGATATTCCAGAATGATCAAACTGTTTCTTTATTCTCCACTAATGATAAAGTGGTTATTTTGTCTACTAAGTGCATACATATTCAAACTCAAGCCAAAAAGGTTTCTGAAACTTGCTCATTGTAGAATTGCTCACACACCAGAGGAGTGCTCCTTACACGATGAGTCGGGTCCCTCTTGACCCTTTGCTACTACCACCTTAGCCATCTCCGCCTCGTCGGCCACCTCTATAAGGACCGCGTCATGAAGCTACTCTTGCAGCCACAACTTCACCTCTCCTCGAAGTCACCCTTGGCTCCATCCTCCTCCAGTCGAGCCGGAGTCCTCCTCTGTGAGGGAAGGTTGTGGTAGGATCTTGGCGTTGGGCCTCTCCTTCGCGAAGTTTAGCCATTTGCTTGCTCTCCACCCATGGTTGTAGCCGGTGGGGATGGAATACACGTGGGATGCAGATAAGCTAGTTAGGTAATCTTATGTCTTCAACACGCAATAGCGGGATCTGCGAATCTAAGGCAAAGAAGGCCCTCCTAACCTGAACCGGTGTGATAGATTGTTCGGCGAGGATAGCTGCTCGAAGGCTCCAATCAATATCGAGCTCTGCCGTGATCGATCTATGGGTTGTGGAATACGTGGAAGATGACTGTGGGTGCTTCGTATATATCTCCCAACAAGGTCATGAAAATGGAATGGCTAAATGTGTAGTGGATCTTTTGGTGCTTTATGGACGATTCTCTGGTCTAGTCCAGAAATCTTTAGCTTGGTTGGTTGTTACGTTTAATAATGATAGTTGTGTGATGATGTCTGGTGGGAGTGGAGAGGACCTAAATACTAATGTTCGCAAACCAACATCAATGTTGGATTGATTTGTAGGCCCGTTGGGTTGTGGGACCTATGGATCACAACCGTAAGTTCGTGGTTGTTGTGGACCTCCTATGGTCATATGAAGAGTCAACCCCGATTCGAGTATCTAGTAGTCGTATGCCTTTTTGGCCTCTACGTTTAGAACTAGAAGTTGCATGATTTTCTCGGAGTACCTAACAGGTGTTCTGGAAACTTGGATACGTAAGCTAGTGTCTATATCAACGAGGAGGTCTCTTACGTCTGGCTGTGGGACTAGTGGATCACAACCGAATGTTTCTCTCTTTCAGGTCCTTCTACAGTCATATGGATATCTATCAAGGTAGTCTATAATTTGGCTGATTTGACCAGAACGTGTGTGCTTTGTCATCTTCTATGTTTAATCCTCTTAACTGTGTGTTGATTTCTTGTAGGTCTATGGTTGTTCGGAAGACCTGAATTCTGAGATTTTGGTCTATGTCAGTTATTGCTGCAACAATATTTGGTTGAGGCACGATTGGCTCAAAAATGTATTCCCTGGGCTCCCTAGGTCCCGTGATTGTCATACAAGATCAATATAAGCCTAACTGAAATGAAATAAACTAATTATGCAAAATATATATCTACAATATATATATATATATTCCTCTATTTTTGTATTTTTGATAGAATTTTGAATAGAATTGAAAGAGAAACTAATCTAATACATTCAGAAAATGACAACTAATCTAATAACAAAATTAAAACAAGCAAGGTAGCCCGGTGTAGCTACTTGCCTGTGCAGTTGTGAGTTTATCCTAAATAACTAGATAGTTGATTAACTTAATTGAAAGATTCTCGATCCTACCTCAGAAGTGAGGAATGAATCATAGTTTCTCAGAAACTATCAATCCCCATAACTTCCCTAGCAATATCAAAAATGAAACTTAACTGAAATGAAATATTTCACTACTCTATTTGATATGTTTTAACTAGAACTTTGACAGATAAAACCTGGAATTTGCAGAACAGTGGCGAATCCAGTAGTGTATGATTTTGTCCCCTCAGAATGATCTCCTCATTCCTTCATGTTCACGTGAGTCTAGAAGAGTGTGTATATGCTAGCATCAATAGAAAAAGGTATTTTGAACAATGGCAGCTTTGGATATAGACCGAATAAAATGCGAGTAGGAGAGGGACAAGCGCAAGTGATAGAGCTTGGCGTATGTAATTCCTAGCGGGTTTTATTACGGGAATACAACACAAGTGTACCGAGAGATTCTAGAATCTACCTTCTATGAAGAACACAACCTGCAACTCTAATGGATTCAATCTACAAATGACACTACTCTGCTCTAAACTAATTTGTATGAACAACAATGAACAAGACTGAAGCAAGAAGATCGAATGGCTTCCAACAACAAAGGAAAACTAGCATGGATGCAAACATGAAAAAAAAATGAGCTCTAAACAAGAAATTGAAAGACTAAACAATGGAAATGAGAAGTTGAGGGGCCATTTGCTTGAAAACAAGTTGGATATTTATAGATTTCACATTCACCCAAAGGTAATTCCCATTAGAACTCTTTTACCATTAAACAATGAAGAAACACTATTCAGGGAACATAAAACATTAATACGAGCTAAGGCGGTTGAGAAAAGCTGGTGAAAGTTGAAAAATTACGCAAGTCGTGATCAAAGGAGTGTGTTGGAAAATGCGTGAAGGACCGCCGCCTGAGCGGGGAGTGGCGGATTACTAGGACCACCGCCCTCAGTAGGGGCGGTTTCATCAATCACTGAAGGACAAAAAGCTTAGAAAAGAAAGGCAAGAGGAATAAAACAAAGCACAAGGAACTTGGATAAAGCATTTGGGATGTTAACATATACTTCGTGAGCTTCTGGATCCCGAACACCTTGAGGTGACCTATATCATCATTGGGGCATGTGTAACATCGTTCGGTGGTACGGTACCCTATAATTTTGGGTACGTACATATTGCCCCCTCGGAGAAGCGTTTTAACCATGAAGAGGCGTAAAACGGTGGGTCAGTATGGCGGTCCCAAAATGGGAAGCTAGAAATTATACCTGACATGCCCGTGTGTCGAAATTTTGCCATCCGAGTTCCCACTACCTGCAAAATGGAAAGAGGACTCAAGTGCAGATAGATAAAATAAATCGAAAAATAAATACTAAATTAGTATGAAATGAGGACTTACCATTTGCGCGGGGATGAGAACTTACCTCTGTCGGTGCTCTAAACCTGTGAAAGGGGCATTCAAAATGAGTCAAAACATATATATATATATAAATGGGACCATTTTCCTATTCATTTGCGTGTGTTGATTTGATAGTTTTTGAGCTCTGGGACCCACGGTGATGGTTTTCAATGAGAGTATAGTCGAAACATTCGTATCGAGATAGCGATCATGCCTCGTGAAGAACCTCGACCCGTGAGATCTCAGGTTAGTTCTTCTCGATTTAACGTTTTTGCACCCAAAATGTAAAAATGATGAAAACTTTGTTGTGGGGGGTTATTTTTAGAAATGTCAGTTTTAAATGTGTCTCTTAGGGGGGGCGCCTAATGGGTAGGCTTTTGTTTTAGCTAAAATGGTCAATTTTTGTATTTTTAAGCATTTTTAGGGCATGCGACCCATTTGTAGTCGTGGGACAGGACCCGCCACTGCAGCGCAGGGTGGCGGTTCTAGGACCGCCACCTTTTAAGGTGGTGGTTATGGAACCGCCGCCTGCTCAGGGCGGTGGTTCTCTACTGAGTGTTAAAACAACACTAGTTTAAGTTTATTTTTGCATTTTTAGTATTCTTACTTGCTTTAATGATTTTTCCAATGTAATCTTGGCACTAACTTGCTTCTTTTTGCGTGTTTTTGGGTGTTTTGCAGAAGAAGGAAGAGTACATTAGATGGAGCCGAGAGAGGGAGTGTGATTGGCTTCCAAGTGAGTGTTAGATGCACTCTCTCAGGCTGAGCAGGATACTCTCCAGAGGGTAGGTATATTGAGGATTGCACGGGTCCCCCACGTTGCACCTGCCAGTCACATATTATGTGACTTATTTTCTTATTGGGATGCTAGATCGGAACACCTTCCGATTTCCAAGTGTTAGGGGTGAGTGGACTATCACCCTAGAGGATGTCTACCGCATTTTGGGAGTCCCGATTATTGGGAGG
The DNA here is from genome assembly GCA_018340775.1 of Taxus wallichiana var. yunnanensis. Classification (NCBI taxonomy): domain Eukaryota; kingdom Viridiplantae; phylum Streptophyta; class Pinopsida; order Cupressales; family Taxaceae; genus Taxus; species Taxus wallichiana. The sequence continues at coordinate 157,477,497 of CM031239.1, forward strand.
AGACTTTCATTTGATATGAGTGATATCAGAGCTCGGAGTGACTCGGTGGGCCACCTATATGGGAGAGCACGAGTTGTCTCTCTTGGTTCGAAGAAGGGGTGAAGGTCATTCTATTCTGGCTTGCCCATCCCCATCCGATCGATCAGTCGAGGCCATATGGGCATCCTTGCTTCGAGATTGATCGGGGACAAGGGAGGGGATACTTTTCTCTATTGTTGGGCCCCCATCATCGCACAAATTGAGGCACATGGTCAGATTTATGCCTAGGGAGCCGATATACTTGGGACCACCTATCACGACTTATACAGGGTGGTTCGATTACAGGGACAATCACTGAGCCATCTGACCTTAGTTATGAGTTGGGTCTATGAGCGCATCATCCCTTATGGGAGAGGCGTAGAGGTGGAGGATCCGGGGCCGTGAGGGCAGCTAGATGGATAGAGATGATGGTGCTTAGAGCACCCCACCAGCCAGTTGCTTCCCTGACTACTGAGGATATGGAGGCCACACCTTATCAGGCCATGGCGGGGTTGTGGGGTGAGGAGACCTTTACTTTGATTTCTGCTCTACTACAAGGACAAGCTTGTGGATAGGACGGGGAAGGTAGAGACACACCCCTTTGATCGAGTGCCTCAGCAGTTCGGCCTTGCTTACATTGACATGCTTCCCCAGTGGTGCCAGTGTTCAGATCAGTTCGGGAGGCTAGGGGAGGTCCTAGAGGCCGGGGTTGGACTGTTGTTACTCTGGCGTCCCTATTGCAGCCAGGAGGGTGGTACGCGCTCGAGAGAGAGCCGGTGCTCCTCAGGCACCTTTACTTTGGATTACCTGTCGGTCCTGCCCATAGTAGTGATGACCCCATTGATATAGACTCCGAGTCTGAGGAGTTCACAGGGGGAGAGATGGAGGAGGAGACCGAGGACATGGAGATCAGTGAGTCGGGTGGGGAAGAGGATAGCGATCCGAGTGGCATGACACTCAGGAGATCTACAGGCTGAGAGGGCGAGTAGAGCGCGGAGAGGGTGACTCTAGTCTCAGAGGAGTTACTTTCTCAGGACCTAGGTGGAGAGGATGAGTCCGTGGTAGGATGCCATGTTGTCCCAGACGTAGGAGGAGGACATCAGTCAGTGGTGGCATCCGTGGTAGGCGCGGATCCTAGAGATCCTTCTTGGAGGCCCAGGAGATCCGAGTGAGTTGTCACTCTTCTTTTGATATTTGTTTTTAGCTAGGATTGCCTTAGTTCTTTATCTCTCTTTTTGTTCATCCTTGGTTTCACCTTTTGATCATTTTCTAATTTTTTTTCTCCTTTGCTTGCAGAGACTGCTGTTGATGAGTGGCGAGACTTGATTCATTGGGTATGTACTGATACCCTGATGCTCCCCATGGAGAAGACTCGTCTTTGAGCTATCCTGTGGATGCGGGGAGCCTTGAGCGGCCGGTAGGCATACCGATGTTTTCCCCGTCTGGCATGTGGCCAAGATGGTGACTTCCCTCCATGCCGAGGTAGCCGGGTATAGGGCTGTAGAGCACTGATGAGGAGGAGCCGCTCTCATAGCGAGGCTATAGCTACTGTTCGGGACCGTGAGCCCTTAGTGCACTCTAGAGCGCGGCGTAGCCGGAGTCCTAGACGTGATCGTGTGCCTTCTGAGGGATCCCATAGGGATTGAGAGGCCACTTGGCTCTTTTTGTAGTGACCTTTGTTAGGTTGTTTATATGAGTATTTTTGTACTTTTTGGGCTCATTGAGCATTTTGACCATGCCTAGTGCATGATGGCATTGTACATGAAACTTGATATATATATATATATATATATATATATATATATATATCTTTGGATCTAAACTCTTGGTATCTTGAATTTTGTGACTCATTTTCTAAATGTGTTTTAGATGTTTTTAGAATATTTTCTTTTCATGTTTCAGAATGTATGCAATGGACAACAAATGATAGTAAATAGAATGTTTTACTTTATATGTTTTTGTAGTGTTGATATGAGATGATACTAACATATGGTAGTACTGAACTTTTGAACTCTTTGGGAAATGTTTGTAATTCCTTCTTATATTGGAAAAATGTGATGAATGCATAGTGATAAAGAGATGAACTTGCCCCAATCCCAAATCCACGCAACTAGTAAGACGTGAGGGCTCAACACCAAGAATTAGGAAGGGCACAAGTTGTATGAGTTTGATTGAATGGAATGATGAGAGACAGACAAACCAAGAACAAGAACCAAATTTGGACCTACACACCCACCCTACTCAGAACTACTACCAAGCTTAGAAGGCCACTTACTTTTCAGTTTATCTAGACTTAGATTCATAAATGGCAACCTGGTTGACAAAATCTAGTTTTGAGGATTTGATCTCTTTGGAATTTGGATGTTTGGATATTTGCTTTCTCTTAACATAATTTGACTTGTGTTTTTAGCATACCAAGATTTGTTAGTTTGTGTAACTGGACCCCCCACACCCTGCCTCACGCTACTAGTAAGAAGCATGGGTTTGTCACCAAAGGCAAGATAGGTGAGTAAGGGCACTTCTTTCCTTTCCCAACCTCACATCACCGGTAAGAGATGTGGGCTTATCACCGAAGGTTGATGGGGAAAAGAAGTGTGTAAAATAAAATATTTTGTTTGCTTGGTGCTTTTGATTTCATTTGATTTTGACATTTGATAAGACTTTAGGATATCCTTTTGTTCCAAGAGATTTTAAGAGGGATAGATGTGACACCAAGAAGCTTCCAGAATAGACCGTAGGCAAGGACAACTTTACCTAGTAGAAAGAAAGAGCAAAGCCAAGTATGCAGGTCTTGGTATGGTTTCGTCAATGTTTGTCTGTCGAAATTGATGAGAAGATTTGAAAATATTTGATGATGTTTGAAGAGATGTGATATGAATATTTTTGCCAATATCTTCAGAAATTTGTAAGATTTTTTTAAGAGTAAGCTCCTGAACTATCATTTTTATGAAATGGACAGAATGAAGCAGCTAAAAGACTAATGCAATGTAGGTAGCTATAATGTACTAGTAATGACTTTGACATTTTATGCGTAAAACCACTTAAGGTGCAAGGAATTGACAGTTTCACCAAATTCCTCACCTTCTAGTGTGCACAAGAGATACACACCATTTCCGTAGTCCTTCATGACTCGGTATGGGCCCAACCATTTGGGCTGGAACTTTCTTCCTTCCGGTTTTCTTATCGATCCGGTTGTCTAGTCTTAGAACTAGATCTCCTTCATATATTTCTCGCTCATAGACTTTTTTGTTATACTGCTGGCACATCCGGTCAGCATAGGCTCTGTGCCATTGTTCGGCATTTAACCTGGCCTCGTCAAGGCTTTCTAGTTGAGAGAGGTGTGCCTCCCTGTAAGCTTCTTCATCAGAATCCCTTGTAATGAGATGCGGAGACTGGGTATTTCAACCTCAAGTGGGAGAACTACTTCTGCTCCGAATACTAGTGAAAAGGAGTTGCTCTGTTGGTGTTCTTATTGAGGTTTGGTGGGCCCACAAGGCCGGATATAATTTTAAATGCCAATCTCGTTTGTTTTCCTTTACCATTTTGAGGAGAATAGCTTTCAATGTTTTGTTTGTCGCTTCAGCTTGCCCATTGGCTTGAGGGTAGTAAAGAGAGGCTGTGTGATGGTTTATCTTGAACTTTCTACATAACTCACGAACCTCATCATTCTTAAAGGACGTGCCATTATCTGAGATAATGACTTGTGGGACACCATACCTACAGATAATTTGGTTCAAAATGAATTTGGCAATCACCGAACCTAGTATGGTGGTGAGAGGCATGGCCTCCACCCATTTGGTAAAATATTCATGTTGTGATTATAAAATTATGGCCATCGGTTGATGAGGGAGAGAATTTCCCTATTAAGTCTAGACCCCAAGTGGAGAAGGGCCACACGGAGTCGCTATTGGTTGTAGGGATTGTGCTGGCATGTGAATCTCGTGAGAGAATTCTTGACATTTGTGGCATTTGCGTACAAATTCCACTGCGTCATGTTCGAGAGTGGGCCAAAAATAGCCCATCGATGTATTTTGCGAGTGGTGGCGTGACCACCAGAAGTGGCCCCCACATATCCCACTATGGGATTCATGAAGAATCCTCTTGGATTCTTCTATGTCGATGCATCTTAGAAGCATGCCGTCGAAGGCTCTACGATAGAGCACTTGGTCTAAAACAACATATTTAGTGGTAATAATGCGTAACCACCTTCTTTGTTGTGACGTGGCACTTTCCGGGTATGTATGGTCCATGATAAAATTGATGATATCAGTATACCAGGGACATGTAGAAATGGGGGTCTGGTTTGACAAAGTATATACACTCATCGGGAAAGTCTAGATCTACCAGCTCACCCCATCTAGTGGATTGTCAGCTAACCAGTCTGTAATGATTTGTCCTTTAATGGATTTTTGGTTTATGAATGTTAACTCAAATTCTCCCATTAGGGTTATGAAATGGCCAACTTTTTTAGATAAAGATCCTTGTGTGAGAAATGTTCGTAAATGGTCTATCTTTACAATGACCCTTGTTTCCTGGTTTAACATGTAATGTCTCAAATGTTTTGTTGCAAAAATTATGGCAAGGCATTCTCTCTCTGCTGTGTGTAACGTGTTTCATAATCAAGCAACGTTTGGCTAATGAAATAGATCACGCGTTCTTGTTTATCATCGTCTTCTTGAGCCAGCATGCAGGCCAGCGAGACATGAGTGGCTCGTGAGTATAGAATCAAAGGGTGGTCTGGCTTGGGAGGCATTAGCGTGGGTGGTGACAACAAGAAATGCTTAACTGCTTCAAAGGCCTCATTGCAATCTTCAGTCCAATCGATACTATAATCTTTCTTGAGTAGATTGTTGATTGGATGAATGGAAAAGCTTAAATCTGGGATGAACCTTCGGATTGCACCGAGTTTCCCAAGAAATGACCTGATTCAGACTCATCCGAAGGTGGGATCATTTTGAGAACAACCCGTATTTTGGCTGGATCAACATCAATCCCTCGTGAAGATATAATGTATCCTAGAAGTTTGCCTCCTGTTACACCGAAAATGCACTTCTCTGGGTTTAATGTGACACCATACTCAATTAGTCGTGAGAGGATGATACGGAGCACTTTCGGATGATCACAACATTTCTTGGCCTTGGCTAACAAGTCATCCACATATGATTCCACAATTTTATGGATAAGATCATGGAATATATAAGTCATTGCTCGTTGATATGTAGCGCGGCGTTCTTAAGACCAAATGGCATGACAACATAACAATAAGTTCCCCAGGGAGTTATAAATGTGGTTTTGGCTTGATCTTGTTTAGATATTTTAATCTGATTGTACCCTGAGAACCCATCCATGAGGGACAATAGTTCAAATCCAGTTGTTGCATCAATGATAACATCAATGGATGGTAATGGGAAATCATCCTTGGGACAAGCTTTGTTAATATCCGAAAGTCTATACAAATGCGTATCTTCCCATTCTTTTTGAGGATGGGAACGATATTAGATACCCATTGTGAATAGTCAATGGGTTTGATGAATCCTACTTGGAGAAGTTTTATTACTTCCTCTTTTACCATGAGAGCCACTTTTGGCTTCATTGGTCTTGACTTTTATTTAATTGGCTTCGCATCTGGTTTAGTGACAAGATTATGTACTGCAACTTGTGGTGCGATACCTATCATTTCTTTATAATTAAATGCAAAAGCCTTTTGATGTTCTTTGAGGATTTGGGTGTGTATTTCTATTTCTTTTGGAGTTAGCGAGGATCCTAACTTCAAAATTCTTGGTTCTTCCTCCATTCCAATGTTTATGTCAATGGTTTCTTCTATCAAAGAAGTGTTACCTTCTTCAAATTCAGGTGGGGCTGGAGGTAGTTCCAAGCTTTCTCCATTTTCTATCTCGTAGATATCGAGATCCTTCTGTGGAGGAGACTCTACCAGTGGGATTTCCAAAGTAGGAAGAGGAGTGTGGTATTAGGGAAAGATCAACTATAGGGTGAGCAAGGTGTAGCTCTGCATAGGCGTTTAGATATTCGAGAGTGACTTTATCACTATCAACATGATGTAAGATAGAAGATTCATTCTCAGTTGTATGTGTTAGAAGAGGGTTTGTTGATATTTTCTTCACCAATGGTTCAGTACAAAGTGATACCTTGAAACTTGTATCTTCCAACTCATTACTTGGGGTAAAACGTGAAGTTGAGGTTTTTATTGAATCTGCGAGAAGGTTCTATTCTCGTGGGATTGCCTCAATGGATATGAAGTGAATCCTTTGCTTAGATCTAATACCATTGTTTTATAGAGTTGTAAGTGCTCAACTCTAGTCTCATATACTTCAGAGACTTGGTTTGCAACTAATTGTGAGTCTCCTAACACTCTGATGTCATTAACACCAATCCTTTTGGCTATGAGGAGGCCAAGGAGGAGGGCTTCGTACTCAGTGCCATTGTTTGTACATTCAAAGTTTAACTTAAAAGAAAAAGGTAGGATCTTTCCCTCAGGAGAAGTAAAGATCACACCTGCCCGGCTCCATAGTGACATCTAGCTCCATCGAAGTGGAGAGTCCAATATTTACTAGGAAAAATGGATGTTGGGACATTCTTTGCATCTGTTTCTTCTATTTTGGTTACTTCTACCATGCAAAGTTCCTCTGTTGGAAGAGAACCAACTCCTAGGGTACATCCCATACCTGTGGAATCAAATGGTAGGAAAATTGGTAGATCTTGTTCCAGTAACTCGACAATTTTGCGTAGTAGTTCCTAATGACATTGTTTCTACAACGTTAGCTTCATCCTTGAGGGTTGGGATGCCCTTGACTAGGTTCGTAATTTCTAGTTCTGTTGTAGGTATTAATTTTTCTTGGTTTTGAGTCGATTGGTTTGTTAAGTTGGTTTGTTGGGAGTTCAAACTCAGAGTGAATGCCTAGTCTTTTCTTCAGGTCTGCTAGGTGTATGTCGAATGGTTTTGGGTCACCTTTTGCTACGAATATCTTTCCTAGGTGTAAGAATCTTATTTCTGGAATAACGTAGAAGGGATTGCTTTCATGTGATGTATCCATGGTCGACCGAGGATCATATTATAGTTGGTTTCCCGATCTATGATATAAAACTTCGGTGAGGATTGTCTTGGGTCCTAAGGTGATTTGGTAGTATTATAGTCCCATTGAAAGTAGCTTTAAGGCTATCATAACCTCTTAGCGTATTTCTTGTTGTGGAACAGTTTGTTTCTCCATATCCTAGCTTTTGAAGGAAAGAGAAGGGGACAATGTTAACTGCTGCCCCATCATCCACCATTGCGCGTTTAACATAATTATTGTAAACCCACACCTGTAAATGCAAGGCCGGATCACCTCTGCGTGTAATTTCAGCATCTGTTGGCATTTTGTTTATGTCGAATATAAACTCGGTATCCCTATCTGGCTGCCTGGAGGGTGGATATTGAAGTCTATATGGTTTACTTGTGTTTTGGGAGGTGGAGTGATGTTAATTAAATGACCTAGACCTAGTGCTTCTAAAAGAGCAGCCCTATGGGCAGGAGATTTTTCAATAAGTCCAAAAAGGAGATGTGAGAGAAGGTCTTTGTTAAGTCATTAATTAAATCATAAGCACCTATGGGTTTTACCAATGTTTGTTGAATGTTATCTGGCTCTAGTGGATAGATTGGATTTGGTTGAGAAGAATATTCTCGTGCTCTTGTTATGGCTTCTACGTGTAGCTCAGTATCTAACTCCACTAGACCAACTATCTTGGTTCGTGGCTGATTTCCTAATTGTGGTGCGACAGGTGGATTTAGTGAAGTTGAGGCTTCGTGATCGTTATTTCCTGTCATTACACCTTTGTTCATCCCATTTGGATTTAATTTATTATTGTTATTGTGATTTGGAAGTGGATCATTGAAGATCTTAAGAGGTGCGTTTTGAGGGAAGCCCCTGTGAAAGTATTTGGCATAGGTGTCACAGAATCTATTAAGAACATATCTATGAAGAGTTGTCTTTGTTCTTCTGGAAAACGTTGCATGAACTTATTGTAATCGTGGCAAGTCCTAGTGTCATGGCCTCAAATTTTGTGGAAACCACAATACGAGTTAGGATTATAACTCCTAGGTTGTTGGTTTGGCACGTGTTGTGGTCCAAAACTCTGATTAAGCTATTGATTATTAGGATTAAGTTTTTTGTTTGTTGTCTTTGGTTTTGGTTTTGATATCCAGTTGAGTTTTGACTTGGACCTTTATGTGGATCTACCATTTTGTTGTTGTTGTTGTTGTTGTCGTTGGGGATGATTAAAATCCACCGCGTTGATTGTTGGGGTAAAATTGTTGTTTCGTTGATTGTTAACTGGTGGTGGAACATTTACAACGTTTTTTTTTTGTTTGGTCAATCACTCCATCTGTTGTCACTCCATGGTTTTTGTTAAGGATTTTAGGTCCTTGATTGGCGTTTGTGGTAGTAGGATAAGTCGTAGTGTTTTGGTTGGGGATGATTAACCTCCCATTTGTTCCATATGTCTTGTGACCGCTATCTATTGCAACTTGATCTATTCGGAGAGCGCTCTCGAGCACTTCATCATAAGTTCTTAGTGGGAACTTTTGGACTTCTTCCTTTATCTCTCTGTTGAGAGAATGAAGGAATAAATCACATAGTTCCATCTGATCCATGTTTGGAGCGCTTGCTGAAGAATAGAGGACTGTACGCCATCTTTGGATGAAATGAGCAACAGATTCATTGTGTTCTTGTTTAATATGCAAGAATTCCTGATTCTGTTCTCAACAATTTGTTCATGTCAAACGCCTTGATGAACTCTGAAATGAGTTGTTTAAATGAATGTATTGAGGCTTCAGGTATTCTGTAATACCAATCGAGGGTGATACCCTCTAAAGTTTTGGGGAATATTTTAGCAACAACTCCATCCCAAGGAGCGAGTTCTCGAATGGTTGTGGCATAGGCCTTAATATGTGCATTTGGGTCTCCCTCTCCTTTGTACTTGGGTAGATCGGGGAGAGGTCTTGGAAGCATGATGCTTCGTATAGTGAAGTCTAAAGGTTCTTTCAAATATTCTGAATAAGTCCCTATCGCATAGGTTTCGACCATTGATGGTGTTTGCTGAGGGGGTGGAGGTGGAATGGGTTGTTGATATGGCGTAGCATATGTATTTGTAGGGGCATAAGGAAATCCCTGTGGTTGAGTGAACATGGGAGAAGAGAACATATCTCCTGTGGTGATTTGGAATACATGTTTAAGTATGGAGGAGCATTGCTCAGGAATGGATTGTTTTGTACTAAACCGGGAGGTATTATATTTTCAACTGGAGCGGCGTTAGAAAACGTGGTTCTAGTTGGCATTTGTTGTGAATACATTGAGGAGGCATGCCCAACGTGCATTCCTGTGAGGAGGTCTACTTGGCTAGGATGATGTGGAGGATTGGAAGTTCTGCTTGCATGAACTGTGAATTTTGACTTGCTTGAGCAAGTTCGACCCTCTAACCTTCTCAACTAAAAAATTTGAGATGACCTCGTTTGGTGAAGACACGGTATTTTGCCTTAGTGGTGTTTGTTGTATATCTTGAGGTTGTATAGGCATATGGTACCCTGCTATGAATTGATCGGTGCCCTGCCAAGTTTCACCGAGGGCATTTCCTATAGGTGGAGGAATGGGGGTGTTTTCTTGGAACGAGACCTCGGGTTGTGTTTGCAAACCTCCTATAGGTGGGTACATATTTTGAGAGCGTTGTTCACTCCTAGCATAACGTGCTAAGTATTCGTCATCTAAAAACAGATATGGATCTAATTGTCTACTAATTTGTGGTCTAAGCAAACACGAGGAGATGAACCAGATTCTCAGTGAGCGTCATATTGTTTGAGCTTGAAGGCTTTGGTTGTTGCATTTGAGTGAGCTGATCCAACTCCTCTATTTGGAAAGAAGAACTATATCTAGTCCTTTGAGGTGGAGTTTGTGTTGAAAATTGGTTAGTTGAATAGTTGTCACCCCATGCTGAGAGCGAGGGTGATGGTTGTCTATTTAGTTGATCGTAGTATGCTTCAAGACCTAGGAGAGGTCTGCCATATGCATCGTATCCGACATATTTGGGGGTATATGAATACCCATGAGAATAATGGGAAAGAGTGAAGGTGGATGAAAGAACAGAAAGAGGAAAATTAGTTTGAGTCACGTCAGGTTCACCAATTTTGTTGGTGAAGCTGATGTGGAGGCTAAAGAGGTGAGAAGCGGGTTCACCAATTTTGTTGGTGAAGCTGATGTGGAGGCTAAAGAGGTAGAGAAGATGAAGCAGTTGTTTGTTTCACGTCGGGTTCACCAATTTTGTTGGTGAAGCTGATGTGAAGGCTAAAGAGGTGAGAAGCTAAAGATTTAGAAGAAGATAGAAGTGAGTTGTTTGTTTCAGTTCACCAATTTTGTTGGTGAAGCTGATGTGGAGGCTAAAGAGGTAGAGAAGATGAAGTAGTTGTTTGTTTCACGTTGGGTTCACCAATTTTGTACGATGGAAAAGTGACATGCGAGCATGAGAATCTACAAGTAACTCTTCCTCGCACCCGACCTCCCGAGGTCATGCCGAGACAGCCGGTGGGGATGGAATACACGTGGGATGTAGATAAGCTAGTTAGGTAATCTTATGTCTTCAACACGCAATAATAGCGGGATCTGTGAATCTAAGGCAAAGAAGGCCCTCCTAACCTGAACCGGTGTGATAGATCGTTTGGTGAGGATAGCTGCTCGAAGGCTCCAATCAATATCGAGCTCTGTCGTGATCCGATCTATGGGTTGTGGAATACGTGGAAGATGACCTGTGGGTGCTTCGTATATATCTCCCGACAAGGTCATGAAAATGGAATGGCTAAATGTGTAGTGGATCTTTTGGTGCTTTATGGACGATTCTCTGGTCTAGTCTAGAAATCTTTAGCTTGGTTGGTTGTTACGTTTAATAATGATAGTTGTGTGATGATGTCTGGTGGGAGTGGAGAGGACCTAAATACTAATGTTTGCAAACCAGCATCAACGTTGGATTGATTTGTAGGCCCGTTGGGTTGTGGGACCTGTGGATCACAACCGTAAGTTCGTGGTTGTTGTGGACCTCCTATGGTCATATGAAGAGTCAACCCCTGATTCTGAGTATCCAGTAGTCGTATGCCTTTTCGGCCTCTACGTTTAGAACTAGAAGTTGCATGATTTTCTCGGAGTACCTAACAGGTGTTCTAGCAACTTGGATACGTAAGCTAGTGTCTATATCAACGAGGAGGTCTCTGTGCATCTGGTTGTGGGACTAGTGGATCACAACCGAATGTTTTCTCTCTTTTAGGTCCTTCTACAGTCATACGGATATCTATCAAGGTAGTCTATAATTTGGCTGATTTGACCAGAACGTGTGTGCTTTGTCATCTTCTATGTTTAATCCTCTTAATTGTGTGTTGATTTCTTGTAGGTCTATGGTTGTTTGGAAGACCTGAATTATGAGATTTTGGTCTATGTCAGTTATTGCTGCAACAATATTTGGTTGAGGCACGATTGGCTCAAAAATGTATTCCCTGGGCTCCCTAGGTCCCGTGATTGTCATACAAGATCAATATAAGCCTAACTGAAATGAAATAAACTAATTATGCAAAGATATATCTACAACATATATATATTCCTCTATTTTTGTATTTTTGATAGAATTTTGAATAGAATTGGAAAGAGCAACTAATCTAATACATTCGAGAAAATGAAACTAATCTAATAACAAAATTAAAACAAGCAAGGTAGCCGGTGTAGCTACTTTCCTGTGCAGTTGTGAGTTTATCCTAAATAACTAGATAGTTGATTAACTTAATTGAAAGATTCTCGATCCTACCTCAGAAGTGAGGAATGAATCATAGTTTCTCAGAAACTATCAATCCCCATAACTTCCCTGGCAATATCGAAAATGAAACTTAACTGAAATGAAATATTTCACTACTCTATTTGATATGTTTTAACTAGAACTTTGACAGATAAAACCTGGAATTTGTAGAATAGTGGCGAATCCAGTAGTGTATGATTTTCCCCTCAGAATGATCTCCTCGTTCCTTCGTGTTCACGTGAGTCCAGAAGAGCGTGTATATGCTAGCATCAACAAAAAAAGGTATTTTGAACAATGGCAGCTTTGGATATAGACCGAATATAATGCAAGTAGGAGAGGGACAACGCAAGTGACAGAGCTTGGCGTATGTAATTCCTAGCGGGATTTATTGTGGGAATACAACACAAGTGTACCAGAGAGATTCTAGAATCTACCTTCTATGAAGAACACAACCTGCAACTCTAATGGATTCAATCTACAAATGACACTACTCTGCTCTAAACTAATTTGTATGAACAACAATGAACAAGACTGAAGCAAGAAGATCGAATGGCTTCCAACAAAAAAGGAAAACTAGCATGGATGCAAACATGAAAACAAAATGAGCTCTAAACAAGAAATTGAAAGACTAAACAATGGAAATGAGAAGTTGAGGGGCCATTTGCTTGAAAACAAGCTGGATATTTATAGATTTCACATTCACCCAAAGGTAATTCCCATTAGAACTCTTTTACCATTAAACAATGAAGAAACACTATTCCAGGGAACATAAAACATTAATACGAGCTAAGGCGGTTGAGAAAAGCTGGTGAAAGTTGAAAAATTACGCAAGTCGCGATCAAAGGAGTGTGCTGGAAAATGCGTGAAGGACCACCACCCTGAGCAGGTAGGGTGGTGGTTCATGAAGGACAAAAAGCTTAGAAAAGTGGCGGTTCATGAGGACAAAACAAACCGCCTGTGGATAAAGCATTTGGGATGTTAACAAAAAAGCTTAGAAAAGAAAAGCGAGGTGAGGAACAAAACAAAGCACAAGGAACTTGGATAAAGCATTTGGGATGTTAACATTTTGTGGTGGAGGAGGAAGAGTGCGAGGAATCGTGTTTTGGGAGAGGGAGAGGGAGAGGGAGAGCATTACTATTCCCATCACCATTACCATTACCATCATCATCACCATTAACATTACCGGTACCGTTATTGGCCTGTGGTTGCAGGTAAGTAAGTCGGCAGCACTGTAATTTGTTGTCAAGGCCTCTGATCTGAAGCTCGGCCCCTTCACCATGCTAAGCTAAAGCTATAGCTATAGCTATCATCGGTACCTATTCAAATTAAAGCAAACAACCGACCCATGCAATTTTACGAATAGGTTTTCGGCCCAAAACTCATAATATATATTTATCTATGGCTTCTGGTGTATATTGTATTTGTGAGTAATATAATAAGTTGGAATGACCTAAGTGGCGATTGGTTTAGAGATAGAGATGGAAATTGAAAGTTCGGGAAGGTCGGTCGATCGATCCAGGAGCTTTCAATAAAGAAGCCCCGATTAGCAGCAGGGGATGATGTAGACAGGGACAGAGGGTTTCACCTTTACGCTGAGCGGGAGCCTCCTCCTCTCGCACAGAGGGGCAGCCCAATGCTTGAAAGGATGAGGGCCATTGAAAGGGAAAGAGAGAGAGAAAAGGGAAGCAGGACCGCTGTTACTACTACTGCCGAGGATGACAAGAACACGGAAAGAGAGGATCCCACTACTGCTACCACTACTAATAGTTCAAGAGGAGGTGGTGGCAGTCAGCAGGAGCTTGTTGGCCAGTATAAAACAGCCCTTGCCGAGCTCACATTTAACTCCAAACCTATTATTACCAATTTGACAATCATTGCGGGAGAAAACAGTCACGCGGCAAAAGGCATTGCTGCCACTGTTTGTTCTCACATCCTTGAGGTGATCAATTCTACTTTTTTAATATTTATTTACTTGTCTTGTTGAACACCATATCTTCTACAAAGGTTCTTTCTTTTAAGTTTTTCCAGATGATTACTTTCTGCTGCTGAAGCTTGTCATTCTATTCCAACTCACGAGGAAAAAAATAATCATTAACAACCACCAACAGACAAAACTATGCAACATTAAAAACATTGTACCGTATCAAATATTTAAGCTAAGGATTGCATGATAGTCTGGTTCTTTTGGAAATTATGCAAAATTTCTATCATGGTTGTTATGTCTTTTTCTTCATTTTACATAGGAGTCTCTGTTTTAAACTTCTGATATGGTGCCCTGCACAATTTTAACAGTGTAAAGTTTAATTACATTTTAATAAAAAATCAACACACGTGTGATGAGAAATCACACATTTTACACAAATTTTGCCCATGTTGCCAAATTAAAAATTTACTCTCTGCTTTTGCTTAGGTTGCTCATAATGATAACAATAATGAGAGAATGTTATGTCTCAATAGGGTTGATTTTTGCTCAGATGGTTCCAGGGCTGCAGGAAAGGTTCTCAAATTATGAATTTTAGTATATGAGCAAAAGGACTACTGTGATAAAAGCAAGTGGATTTATTTACTGAATGCAACGGTATTTGTAAAATCATGTTTACTGTTCTTGAAATCGAGTAATTTGATGGTTTTGCTGCTCAATAGCCTTGATTATTTAGATAATATGACAATGATATTCTTATAGATAAATGGCGTATGCCATCTATATGAGATCTTCAGATATTATGTTTAGTGCGAGCTTGTTAATCCTTGTCTTTTATTAGTTCCTGTTCATTTTTACCAGGTAATAATGCTTGCCGTCATTGCATTGAACATTGCTGTATGCTAGACATCATTATAATCATATTGCCTTAATGGTAAATATGCATCCTGTTTTATGCTTGCATTGTTTGGGATGTCCAAACAATTGACGCAAATAGTATTGCACTTGAAAACCAATCAATATTATTGACAAATTTTAATTATTCTTTATTTGTACAGAGGTGCATTCCCAAAGATAATTAGTAAAACATGCATTAAAATTTGAGAGCATTCATGATTTGGAAAGCATTGCACAATCAAATTCGAAAAATATAGCTAGATAAATAGCTGAAGGAACATATGCCTCCAGCAAAAGTGGGGATTGAATTGGTGCTGCTATTTAAAATTTTTTTAGTTTGATTGAGGAAGCCTCATAATCTACCATTTTTTTGAATATACATTTAATAATTATCATAGCATACACAATGTTTACCTCAATCTCTCAATGATATCATACCATAATTAACGGCAGGTCTATAATTCAAGGCTAATTATGTAGAAAAAATGCTTTTATGTTTGTGAGCCTGAAAGGTGTGCTTGTGTAAGTGTCTGCTACCTTTTTTCCATCAAGGGATAGTGTGAAGTGGCAAGGTGCTTTATTTGTGTTTTGCATTTGTCTTAGTCATAATTGCATTGACTGTAAAAGTCACAGTGGCTTCTGTTACACATAAAAATGACCATTGGATTTTAGGTGTTATGATTAGTGCCTTGTATTTGATTGCTTGTTTTTGACAATATCTAGGGAACAATATGTGTGGCACGGGTGAGAGTGTGGATGTGTGTATGGTGTGGGTGTCAAGTTTTTCAAATTTTAGGATTCTCAATTTGACAACATATTATAATATTACAAATAGAAAACTGTAAATAGATAAGTCCTACAATTGCAAACACATATATAGCAAAGTTGCAAGCTACATAAAGAATAAATATTTGAGCAATGACTAATGATTCAAGGGATTTTGATTCATAATTCATATAGTAAATCATAATATGCTACAATACCAACTCTAGCTGCAAACATTTTTGTAAACCCTAGTAACTTGGAGACACGTCTCCTGGTACCTAGGACGTGTCTCTGGTGCCTACGACGTGTCTCGGGGTCTGGGATACAAGATGAGTAACAGAGATGTCTCCCAAGTCTTCAAGACTTCTTTTGATGTCTCCCGCATTTCCCATGGGCATCTCCCCAAAAACTTTATCCTCGCCTTAAATTTTAATTTTTTATTACTAATATATAAAACTTTAAATTGTAAAGGTGAAGTTAAATAATAAAAACTTAATAAAAGGTAAAGTTTTAAAGTTAAGAAATAAAAACTAGTCTTAAAATTGGCATCCCCATCTCCAAAACCTGTTCCCGACCCTGTCTCCTGGTGACAGTGGTTAGAACCTCAAATACGATTCTAAATATCTGAATAGAGGAATGCCTTAGTCTTATGGAACTTATGTAAAATATCTAGAAATTGAAAAGTTCTGCAAGAGAGGTCTGAAACTGGAAATTGCTTTGGAGCTGACATTTTTCACAGAACAGTACTTCACCATTACTGGGAAGCTAGATCAAAGATTAGATAGAAATAAGAACTTTCCTAAGAGGTTATGGATACCGACTCAGGATGAATCCAGGGCAATATGTTTTTGTCTTTCTCAACACCGTCTTCAGATTTGTGCACAAGAACTGCGTTCTTCAAAACATGATGTACTCTACAACCTAAGAGTCTAATTCATAACACCTTTCCCACTTTATCTCTTCTCTCTACCACATGTGATGATTTATAATAGAACCAAAAATTTGGTCCCATTAGACCCATACGCTATATTAGAAAAATATTATAACAATTGCAAAAAGGATTATATCATAATGTACACGAAGTCACAAAAGTGCATTAAGTCTTTAAGCCAAACTGCTGAAATTACAAAGCCAAGAAAACTTCTGGTAAAATAGTATTCATTACCATAACACTATCTATGTTGTCCAAATTGACATTGAGTAATTTGGACCCATCTTGATAACAAGAACCACTACCATAAACACACCTTGAAGTAGAGTTTTGGGGCAAATTACTGTGTTGGCCATCATTGTCGCATTTTTAATTTTTACAAGAGCGCATAGGGAAAGGTATTGATTTCTGGAAAAATCATGCTAATTCACTAATGATTAACTATTTAAAGCTATAAAGAATATTAGAAAACTTTGGAAGAAGTGGAATACCCCTAGTTTCTGTTGGTATATGCACTTTGGATAACAAACATATAGGCTTGGGGATTGGTGATCCAACGATGCACTCTGGCAGCAAATATTTTGTTAGGGCTAGAGTCAAGGAGTAGGTTATGATTAGGCTTATTGTGTTCACACACACACACACATATGCATACATATACAAACATATATACATTTCTACATGTATACACACACATATGTATATACATGTATACATTTATGTATTTATACATATAAAAATATACATCCATATACACATACTTATATACATACATATACATGCATACATATACATGTACATGTACATAAATATAAATATGTACATGTACATAAATATAAATATATACATGTACATGCATACATACACACACACACACACACACACACACACACATATATATATATATAGAGAGAGAGAGAGAGAGAGAGAGAGAGAGAGAGAGAGAGAGAGAGAGAACAAATGTTATTGGATACAAGATAAATACAAACAAAAAAAAGCAGAGAGGAGCGAAAAAGGCAGAGAGGAGAGAAACATTGACAAAATACCGGAAAATTAAGCATTTACCTGTTGTTTTCTAATTGTCCGATTATTAAAATGTTAGTGTTCCCTCATCATTCATTCGTCTTTCCCTGGGCACCCACCGTAATCTGCTTCCTGCAGGCATATTGTCAACCCTCAAGCTGTGCGCTGCCGCGCCTCCTTATCTGTACAACTCAACCATCCTTCCAACATTCTCCAGCCACTGGTGTGCGTGCCTCTCCCTGCTGCCATTCGATGCACCTGTTCTGACCTGCACGCCTATTTTCTTGGAACTATATTTTAGTAGTTGTGAAATATCATTCACATTAGTTATGCATTTTATAATAAGTCATTGTAAAGACCTCAGAAGTGGTTTGCTTTATATTGGATATGTGGAGGGTGATTAATTTTAAAGGTGGTCTTTAATAAAACAACAAACACCTTTTACTGAAATTCTTCTTTGTAAAGGAGCTTACAATTCAAAGAAGGAATATCGTAACATTTTTTTAATCTTAGAAGGATTTGCTGCTTATACACTCGGTAACATTATTTTATATCTTTAAAATTTAGAAATCTATTACTCTATTTAAATAATCTCATGGTAATTGATTCATATATATTTTTGGGCTTATAGATTGTGACATCAATTTAAAAATAGTCATGCAGCTTATCGATCCTAATTACGCCGAAAGGCGCCTACATGGCAGTTGGAGGTGGCAGTTGGCTAATGTCCACCAATAGGTTCAGTTTTAATTCCGACCTTAAATCTGATGTCTATTTGACAGTCACATAGAAGTTTTTCCTTTTTCTTGGAGAATTCAACCTAAAAATTATAATATCTTGGCCATACGGTGGAGTTCGGAGCCCATTTTTTTGCTGGAATTTTTCTCGAGCCATACACATTGGAGTATCTAGATTGACTCCATTTGTCACCTGTTAGTGTGAAATATGTGAAGACGTTAATGAAGTTATTAATAATTGTGGTATGTGAAAATCCAAAATCCAAAATGAAGGCTTTGAGAATGATATCTCTTGGCCTTTTTCAGATAACTCTTATTTAAGATATCTGTACTAGCGGTAAATTCAGTTCTATGTTAGGATTTATAAATTATGTTCGATTATGTATAGCCTGAAATTATCATTACTCAGATATTGAGTAGTATGTGTGGTTGACTATTGATGATGAGGATTCAACTATCTGGTCTATGCTGTGTTTTCAAGTTGAAGTTCTCTGTTGGTGGTTTTGTCGAAGGCATTTTCAGCAAAAACAGATTTGCCATACTGGCTTTTCAGATCACCGATGTGTTCAGTGTGGTAAATTTGTGTGCCCACAAGATATTTTCTGGGTCCAAGTTTTCCAAATAGATGTGGCCTTGTATTAGTTAATGGGTAAGGTCACTTTTGAAGGCTTCAGGGATTCAGGCAGTACACAGTAGATGTTGCTTATGAAACACTCATAAATTCATCTTGAAAATAGGAACCCAAATCAAGAACGATGGTTCTAATGTGAACTGGATTTTGGGTTAGTCTGTTTCTAATTTGGCTATCTTATTAGCCACCATGGCACTCAATGTCGCCTCCATCTCCTACAATGATTTTCACATAACATAGTAGGAAGTAGATCTGGTTTCCATAATTTGAATAGTAAAAGCTTTGCATGTTACCTCTGGATTGCTTGGGCGTGTTTGTGGTTTTGATGAACAATTGGACATCTTTTCCTTTTCAAATCTTGTACCGATCTTTTTAACATATTATAGTAGGAAGCAGATCTAGTTTTCCTAATTTTAAATGGTAGAAGATTTGCATGTTGTCTATGGATTGCTTGGGCTTGTTTGCGGTTAGTGATGAACAGATGACTGTCCTTGCTCATTTCACACCTCTTTTATTCATTGAACTTCAAGAACTACAATGTTTAAAGCAATACTAAAAAAAGGGATCACAAATGGGAGGTTTAAAAGATATGGATATTTGTTTATGAGCCAGTTAAGTAGCTTTGCATGTTTATGTGTCACTTATGATGAATTTTACTTTGATGGAAGTTTCCATAATACCTATTGTTCTAACAATACCATAAACCATCTACTTTCTGTTATTCTCCTGGCCTGTAACATGGGTTTTTAAAAAAGAATGGTACAAAAATGCATCACAATCAAATGAATCAATGTCCTATTGCTTGATTGTTCTACCCATCTAAGATGAATACTTACCCTAGCATTACCACAATTTATATGAAATGGTCCCCATAAAATTTCAATTATGTATTTTCTAGTTTTTGAATAAGGTGGCGTGGTTTTGTAGCATAAAGGAATTTCATTAATTCTTCAAACTGCTTCTTGTCAATATGGTGAGTGTGCAACATGTTGGAAATTCCACAATCATATTTAAAATGGACAACACTTTTTTTGGTTTATTATCTTCCGACAAGTCCAATGTCAAACATCTTTTGTGATTTTCAACTTAAGGATGCTTCTGACAGCAATTTTCTTGGTAACGGGACCTGTTTCTTTCAGCATTCATTCCATTGGCATCCTCTTGTTCTTTCAGGGGGTCTCGTTTCTTCTCTTGAATTTCATGATTGCAGCGAGGCATCTGGGAAATCATATGTGGCTGTTGATCACTCCCACACTTTTTGCCAGAATATTCTTTTATCATTGCTAAGTCAAGTTTTTTAGATTGTAAACATGTGAAATAACTCCCGGTTGTTTTCTTGTAAATTGTTATGTGCTTTGGGACATGGGCGCAAGACAAGAATTCCTAAAATTCATATATGTACCTGAGGGTCTGTCATTGAAACAAACCTTTCTTTTTCCATTTTAGAAAAAAAGCCCAAACCAGCAATTATTATTGAAATTCAACAAATCCGACTTAGAATTGCAGAATATATATCCAAATGATTACAAAATACAAGATCGTCTAAATAACATATAACACTATGAGGCAGGTCAGAGACATTTGTGTTGGATAGATCCAATGTTCTGTAGTCCTTGGTATATAAGCTTGTGCTGAAGTAGATCTGTTAAAAATCTAGGCTGACCAATAATCTGTAGTTTGAGGATATACTGGGACAGGAATTTGTCTTCACTTCTATTGCTTCAAGAAGGTTTATCCTATTTCAATTTGAAGTAAATGAAGCATCCAAATGCTGATCAAAATTTGCAGGTGCATAATTGACACAGATAAATTCCAATGCCAAAGATTGTTACACCCTTCAATTTTTTTGGGTCTTGAATCCTTGATGAATAGCGGAGGTGGAAACAACTTCTTGTCATCTTCTCTCAACAAATGGATTAAGCTTTGCCGTTGTTGATTAATAGCCTTTTTCATATGTATAGTCATTAGAGTTAAATATTTTTGCTCTAAAACTTTTGTGCATGTTTCTAGGCGGCTTGACTTATTATTTCCTAATATGCATGAAAAGTAGGTTGTCAGGATTGTTACATGTGTGGGGTTTTGCTTTGTTTGCTAATTGTCACATTATTTGTCAAGGAAAATCTGCTTGCTTCTTTCTTTTTGCTCGTCTTTGATATCGTACCTACCTTTTTCTACAGGTTCCAAATGAGCAGAAACTGCCTTCACTCTATCTTTTAGATAGTATTGTAAAGAACATTGGGGGAGATTATGTCAAATATTTTGCAGCAAGATTACCTGAGGTGAGATCTTGATAGTCAAGATCACGTTTAGTTTCACATTTATGCGATCTTTTTAATGCA
Organism: Taxus wallichiana var. yunnanensis; assembly: GCA_018340775.1. Lineage (NCBI taxonomy): Eukaryota > Viridiplantae > Streptophyta > Pinopsida > Cupressales > Taxaceae > Taxus > Taxus wallichiana. The sequence continues at coordinate 157,498,579 of CM031239.1, forward strand.
TCTGAAATGGTAGTTAAACTTACCATTTGATCTTAAGCTTTTTCATTATTCCAGTACTCAGTCCTAAATTATTTTTCCTTTGATTTTTTTCTAGTCATAGATCAATAGACACACTGTTCCAATTTATTTCTCATTCATTCATTTCTAGTCATAATTCAAATTTTCCTTGTTTTTTTCTAGTCATAATTCAAAATTTCCTTGTTTTTTTCTAGTCATAGTTCAATAGACACACTGTTCCAATTTATTTCTCATTCATTCATTTCTAATCATAGTTCAATAGACACATTGTTCCAATTTCTTTTTCATTCATTCATTTCTAGTCATAGTTCAATAGGCATATCGGACCAAATTCTTTTCCTTCAATGTTTTCTTCTAATAGTTTAATGGGCACATTGTTCAAAATTCATTTCCTTCAATTTATGTAGTCATACCTTTTACTTCAATCTTGTAAAAATTCTACATTTGCGCTTTTGGTCAAGGTGTTTTGCAAGGCATATGGACAGGTCGATCCCGCAACACATCCAGGGATGCAACATTTATTTAGGACATGGAAAGGAGTGTTTCCACCAGCGCCACTCCGTGTCATTGAGGAAGAGCTCCGATTTCCTCCTTCAATGAATGGTTCATCTTCTGGCACTACAACCCCTAGATCCTCTGATACTCAATCTCAGCGTCCAGGGCACAGCATCCATGTAAATCCCAAATATCTAGAGGCAAGGCAAAGGCTTCAGCAGTCAAACAGAGTGAGGACACTGACTATTGATAGCGAAATTGTTCTTATTTGTACTTTCATGCTAAATTGTGTTATCTTGGGTAACCTGAAATTGCAGTTTGTTCATTCAATTGTACATATGAATTTTGTACGCTGCTTCTGATTAACGTTTTTGTAAATTGCATTTCACTTTCTAATTAAGTAATTTTAAACATCTTTAGGAAAGAATCTAAGAAGATGTGTAGGACATAGGAGTTATATGTGGATGCACTAACCATGCTCGTACTGATTGCTGACCTCTGTTAATTCAATATACCTGGTTTTCAGGCAGAGGGATTAAGTTCAGAGAACAGTGGAGATGAATCAATTCATGAATTGGATAGGTCAGACAGATCAGAAAGAAGTATGCGTACAAGTCCAAAAGGGTGGTCTGAAACTCCTATTAAAAGACCTGTATGTAGACATTTTCTCTGTTTCTATTTGATGCTCATCTTGGCACAAATATTTTGTTTTTGTAATCCATTGTTTAGTTTTAATGCAGCCATTTATCAGGTGTAGTGAGTCTGTGACCTGTATTTAATAAAATTGAACATTGTTGCAATAGGTTTTACTTTTCAAAGTTGTAGTCTAGCTGTATGTCTTGATTTCCAAGCTGCAAAGTAGTTGTTTGTTGTGTGCCGTTGCAAGTATATTAGCTACAATTTGTAATTGTTTTGCCTTTGTGCATACCTTTGAAGCTGCCATTTATTGCAAAATTCATTCAAATATTGTTTCACTAGAAATGGTGTTAAGGATTGAGTGCTGGCCTTTTAGAAGGGTACTGCGGATGGATGCTAATGCCAACTAATTGCCATTTCTTGAGCTGTAAAATTATTGAAGTTTCCTTAGAATGTATACTTGGCAGTAAACTGTAAAGTAAGCATTTGCATCTTGGCAAAGTCAAACTAATGAATTTTTATCTGCATTTGTATAACTTCCATACATATTTCATTGTCAAACTTGCTTTCATCTATAATTGCTTGTTATACAAGTGCCTAGGTTTATCATATTGCTAGTCTTCTTACATTGGTATTTACCTTAAATTCTCAAACGCAGAATATACAGCGTGTACCAAGAGGAGATACTTTTAGTGATCTTGTCTACACACAGAAACCATCTACTGGCTTTGCTGATTATGATTATGGTAGGGATCGTATTCGTTCATCAGAGACTTGCATGGGAAGGCCCAATGAAAGGGTTGCAGAGAAAGATGATGGACTGGAGAGGACCTGGTATGGGGAACGGCTTGGTGAATTCGAAAGTGGTAATACTAGTGCAACATACAGTCAAAGGAATGGTTATGATTGGCAGAAGATGCCTACACGTGGTCCTCTAATTGATGCTTACGGAAATTACAGGGGTCCTAAATTACCACTTGAGCCACTTTCGCATGTACCACCTCCACACGATCTTGGCAACAAAAGCAATAGAGTGATGCCTAGAAACTGGCAAAATTCAGAGGAAGAAGAGTACATGTGGGAGGATATGAGCACAAGATTAGTCGATCATAGCAGGGGAAGCGATAATTTGAAGAAAGGTGATTGGTTTCCTGGACACGTAAACAAGTCACTTGGCTTAGGTAGAGGCAAACGAATGGAACCAGAGCCTGATCTTCCAGATGGTCATTGGCGCACAGTTGGACCGTTGTCTCAAATGGATCAGCCAATGGTTGATGAAGAGAGGGTTCCTCGAAGAGTATGTCTTAGTCTTATTTTTAGTACATTTGATTTATGCAAAAGAATACAACTCTTTGTCGCATTTAGTTGATAGTGGGGAATAGAAGAATTTAAATAGGCAAATGATGGGTTAATTAAAATTGGCATGGATCATTTGATATTCATTTTTTTGGGAATTAGCATTGTACGGGTTATATTTGACAGTGTTTTTAATATGGATGCAAACTGGCAAGTAACATGTAAGCGTTATTGGTTGCCTTAGATCCATGGTCAATTGTATGTCAGCTGAAAAACTTTATACATCTTCGGTGTAATGAACTTGTGTCTGATTTTAATTTTTGCTTTGTGAGTAGACCTGATGACATTTTTCTTAATTGCTTGCACAACTCTTGATGAGATGAAATACATAGGTAACTGTTAAGCATTTTTTTGTTTGATGCAGGAAATAGATGATCGCCTGGCATCATCTCCCCTTTGCAACATGATGTAGGAGCTCAGGGCAGTAGAGAGGCTTCCATGGAAAGCTCCTATTTGCTAAGGACAGCTCAGAATCCATTTGTTCATCAATCACTGCCAGGTTGGACCCAGCAACATATTAGTCTGTCTGCACATTCAAGGCCTAGGGTGCTTCCAATGGATCTTCCCAAACAGAGCAGCTTATCCTCTATAAATGTGGGGCAGTCAGAGGGTCATGTCATGTCTCCATACAGTGGTGGATTGTCAACAAGTATTGGACCATCTTCAGGGCCCAGACCAAGTTTTCAAACAAACAACGGAATTGGTACTGGTCCTTCAAGCTTTGGACCTCTTCTGCATATGACAGCATTATCAAATGGACTGCCTTCTCAACAGCGACAGTCTTCAAAACCTCCTTCTCCATCTGCACTGATATCTGTGCAACAGGTACCTGGATCACCTACATCTTCTTTGCCCCACCAAGAGTCCGCTCAACCTGTGCAACACCACCAGAAGGCCAATTTTATTAGAGCTGATAATTTACAAGTTAAAACCCAAACCACACAACCATCACAATTTCTTCGACAATCTCATCCACCACAATCGCAAATGCAGAAAGTTATTCAGCCACAGACATCAGATTCTTCAAACCAGTTGTCACTTAGTCATGTTCAATCCGGATCTTCATTGCAGCAGCGACAAATGCCTCAGCAAATTCAGCCATTACAGCACTTCCAGAATCAACCTTCTCCTGAAATACCACCTCAGCAGGGCCACTCATTGCCACATACACAACCTTTTTCATTGCCACAACCATTGATTCCATCCCATGCTCTGCAACAACCAGACTTGCGAAGTCCACCACAGCCTCCACCTCCAAGCTATCGACCGCCTCAAACCCTAGGGTATGCTGCAAGTGGATTCTCAATAAATACTAGTTCATCTTTGCAAGGACAAGCAGACACACAAAATCTGCTTGAAGTCATCCTTAATAGTGGCCTTTTGCCTCCGAGCACTATTCAGGTTGGTTCTAATCCAAAACCCATTTCGTCGAGTGGATTCTTAGGGTTATCAGATTTTGGAACAACTCAGCCTCCTTTGCATATACATCCACCTCTACCCAGTGGTCCTCCACCGGTTCAGTTCTCATCAGCAACTACAGTCTCATTGCCATTATCTCCTGTTGTGCATATGCCCATTCCAACGCCAGTATCCTCTCTTTCAGGTCCAGCTCCAATACCAGTTCCACCTCCAAGCAACTTGCAATTGCTTCCTTCGCAGCCTCCAAGGATGGTGCAACCACCTCTTCCTCCTGGGCCACCACCTGCTTCATCATTGGTAGGATCAAGTTCACAAGCAACCAGTTCAGTTGGTGCTCCGCGGTCCTCAATCTTACCAGTTTCAAGTCTACTGAACTCGCTAGTGGCTAAGGGCATAATCTCTGCACCAACTGAATCAGTCTTCTCTTCACTTCCATTACCTGCTACAACTTTGATTTCAAATCAACTTCATAATTGTAGTACAGCAGTTGTCACAAGCAGCAATTTGCAAGCTTCCATCAGTGTTCCTTTTGTTGGTGACAATTCTGTCTCAACCACAGTAGCTATTCATCCTATTCCAGCCTCTGCAGTATCTCCTTTGGAAACTTCTGTTGAAGCACTGTCTGGCATGGAATCAATTGGAGCTGAGTTCAAGCGGGATAGGATTCTTGAGCACCATCCCTCTGTAATCAATGCATTATACGATGACTTTCCCAGACAGTGCAAGACATGTGGGCTGCGCTTTATGTCCCAAGAAGGGCATTGTAAGCATATGGATTGGCATGCATCCAAGAGTCGTGAGCCAAAACCCAGAAGAAGATGTCACAGGGTTGGTTTCCATGCCTAAATGATTGGTTCAGTGGAACTGGACCATCAGTACCTGAGGTTGCTTCTTCTGTTTCCTCTCAAGAAGCAAACAAGAAGTTTAAAGATAACGAGGAACCAGCGGTCCCTTCTGATGAAAGCCAGCTTATTTGCCCACTATGCGAAGAGGTGTTTGAAGAATTCTATAGTCACGAAACTGAAGAATGGATGTGCAAGGGAACAGTTTACTTGAATGTTCCTCCAGGTGGAAGCATCGGAAGCATGGATGAGTCTTTATTGGGTCCTATTGTTCATGCAAAATGCAGGTCAGAGTCTGCGGCAGCTACATTGGGAGTTTCTGAAGAAAATGATGCGGTGAGATCCCTAGTTACTTTTGTGCTGCCTGTGTTGGATTTGATAAAAATATATTTTCAGTCTATTTCAGAATCCTTTGGATAGAAAATCTGTAACTTGTTTTTGAGTCAAAATCATATTTTGAAGTTGTTTTATGTATGCGTTCTACATGCTTTCTATGAGAAAGATAAAATTAAAGTATGGGGCATTTTCATGGCGAGTTTCTAGTGTGTAACCACAGTTAAGAGTGTACTGTTATCTGCTCATAATGAGTTCCTTAAGTTCAGATCTACTGTGAACATAATCTGCTTAGATCTGTTGTTAGGAGCCCGGATTTGAACCAAGGGCTCACAAATGGAGCACTAATATGAGATCTGATATTGCTGGTGGGATTGTGTTAAAAAATGATAATAAATGGGGAACTAGCAGTTGGAACTAGTAACAGGAAATCTGAAATATTGTGTAACATGAAGATTAGGGTTTAAGCTAATTTAGATTAATTACTGTGTAAATATTAATTAGAAACAGAAATGCAACAATGACAGTAAATTACTGATCCTAATAACTTGTATTGCAATTATACGATCTCATGCAAGCTCTTGAAAGCTAGATAAAGGAAGTGTGGGTTAGGGTAGAAGAGATTGCTTTAATTTATTGGCTGAGACTAAATGACAGTGATCTGGAAGTCTGTAAACAGACTGTGCAAAGTGTCATTGAACTGTTTTGAAAATCTGGGGAGTTGAAACTGAGGGGAGGACAAAGTTGTCTAAGGCAAAGTTGCCCAAACAGATTCGCCTTCTATCAATGGCTTTGTCCTGTGTTGGGTTTTGTTGAATCTTGACTCCAGAAATTTGATTTCTGTGTCTTAAGCTTCATTGCTTGTGTTCGTAATTCCACTTTTGGGAGTGTGCAGCAGATTAGGGCTTCTCCTTCTTTCACAACCTAGCTCTCCTCAGAAGACCTAAAAAGGGTTAGCTTGATTTGGATTGAGTTGGCCGCCCAACACCTACATAACAATACTCCGAAGAGACATCAAACCAGTTCAATTCCCCAAGATTGTGAATGTGTGCAAATGTCCCATAGCAATGTGTTTGGCAATGAAGAAATCAATAGGACCTTCGTCACCTGGCAATAATCTCGTGTAGGATATAGCTTTGCAAAATGGCCTAGGGCAGCCACATAAGATGTATGCAGACTTAGTGTTGATTGATGTGCTTGAGAGAGTGATTTAGCAATTGGGTGCTTTGTTGTGATCTCCTAGGTAGTCCCCAAAGATGTGAGATAAGAGGCCCTTTGAATGGGTGGGGTAAGTGTATTTTTATAGGTGACTATTGTGAAAGATTTTCCCGCTCGATTGTCTTCGTGGTCGATTGCGCTAGCTTGTGAATTAAAAAAAAGTGACTTTTAAGACAACGGAGGATGAAGTCGTTGGCCTTAAGACAAATCTATGCAAACGGATTTGTCCATCATGGGTGACTTTGTCTTGCTAAGGTGCAAATTGAATTTTGTTAGCTAGTAAAGGTGGCTCGATGTTTGAAGGTGAGTTTTGACTGGTCAATGATGAATAACAAGTGTGACCTAGTGGTCAAGGAGTGTTGAATCGAATGAGATGCCTGTGGCTGTAGCAACTAGTCATTTAAGTGCACAATGATTAATGGGTTTAGATTAAATGCCAAGGATAGTTGTTGAAATGCTATTGGTCTAGATTTGAGGTACAACATTTTGCCCTCATTTTAATCTAGTAATTGAAAATTGCTTGATTAAAATAAAATAACTTGAAATGCAAACCCCTCCCGTAAGGGCACGTTATGTGTGAGACTAGAAAGCATGTGTTGCGTTCTCCTTTGTCTTTTACACACTTCGTGCCACATGCCAAAACGTGTGTTAAAGTCCAATCAAGATGTTTATACAAAATCAATAAATAATAAAAATAAAAAATAAAAAAGAATGAAATGCATACATTTGTATGCCACCATTATCATACGTGGATGATGCAAATGTCAAAATGTACTAGAAGTATAACAATTGAGCTTGTTAAATAAAGCCATTTCTAGCAATTGGGCCTACTAAGTGAAACCATCTCTAGCAATTGAGCCTGCTAAGTGAAGCCATGTAAATGTTGTAATGTAATGTATTGGAATAACTGTGTGCATATCATCATACAATGTCATTTGAAGTTTTTTATGTGCAATATGCATGAATGTGCAAAAAAAGTTAAAACCCCACAATATGCCCTCTTTTAAGACGAGGGATGATGCGAAGGATCCTCGAAAGATAAAGTGTTAGTTGTGTAAAATCAGATAAACATCAATGATATAAACCATATATATTGTGTCAACTAATATGGTACAATGTGTATAACGAAGATAAAAGCATTTATAAGCACACATAGTTTGTGTCATCAAAGTAGTGAAACATGTCATGATAGTGTTCATGAGAGATACGCATTTATGTACAAGTAATGTGTAGAATTCGTAAGATTTAAGCATTGTAAGAACAATTGTCTGTATCATCAAAGGAGTAAAACATGTTATGAGAGTGTTCCAACAATATTCTACATGATAACATAGAAGTGAAAAGATGAGTAGCATGATCACAACACACGAATAAACGCCTAATGGATCTAGAGCAACCTAAGACACGGCATGACGCACCATGACATAACAAGCCCATCATAAAGAGACATGACTGATAAGATGCAACAGACCTGACCAGTGTTAGAAGTGTTTGTTAGTTCGTATGCGCAAGAACAAGTATGCAACAAGCAATGGTATGGAGCCAAATGTGTAAGAAGCAGCGACATAGTGTTGACAATATAACAATGTGCCTAGAACAATATGTAATTAACAATGTAATAATCAATTGTGTATAAACAAAGCATAATGTAATAAGCAATGTCGTAATCATGAAGTAGAACAATTGATGTGCCTAGAGCAATGTGTAAGAAATCATGATCTATTAGTTGAGATGGTAAGTGCCAATGTGTATGAAGTGATGTCAACAAGCAATAATTGTAGTGTAAATTGACCATGGGGCCTAGAGTTAGAAAGCCAAACAAGCAATGTGTGCTAAGTTTGCTGTAACGATGTGTATCTAATGGAAAGAATGCCAAAGTTAAGCAATATGTCATAGGATGTTCGATTTTCTCAAGAGGTATAACACGTAATATGTCAGTAGGATGCTTGTTTCGTTTTAAAGATATATCAAGTATTGCATCGTAGAAGCAAGGGGGAAGATATGCCCCTAATGGAATGAGCATAAAGCAAATAAGCAATGAAAATAATGTGTTGACATGTAGTATGTTTAGTAGGTCGGCCTTGGTGTTGGCCATAGCATAGGAATGGTATATAGGTGGTAGTAAGGAGTAGTTAATCATCATATTGAGCACTTGAGTCTTATTGTATGGTTTGGAGGTTGCCCCCTCGAAGTGGCTAAGTATTCTACTTGCATATTGTGATCATTTATCTATATTTTGGTGTTCTTTTGTTCTATTTTTTGATATTCAATTTATCTAAGTAATTTCATTACAAGTGGTATAGAGCTTGATCTGGCCAAAATTACGTCAAAACCCTAATTGTGAAGGTTCGGCTATATCTAGAAATGGTAGTGATTTTTTTCAATTTTTTTTGGGGTGTTGCAAAATCAGTCAAGTAAGATCCTCTCCAATTTCAAGATTTTGGACTTGTTTTGCAAAAGTTATATCAATTTTAGGGTTTTTCATAAATTGGCTACCTAGGTTGCAATTTTGGGAATTTTTCAAGTTTCTTATATTTTTGGAAAGCTTTCCAAAAATTAGCTAGGGTTTTTTCTCTATGTTTTTCTCTATTCGGCCAATAAATTTACAAAACCCCAAACCCTAAATTTTTACCCTAATCCTTGTATCCCAAGACCCAAACCCTACATCATGACCGGTAGATCAACTCGAGGCCAAGGGAAAGGTCAAACAACTCTAGGAATGACTCCAAATAAGGAAGATATGGATTTGGAATCTTTAGGTTTGGAGTATTTGAGGTAGTCAATCAACTTTAGGAAAGGGTTAATAATATGGTGAGTAAGGATGACCTCAACAACAAGCTTTCATCTACTAGAAGGTAGCCTTAAGGGTGAAATGAAGATGGGGTTTGAATCAATGCGGAAGGAGATGATGCTCGCTCTTTCAAGCATGAATACTAACATGAATTCCCATTCCAGTCACATGGGTTCCTCAACAATGTACACACAAGATCCAAATCACACCAACCAAGGAGGATCCTTTACACAATCTGGTGGATCTTCTAACCAATGGTGTGGCATTATTTCGAAAGTGGAAATGTGTAAGTTTGATGGAAAGGATCCACTCAATTGGATTAACCAAATGGAGAATTTCTTTGATCTACATAGATCCCATTGGGACAAAAGGTGACCATGGCATCCTTATATCTTGAACCTGACCAACAATTTCAGTGGTATCATTGGTTATGTGCTCAAAGGAAGAAGAATGGTCTCAAGTGTCACATGGACAATTTTCATTGAAGAGCTGCAATTGCACTATAGTTCTAGTGTGTTAAAGAATTACTTCAGCCAATTAGCAAAGTTATGACAAACAGATCAATCAAGGATTATGTTCATCAATTCCAAAACCTATCCTTTGTGTGGAGAATATTACAGAAGGGTATCTGAATGACCTATTTCTTGGGGTCTTAAGGACCACATTGAGCATGAGGTGTGCATGTTTAATCCACTTAAGGTTTTTGATTCTATTATCATGGCACGTAGGGAAGAGGAAAAATTTTCTTTCAGCAAAAGGAAAACTTTCACTAACATAAAGAGACCTATAGCACCTTGACACCATCATACCCTCGGCCAATTAGACTGACACCTCAACAAATTGAAGAAAAAAAAGAAAAAGGGTTATGTTTTAATTGTGACAACAAATATGGACCAAGTCATAAATGTGAGAGAAGAAATTGTTTTACATTGAAGGGACCGGTGAGGAGGAAGAAGATGAGGAAACATCAAGTGATGAAGTGGAAAAACTAGAGGAAGACTCTGAAGAGCCCCAACTGACTATCTCATGCCATGCTCTATCTGGTATTAGCACTCCACAAACCCTTTAGGTGGTGGGTTACCTTAAGAAGCAAAAGGTGACAATATTGATTGATTTGGGGAGCACACATAATTTCATCAATAATAAATAAGTTGGAAACAAGGCTAAATTGTTTCATCTACCCAACACCTGAATTTCAAGTAATGATTGCAGATGGTGGCACAATCCAATGTTCAAGGAAATGCCATAAAATCAGACTTATGATGGGTGACTACAAAATGGAATCCACTATGTTTCGTTATTCCCATGGGTGGAGTTGATATTGTCTTAGGTGTTCAAGTGGCTCACAACTTTGGGCACCATAGAGCTAAATTTCTAAGGAGTTGTTCATGCGCTTTCATTTATGAAGGAAGACAATTTGAACTTTGAGGACTATAGGAAAAAACTCCTCAATTGGTTAGCTCTCACCAAATGTAGAAGATTCTTAAAAAGGGGGTTGAAGGATTTGTAGCACGATTGTTCTCCATGGAAGTTCAACCACCAATTATGTAGTGCATCTTGATCTTTAGAAGGTTATTGATAAACATGTAGTTGTCTTGAGGATCCTAGAGGATTGCCTCCTGAAAAGAGATCATGATCATGCCATTTAGTTAATTCTAGGAAGCCAACCCCCAACATCAAGCCTTATAGATACCCATATGCAAAAAGAGTGAGATTGAGAAGATGGTTGAGGAAATGTTGGAAATGGGTATTATCATCATAGTTAGAGTGCTTATTTTGCTCTAGTGGTGATGGTGCATCGAAAGGATGGAAGGTGGTGCATGTGTCAGACTACAAAGAACTTAACAAGTACACTATCAAAGATAAGTTTCCTATTCTTGTCATTGATGATTTGTTAGATGAGTTGCATGGTGCAATTTATTTTACAAAACTAGATCTTCATTTAGGTATCACCAAATTAGAGTAAAGAAAGAGGATATTCATAAGACAACCTTTAGAACTCATCAAGGGCATTATGAATTTCTAGTGATGCCTTTTGGTCTTACTAATGCACCATCCACATTTAGAGTTTGATGAATTTTGTATTTGACCATTCTATGGAAGTTTGTCTTGGTATTTTTGATGATATCCTAATCTACAACAAATCATGGGAGGAACATTTACATCATGTAAATACAGTCTTGGAAGCCCTAGAGAAACATCAACTATATGCCAAGCCTTGAAGTGTTCTTTTGGGGTACAGGAAGTGGAATACTTGGGCCATATTGTCTCTCATGAAGGTGTTAAGGTGGACCCTCGCAAGATCAAGGCCATGGTGGAATGGGAAGTTCCCAGAACCCTCAAGCATTTACGAGGTTTCTTAGGGCTCATAGGGTACTATCACATATTTGTAAAGAACTATGGCAGTATAACAACACACTCACAACATTATTGAAGAAAGACTCCTTTCATTGGAATGAGGAAGCTTCTAGGGCATTTGAAAAATTGAAGGAGGTGATGTGCACCACCCCGAGTGTTAGCAACCCCAATTTCTCCAAGACCTTCATAGTTGAATGTGATGCTTTAAGAAATGGGATAGGGGCAATACTCATGCAAGAAGGACATCCCATAGCATTTGAGAGCCGCAAAACTAAAAGGAAAGAATTTTTTGAAGCCCACCTATGAGAAGGAAATGATGGCAATCTTGCATGTAGTCAAACAATGGAGACCATACTTGATGGGTAGACACTTCAAGGTAAAAACTGATCATGATAGTTTAAAATACTTCTTGGAGAAATGACTATCTTTAAAAGAGAAACAAAAATGGGTCACAAAGATGTTGGGTTATGACTTTGAGATTATTTATAAGAAAGGGAAGGAAAATGTGGTCGTTGATGCACTATCTAGGAGGGATGAGTCCACAAAAGCATTGTTATGTGCCATCTCTATACTAAAGGCAGATTGGGTAGATCAAGTAAGGGAAGAATGGAAGAAAGATGCAGAGACCCACACTCTCATTCAGAATCTCAAAGGATCCAACCATATCTAAAAAATTTATATGGAAGGGTGATACATTGTGGTACAAGGACAAGTTGTATTTGTGTAAGAACTCTACACTTAAACACCATGTTCTTTTAGAGCTTCATTCTTCTCCACTAGGTGGCCATTTGGGTTCTTGAAAACTTATCATAGAGTTAAACAAGATTTCTTTTGGGAGGGTTGAAAGGAGATGTTAAAAAATTTGTGGCAGAATGTTTGGTGTGCCAATGTAATAAGGGTGAGACCATTAAGACACGGGTCTCCTATAACCCTTTTCTATTCCTAGTGAGAGATGGGAAGAGGTATCTATGGATTTCATCACAGGATTACCTAAATAGAAGGGAAAAAGTGTAATCATGGTCATGTAGTGGATAGACTTACCAAGTATGCTCATTTTTGTGCCTTGTCTCATCCTTTCATAGCTAGTACAATTGCCATCTCTTTTATGGACACAATTCAAAAGCTCCATGACATGCCCAAAATTATAGTAAGTGATCATGATCCGATATTTATGAAGTAATTTTTGGACTGATTTGTTCTCTTGTTTGGGTACCCAATTGGCCTAGAGTTCATCTTATCATCCCCATCAAGATGGGAAAACTGAGGTGGTAAATAAATGTTTGGAGGGTATCTTTGATGTTTTACTTTGGATAAACAAGAATGTTGGGTGCAATGGTTGCCACTTGCAAAATGGTGGTATAATACTTCATTTCATACTTCATCCAAAATGTCTCCATTTTTGGCACTATATGGGTACCATCCTCCATCACTCATCTCTAGCTTGAAGGTCAAACCTAAGGTGAGAGCAATCGAAGATCACATTCAACACCAACACGAGGTACTCTCTAGCCTTAGAGAGAATTTGGCAATGGCACAAAACCGCATGAAGCAACAAGTTGATCAACACCGTAGTGAGTGACACTTTGAAGTGGGAGACTTTGTTTTTGTATATGGTTATAGCCATATAAGCAGTTGTCCTTAAAAAAAAAAGAAGAAGGATAATAAGCTTGCACCTAAATACTATGGTCCTTACCAAGTTTTGCAAAAATTGGTAGTGTGGCATATAAGTTGGAGCTCCCTCAAGGAACTAAAATACATCTAGTCTTCCATGTTTCTTGCTTGAAGAAAGTCATTGGGCAACACGTTTCAACCTAGTTAGTTCTTCTTGAACTGGATGAGGAGGAAGGATCATATTGGAACCTGAAGGGATCCTTCAGACACACACCAAAAGATTGAGGACTAGAGTCATTATTGAGTATCTGATCAAGTGGAAGAATATGAATAGTGAAGATGCAACATGGGAAGATGAAGCATTTCTGCAACAACATCTAGGGATTGGCCAACATTGGGGACAATGTTGCTTTGAAGGGGGGGGCATGCTACGCCCTTAGTCCTATAGGTTATATTGGATATGTAGTGCCGACTTGTGGCTTACATAATCTCTTTTCTTGTCATATGTCATTCATTTATGCTTTCATATGTTTAGTAGGTCGGCCTTGGTGTTGGCCATATATAGGAATGGTATATATAGGTGGTAGTAAGGAGTAGTTAATCATCATATTGAACACAAATCAATTATAGCATAGAGCACACAAGTGGACAAAGCAAACATGACATATAGCATATAAGCACGAAGAAAACAAAACATATAGCATACAAGTGCACAAAGCAACCAACTCAAACAAGTGTCTAAAGTAATCAACACAAAAAAATATGCATAGTAATCATGCAAGTGCACAAAGTAGTCAATTCAGTCAATGTCATATAACAATCAAGAATATGCCACTCAAGAGCATGGAGTAGTTAAATCAATTAATGTGACACAACAATAAGAACATGTAACACGAGTGCACGGAGTAGTCATAGTAATCACAACCAATTAATAATCAAAGCTTGTAGTCACACAAGTGCATGGAGTAATTAAAGCAATCAATACAAGCAGCACATTCAATTGTTTAAGTAATCAATGATAGCCAAAATAGGAGCTCAAGGCCAATAAGAATGAACTAGTAAGAAAGATAAATACAAGTAAGCACATATCACATTTGAAGTAGTGTCCAAAAGTAAGCAATGTGATTATCCGATAAAGCATGATATAACATGTGTTATAAGTAATAAAGCCGTATGGTGTGCACAATGTACTAGTGTATATAGATATGATCGTGATAAACTTGGTTGTGTAGATGCCCCTAGTGTAGGTATGCCCCCAATGTGCTAGGCATCCCTCATGATAGAAGCCTGCAAGAAGCCGTAAGGTGCGAAAGATGTGATCAAAGTAAGCTTTATATGTAAGATGCCCCTCGACATGGACATGCATTGGGGTGGTAGGATGTAGAAGCCGTAATTTGTATGGTGGCCATGGGTTTTATTGCTTAATTCATTATATGAAGTTTGAGTGCTATGGTAGTGTAGAGTGCTAAATCCGAATTTCTAGGAGGCTCAAAGCTAGGCAATGGCGAAACATGTCACATGTAGGTCCTATTTTTGTATTTTTGCAATGTTTTATTGTTTTGGTGTTTAATGAATAATAGATGTGATACTAATGGCCTTGGGGCAATGGCTAGAAAGCGATGAAAAAGACAAGGTGGGGTTCTAGTTAAGCATTGCTCCTTCAACAATCACATTAGACTTGTGAAATGTGTTGCATTGTAGGCAACGATCTAGTTAAGAAATACGAAAGAAAATGTGAAGCAATCGAGGGTGTTGCTGATGTGTTTGCACGCGCAAGGTGCTATGTACAATGTAGGAATGCATACTACTTGGATTTGCGGCTCCGGTGGAGGATCTAGATTCTATATCAATTAGTGTAGGGATTGTGTCGTAGGAGAGGGGACTAAATAAAATCATCACCAAGATCGGAAAAGTAATCACGTGCGTTATAATAACCGGTTTGTCAATAGTAATGTTACGAAGCCGGGTCATAAGTAGTCATTGTGTTATGCCCTTAATCCTAGGTCATATATCGGATATGTATAGCTGACTGTGGCTAACATAATCTCTTATCATGTCATATCACATTTATTTATGCTTTCATGTGCTTAGTAGGTTGAATTTGGTGCTTTGAATAACATAATAGGGCATATCTAAGAGTACCTAGTAGATGATCATCATATTGAGTGAGTCTTATTTTATGGTTTGGAGGTTGTCCCGTCAAAGTGGCTAAGTCATTCTAATTGCATATTGTGATCATTTCTCTATATTTTGGTGTTCCTTGGTGCTCTATTGCTGTTGATATTCAGATCTATCTAAGTATATTCATTAGAAGTGGTATCGAGCTTTGAGTTGGTCCAGAATTAAGTCAAAACCCTAATTTTGAAGAGTTGGCTACATCTCCAAAATGGCGGCGACTTTTTCTGCAATTTTTAACTAAAGTTGCAAAATCTGTCAAGGGTCTCTCCAAAGTTCAAGATTTTTGAAGTTGGCCATCTCTTGATTGGGCCCTATCTTTGTGGGGGAGAATTCTCTATAGTGACTTGTTTTGCACAAGCTATATTCTTTTTAAGGTTTTTCTTAAATTTGTTCCATAGGCTGTAATTTTTAGATTTTTTCTAAGTTTCTTACAAATTTGGAAAGCTCGAAAAAAATTCGTTAGGGTTTTTTCCTTAGGTTTTTCTCTATTCGATTGGAAACCATCTTTAATCCAAAACCCTAAATCCCTACTATAAGCTCCGCACCCCAAACCTTAAGCCCGAACCCCAAATATAAAAAGCCATGATAGGTCCATGAACTAGAGGGAAATGTAAGGGTAATTGCCACTCCTGTATAAATAATCATGATATGGATTTGGAAGGACTTATTGAATCCTCATACCTAGGGTGTTCCTCAACAAATCATAGAGGCAAGCTTAGCTTAAACGTGACCTTCGCAATATGTAATCAATTGTAGTGACAAAAGGTGATGTTAATGTCGACTTGAAAACAATGGAATCAAAACTCATGGCAGCCATTTCTGGTCTTCAACCACAGGCCACCAACTCCTAACTAGGTCAATCAGTTCCCACCATCAACCATACCTCTAATTTGACACAACCACATCACTTGTCCTATTCTAATGTGGGAGTAGAAACATGATGCCAAAAGTGGAGATGAGGAAATTTGATGGTACCAATCCAATCACTTGGATCAACCAAATGGAGATTTTTTTGATGTGCATCAAATTCCAAGTGGACAGAAGGTGGTATTGACATCCTTGTATTTGGAACAGAACAATTCATTTGGTATAGATGGATGTGCGAGTAGAAGAAAAAGGGTCTCCCTGTTACTTGGTCAATGTTCATAGATGAGCTTCAGTTGCACTACAATAATAGTGTTACAAAAACTATTTTAGTCAAAGAGCAAAGCTGCATCAAACAATGACAATCAAGGATTATATATAACTGTTCTAAACTTTGTCCTTACGTGTGGAGGGCATCTTAGAGGATCATATAAATGATCTATTCTTGGGTGGTCTTAAGGATAGCATCCAACTTGATGTTCGCCTACTTAATACAGGTTTGATATTAAAATCCATGATAGTTGCTCGTCGAGTGGAGGAAAGACATGATTAAACAAAAGATTTTCACTTCTAGCAAGGGGAGTATGGTTCCAACACATTTAGTACCTTAGCCTACCAAACAGAGTTTTCAAAAAATTGAAGAGAAATGAGAAAAAGCTTATGTTTAAATTGTGATAGTAAATATATTAAAGGAAAGAGATGTGCTGAAAAGTTGTTCTCGCAAACTAAATGGTTCCAACACATTAGTACCTTAGCCTACCAAACAGAGTTTTCAAAAATTGAAGAGAAATGAGAAAAAGCTTATGTTTGAATTGTGATAGTAAATATAGTAAAGGAAAGAGATGTGCTGAAAAGTTGTTCTACATTGAGGCCATTAATGATGAAGTCAAAGATGAAACAAAAGTAGAGGTGGTGGATGAATTAGGGTTTGGAGATTCTCAACCAACTATTTCTTTCCATGTAATGTCGGTGTTATCTCCCCACAAACCCTCAAGGTAAGGGGTATTTTAAAGGAACATAAGGTAACAATATTGATTGACTGGGAGTACACATAATTTTATCAATATAAAGAGTTGGCGACACGTCTAAACTACTTTATTTTTATAGCTCTAGAATTTTAGGTCATGGTTGCAGATGGAGGCACTCTCAATAGTTCGAGGGAACGACATAGTATCAAACTTGAAATGGGAGACTACTGAAGAGCACACACTAATAAAATATAACAATTGCACAACACAAGATTTATGTGGAAATCCTTTGGGAGAAAACCACATAGAAAAGATTGCTTGGATCTATTGTCCAAATCTAGCCTAAAATATCTCAATATACATTCGTAGGCACCAACCTACTAGAGACACCAATCCTCAATGTTGAGCATCAACTTAGTTAGTTTGTGAGCACCAACTCACTGGAGACACCAATCCCCAATGCCGAGCACCAACTCAGCTAATTTGTAGGCACCAACCTATTGGAGACACCAATCCCCAAATTGTGAGGCACCGACCTCAACAATACATAGATCCACCTTTTGTAGTTGCTTCTTCAACCTGATGATAACAATTCAATCATTTTCTTTATACACACAGATCAAATCATTCTTCCAACATGGATACTGGTCCAATTAATGAAATCAGATCGCTTTATATTTCTATTCTTCTTTGCTGTTCACACTTTCATCTACACGCTCCACTCAGAATTCTGCTTTTAATGATTTCTTTGTAATGCTGCTCCACCTCTACTCAGACTCACAACTCGCTCCATTCTTCACTACACAGTCGCCGCTCTTCTGAGTTATGTCATCGCTGTTTCCTTCTTCATTGTCAAGTCTCCATGCTCTACTTGCTCCTCCTTCCTCTTTTGCAATCTGCCATTTCAATCTGCTTGATTTTTCTCTTCCATTTACTTTAGCAAGTCGCCATTACTCCATACTCTATACACAGAACTGAGATTTAAGAATTTATCTTCATGATATAGCTCCACAACTTCCTTCTCTACCTTTTCATTTTCTCCATGCAGGCACACTCCCTTCACAGCTTCACTCTACTCATATTCCATGCTCTCCATTACCCTCATTCATCATATAATGATTCTACATCTCCTTTTATACCTGTGCATTCTCTTAAACATTTGTACCAAGACAAGATGAAGGTCAGCCATAGTTAACACAAAACAGATCAATGCCAAAACATAAGCAGGGTCGTCAATTGAATATAAATGCATGGAACATTTTAGTGCTAAAACAGAGGAAAAAGGCCAAAACACCAAAACAGGTCTTATAATCAAATATGATAAACATATCACTCCAAATGTATCAATGCGGCCCTAGACCATTCAAGTGTAGCCTCAAACCAATATGCTAGCTCAAACTAATTCAACAATCAACACCTAACTGTCATACTGCGAACTAGCACCAAACAAAAGACATTGCTAGCAATCTCCAAGCCAATTCTTCTAACTATTCTAGACTGATCATGCTACGAGCTATGCCTAGCTCACCAAGAACATACTTCAAGCTCTGAACCATTACACTTCAAGCTCCTTGATCATTTACATCAATGACAACTCTGGTCAGACTCTGAAGCTATAGGAATAGACTCTGAATTGAAAATTGAAATTGAAAATTGGATTTTTTGTCTTTTTAATGAGATTTTTAACTAGTAAGCTAGTGAACTGCACTAAGCTTAGAATTTGTGGGAATGAGAGAGGAGATATGGCGTATGGGTACTCAAAATGAATCTCTCAACCTATTTAAACACAATTATAACCTCGGTTGAGCCTTACACAAAAATCAGACGTTTTGGCCAAAATACAGTTTTTGGGCCTCTTTAAAGGAAACACACATATACATAAACTACACAAAACTCCATGGGATGAGCTTGGCTTTCTTATTACTTGAAATTCAGATCACAAACACCTTAAATGATCATATTACATACTCAACAACATTCTTTTTGGGCTAAAACACTCTATTGGAGCTTACAGATGTTTTTACAAACACTTAGGCATATTTTCAGTGCCTCAATACTCTCTACACTGTAGGAATTTTTATTGGGTTTTTTGCTGTTCCATCTACCTCAAAAACGTATCATGAATGTGGGTTTAGATCTTCCCCTCATGGTCTCGGTCACCTCTATCAATAACTCCCCAAAAATGCCTCCTTTCTCTTTTTCTTTCATTTTTTTTGTGTTTTTCTTGCTGCTGCCCTCTTTCCACTTTTTGGCTGCATTTTTCTCATCTCTTGGGCATCCCAAAACGCCTCCCCTCGAGTAATTCGAACAACCATGACGAAAAATGTTTTTAGACCTCTCATGAGTGTTTTTGGGCTGATTTTCATGCATGTGTAACTCCATTTTCAGGTCTTCTTTTCCCAACCACTTTGGCTACACCATGTCCATATAAAAACAATCAAACCCATATAATTTATTTTTGCTGAGGTGGCCCAAGACTCTCCAATCAATAACATATGTATGCCAACTGTTTGACAAAATGCCAATTAAGAGAGCCAAAATTTGAGATATATATATTTTGGTGACGCAAGATTGCATACTCCTACATCAAACACCTAGGGTAATTGAATTTTTCCATGGGCTCTTGCTCATGAACCTGTTTTGAGCTCCTCAATTGATTTTCCATGTTTGGCAACTTCAGATGCATTCATCCAAGTTGCATCTTCAACTGCTCGGTCTTTCCATTTCACCAAGTACTCATAGTACTTGTTGCCTCTTGTTTTCTTGTTGATCCGTATGTCCAGTATGGCTTCCAACTCTTCCTTTTCCTTTTGTGGTAATTGATCCTTCCAATCAATGGCTGAAAAATCCATGTTTTCTCCTGTCTCACTTGTTTGTCTTGCCACATATGGGTACAAATCAGCTACATTGAAGATAGGTGAGATATCTACTCCATCCGGCAACTCAATTTCATAAGCATTTGCTGAGAACTTCCTCAAAATCTTACAAGGCCCGATTTTTTTCCATTTGAGCTTGTTGTATTCTCCTTTCGGAAACCTCTCTTTACACAAATGTGCCAAGACCAAGTCCCCAACCTCAAAATTTAGCTCTCTCCTTCTCATATCAACATGTTTCTTGTATTTTCCAGCACTCTCTACAAGTATCTTCTTCACTTCCATATGCACATCGTGCATAGCTTGAGCATACTCCTCACCTTTGACACTTCTCCTACTCATCTCAGCTGTACTCCTCAACTCACATACACCTCTAGGGCTGTTCCCATACACAATTTGAAAAGGATTCGTACCTGTACTCCAATTGACACCAATTAAACATCTTAGCAAGTTACCAAGACTCAAGTTCACTACTTCCATTTGCCCATCTGTTTGAGGGTGATAGGCTGAATTGAAGTCCAACCTCGTGCCCAACTTCTTCCATAGTGTCCTCCAAAAGTGCCCAACAAACTTTGTGTCTCTATCTGATACAATACTTCTTGGCAACCCATGTAATCTTACAACTTCTTGAAAGAACAAATTAGCAATATGTGTGGCATCACTAGTCTTCTTGCATGCTACAAAGTGAGCCATCTTTGAAAATCGATCAACAACAAATATAGAATCATTACCTCGTTGTGTTCTTGGCAAACCAAGAACAAAATCCATGCTCAATGCATCCCACAGTCTATCCAGAATAGGCAATGGCTGATACAATCCCGTATTTTGACCTTTTCCCTTAGCAAGTTGGCAAACTCTACATCCTTGCACAAACTTCTTCACATCCATACTCATTTGTGGCCAATAATACTTGTCACTCAGTTGTGCTAAAGTCTTATCAAGCCCAAAATGACCAGCAAGACCTCCACTATGTTTTTCTTTCAAAAGGCTCTCTCTCATGGAACCTTGAGGTATGCACAACCTCCTTCCTTTGAACAAGAAGTCATCATGAATCACACAGTCCAGCCATGGAGTTCTGTCCATTCCCGTTGGTTTCATGCACGCTGTCCATGCATCTCTAAAATCCAAGTCCTCATACAAATCCTTCATTGAATCAAACCCAACCACCTCTACCTTGAGCTCATTCAAAACAAGAGCTCATCTACTCAAGGCATCTGCAACTCTATTGGACTTCCCACTTCTATGTCTCAAAACAAAAGAATAACTTTGAAGAAATTCCACCCATTTCATGTGCCTTTGATTGAGTTTACCTTGGTTATTTATGAATTGCAAAGCATGATTGTCTATGTACAAAACAAACTCTTTGGCAGCAAGTAGTGCTGCCACTTCTTGAGAGCTTGCACCATTGCATAGAACTCTTGGTCATAGACTGAATACTTTTCTTAGATTCATTCAACTTCTCACTAAAATAAGCAATGGGCCTACCTTCTTGACTTAAAACCGCTCCTATGGCTATCCCACTTACATCACAATCAACTTGAAACACTTTTCCAAAGTTTGGCAAAGCTAACACCGGCTGTTCCGTCACCTTTTTCTTCAAAAATTGAAAGCTATTCTCTACTGCAACTGTCCATTGAAACTTCTTTTTGTCTCCTTTCATAGTCTCCGTAATTGGTGCACATATGCCACTAAAGTTTCTAATGAATTTTCTATAGAAACTTGCCAACCTGTGAAAACTCCTTGCCTCAAACATACTCCTTGGTGAAGGCCACTCTACAATTGGTCTCACCTTTTCGGGGTCCATTTTAAACCCATCTTTCGAGACCATAAATCCCAAATATATCAGCTCCTATTGCATGAAGTAAGTTGATTGACAATGTTTCTTCCATCAGCTTATTCAAAACCAACCTCAAATGCTTCAAACGCTCCTCTTTAGAATGACTGAAAATTAGAATATCATCTAAATAAACAATCACAAACTTACCTGTAAATGGCTTCAATACTTCATTCATGAGTCTCATGAATGTGCTTGGTGCATTTGACAAACCGAATGGCATAACCAGCCACTCATACAATCCATCATTCATCTTGAATGCAGTCTTCTACTCATCACCTTCTCTTATTCGAATTTGGTGATACCCACTTTTCAAATCTATCTTGGTGAAGTACTTGGCACCACTCAAACAGTCCATTAAGTCATCCATTCTTGGCAATAGAAACCTATACTTGATGGTGATTTTGTTTATGGCTCTTGAATCCATACACATCCACCACTCTCCATCTTTCTTTGGTGCTAACATGGCTGTGCACATGGGCTCAAACTCTCTTGGATCAAACCCCTTTTCAATAGCTCTTGAACTTGTCTCTTGATTTCTTCATTCTCCATTGGAGTTAACCTATAAGCTGCCTTGTTTGGCAAGCTTGCTCCCGACACTAGATCCATATGATGGCTAATGCTCCTCATAGGTGGTAGTCCTTCTGGTAACTCACTTGACACAATGTCAACATAGTCTTCCAACAAATTCTGAATTTCTAATGGAAGATCACTTACCTTAGTGGCTGTCACAACTGATATTGGCTTTGGAATCAATGCATAACATGTATCCTCCTTTTCACCTTCAAGAACTCTTTACCGGAAACTAGTTTAATTTTTGTGATTGCTGTCCACCTCATCTCTTTTATCCTTCAATGGGTTCAATGTGAACCTCTTCCCATCCTTCAAAATGGTGTAGGTGTTCGCTCTTCCATCATGCATGACTCTTTTATCAAAATGCCATGGCCTTCCCAACAACACGTGACACACATCCATGGGCATAATGTCGCATAAAACATCATCTTTGTATGAACCAATTTGGAAGCTTACCATACATTGCTCATTCACCAACACTTGATGGCCCTTAAGCAACCATGATACCTTGTATGGAGTAGGATGTACTAACTGTTTCAGCCCAAGCTTTTCAACCATCTCTTGAGAAACCAAATTATCTGTGCTACCGCTATCAATCACTACCTTACAACATTTATCTCCCGATTTGCAAATAGTCCGGAATAAATTCTTCCTTTGTGCTGGTTCATTCACCTCCTTGGCTGGTTTCAACGACACTGTTTTCATCAATAGTGCCTCCTTGTTTTGGCTCTTCCGTGTGTGTTGGAGACCCAACACTCTCTTCATCAACATGAGCAATATGATTGCTCATTTCAGTCCTCCTACCACTGTTTTGAGGGTCTTCGGACACCCAACAGCTCTATGTCCAACATACTTATTGCACCTGAAACACTTACCTACAAAGCCTCTACCTCTACCTCTTCCAAAGGATCCTCTCCCTCTAGAAGAATAGCCTCCTCTTGCACTATAATTCTGATTTTGAGAGCTGTTAGCTTCTCTATCATTTGTTTGTTGTCCTCTTCCTCCGCTAGAAGACCTCCCTCTACCTCTAGAGTTCATTTGTTGCTTCCTTGACAACTTCTCTTCTGCCTTCAATGCACATTGATAGGCTTCTTCCATGGTTCTTAGGTTCAACAAACTGATTTCATCTTGAATTGTAGGACGCAACCCATTCACATATCTTGCTACCTTCTCTGGATCATCCTCAACATGACCAGCCCGTATAGCGAGTCTATAAAACTCCTCAGTGTAGTCCTTGATGCTCATCTCCTTTTGTTTCAAATTCTGCAATTTTCTGAACAAACACATGATAATCACAAGGCAAGAACTTGGCCTTCAACTTTGTCACCATTCTATCCCAAGACTTGATTTTCTCTTTACCTTTCCTCTCTCTCAGTTTGCACATGATCCCACCATAAGGATGCATGACCCTTAAGTTTGGTACAAGCAAACTTTACCTTCTTAGGCTCCTCCATTGACTTGTAGTCAAAGTATTTCTCCATCTCTATTATCCAATTTATAAGCTCTTCAGAGTTCAAACTTCCATTGTAGCAAGGTGTATCCAACTTTGGCTTACTACCAATCTTTGCAACAACTCTGAGAAATCTAGTCTCAGCTTCATTCTCCATGTCTTCCACCCCAAGCTCTTGAGCTTCTGTTTCTTCATCATCACTCACATCTTCAACATGAGTTCCCCTTCTTTGTGCTGTCTCCATTGCATCCAATCTCACTTGAATACCTCTCATCATCTCCGTCAGATTTGCAATTCTTGGTCCTCTTACTCTTGCTGCTCTTCAAACAACATTTTTTTGAGCCATCTCTTCACGCACTCGCAGGCTTCTTTTTCACAACTTGCCAATTGATTCAGCTGACCTTGCTTTGATACCAATTGATGCAGTCTAGGTTGGGGGCCAAATGAATGGCAACCAAGTCCTAGCAGCTAAAATATAACTTTTCTATGGATGCACCATCCATTTCATGTTATCCAATATCTTTCAGAGGCCGTCCAACTGAAAATTGGATTCACTGTCTTTTTAATGAGATTTTTAACTAGTAAGCTTGTGAACCGCACTAAGCTTAGAATTTGTGTGAACAAGAGAGGAGATATGGCATATGGCTACTCAAAAAGAATCTCTCAACCTATTTAAATTTTAAACACAATTATAACCTCGGTTGAGCTTTACACAAAAATCAGACGCTGTGCTGGCCAAAATACAGTTTTTGGGCCTCTTTAAAGGAAACACACATACATAAACTACACAAAACTCCATGGAATGAGCTTGGCTTTCTTATTACTTGAAATTCAGATCACAAACACCTTAAATGATCATATTACATACTCAACATTCTTTTAGGGCAAAAACACCCTATTGGAGTTTACAGATGTTTTTACAAACATTTCAGCGTATTTTCAGTGCCTCAATACTCTCTACACTGTAGGAAGTTTTATTGGGTTTTTTATTGTTCCATCTACATCAAAACCCATCATGAATGTGGGTTTAGATCTTCCCCTCATGGTCTTAGTCACCCCAACCAATAACTCCCCAAAAATGCCCCTTTTCCTCTCTTTCTTTCACTTGTTTTGTGTTTTTCTTGCTGCTTCCCTCTCTCCACTTCTTGGCTGTGTTTTTCTCATCTCTTGCACATCCGAAAGTGCCCCCTTAAGAAATTCGAGCAGTCATGGTAAAAACGTTTTTGACCTCTCACGAGTGTTTTTGGGCTGATTTTCATACATGTGTAACTCCATGTTCAAGCCTTCTTTTCCCAAACGGTTTTGGCTACACCATGTCCATATAAAAACAATCAAACCCATATAATTCATTTTTGTTGAGGTGGTTCGAGACTCTCCAATCAATAACATATGTATGCCAACTATTTGACGAAATGCCAATCAAGAGAGCCTAAATTTGAATTTTTTTACATTTTTTTGGTGATGCAAGATTGCATGTGAACCTGGATGCTCTTGCATCACTAAAGCATTAAAAAATTGTGTAAATATGAAATAAGATCAAATTATGACAATATCATAATAAATAGTTAGATTCTAAATCATGTTAGATTATAACTGTAAATTACAATAACATAGATGAGATAGATAAGTAAAGTAAAAGTAAGGGTTAAGAGGATTGCACCGATTTCAAATTGAGATTTAATGACAATGATATACGAATGTGCAAGAAGGGTGTGTAGGTTGTCGTCGAGCCGTGTTGAAAATTTGGGAGTGTAATTTTTAATGCAAGACGAAGTTGCCTGATTTAGAAAAAGTCGTTCAGGATTGTCTCATGTTGATGATTTTGTTGTGTGTGGCTTTGATTCAAATCCCGCCTCTGCCATTGTGTTCCTTTGTGTTTGTAACATTGTTTTTTGTGGATAAAATATTGCAATCGTAGTTGTGCGGTTGATCAGGACTTCCTCTTTTGTTTTGCTTGAGGACCTAAAAAGGGGTTAGCATTTTTGGGTCGAGTGCCACCTACCATGCTTAGGTAACAATACTCCAAAGAGGCATCAAACCCTCTTAGTTCCCCACCCAATGTATGTGTGCAAGATGTATATTGCAATTGGTTTGGCAATGAAGACCCTAATTAGTACCTCTGACACCGACAATGATCTTTGGTTTGTGAGATGTAGCTTTGCAAATTGACCTAAGATAGTCATGTGTAATGTATGCAGACTTAGAGCTGGCTGAATATGCTTGAGAGATTGATATAACAATTGGGTGCTTTGTTGTGATCTCCTAGGTAGCCCAAAGATGTGAGAGTTTAGATTCATAGAATGGGTTAGATTAATGTCCTTTTATAGGTGACCGTTACAAAATTTCCCACTCAAATGACACATGACCAACTAGGCTAACTCGTGCATTTGAAAATGTGATTTGTTAGAGTTAGAGCTTTGGAGGATGGAGTCATCGATTTAGGTCAAAGTTGGCGAGCCAAATTTTTCCTTCATGGCTGACTTCGTCCGAGCGCAAGGCAAAATGCAAACTGTTAGAGGGAGATGGTGGCTAGATGTCCAAAGATGTGTTTATTCTGAGAATGAGCTTTTGACTAGTCAATGTTGGATAACAAGTGTGACTTAGTGGCCGGCAATGCTAGTTGAGCAAGGGATGTGTAGGAATTAGTCAATTTAGTACACAATGAGTTATGGGTTGAGATAAATGGCAAGTATCAATTTTTCAAATGCTGAAAATCTAGATTTAGGTATCTACATGTGCCCCGATTTGAATTTAGTAATTGAAGATTACTCAATTAAAATATAAATGAAATGGAATTCTCCCACGAGGACAAAGGCATGTGCGATACTAGAATTTGTGCTCTCCCTTCTCCTTTGTGTGCTATACACATGAACGTGTTTGCCACATGCAAAACGTGTATTAAAGTCCAATCAAGATGTTAATACAAAATCAGTAAATGACATAAATTTAAAAGTAAAAGCATAAAACGTGCACATTTGTTTGCCCCGGTGTTGTATGTGAGAGAAAAGTAAATTGAAAAGAGAAAATACATGAAATTTATACATCTATTTTAACCCGGTGCTATATGTGAGGGAAGAGTAAATGAACATAAATGAGACAATAACAATTGGGTGTGCTATGTGAAGCCATGTAAACAATGCAACAATTGGGCTTGTTGAGTGAAGCTATGTAAACCATCTTCAACAATTAGGTCTCATTGAGTGAAGCCGTGTAAACGATTCGCAACAGCTTGGCTTGGGCTTGCTGATTGAAGCCATGCGTAAATATCGTGATGTAATAGTCGCGTCAATGTCTTGATGTAATAATTGTGTATATCATCATACGTTTCATCTGAAGCATTGCATTTGAAATTTGCATGAATGTGTTAGAAAACCCCATAATATGCCCCCTTTGAGATGATGGAAATGATAACATAGCTCAAAAGAGAAAGCGTTACTCGTGTAAAAATGTAGTACAGCAACATGATTAATGATATAAACCAAGGAAAATATGTATATGTCATGAGATAAAAGCAATTTAGCACAACTATTGTGTAGTATTCGTAAGATAAAGCAATGTGATATCCAACAATGTGCATGATCATAGGAGTCGACATGTCATGATAGTGTTCATGATAGATTTAGCAAATCTAGCTCAAGCAATGTGTAGAAGTCGTAAGATAATAACAATGTAAGCTCAATAATGTTCTTAGTGATATTCAACAAGATAACTTAAAAGTGATAAGATGAGTAACATGATAACAACACACGACTCAATGCCTAATGGATTCATAGTGACCTAAGACATGGCATGACACAACATGACATGATAGGCCTATCGTGAAAAAACATGACTAACAATGTGTGATAAACTTGAGCAATGTTAGTGGTTTTAGTTGGTTAGTTTGGGTGTGCAAGGACATGTATGCAACAAGAAAACAAGTGTGTAATAAGCTAGTGATAAGCATCATGTAGTAAGCAATAAAAAAATAACCAATTTTCATGGAGCAATGTGTAACAAGCAATGCCAAAATCATATAATACAACAATCAATGTGTTTAGAGCAATGTTTACTAAGCAATGTCATAGACAATCAATATGTGTGCGCCTTGTGTAACAAGTAATGATCTAAATTGATGTGTGTAACCATCCAAAGTGCCATGAGCAATGTGTAATAACTAGTGATCTATCATTCAAGATGCGAAAAGCCAATGTGAAAGAAGCTATGTCAACAAGCAATAATGGTAGCGTGAAATAACCTGCAGGACTTGAAACTTGAAATGCAATCGGGCAATATGTCAAGCAAGTATGTGAATAATCCATGTGTGTCAATTAATGTGTACAAAATGCAATGTGTGTCAAAACAATGTATATTGTAAGCTATTTCATAACAATACGTGTCTAACGACAATAACTCAAACGAGTAAGCAATATGTCAAATGATGTGTTATTTTGTTAAAGATGTAGCAAGAAATGTGTCGCAAGTATGTTTCTTATGTGCTAAGAATATAACAAGTATGTATCGTAAGAAATAGGAGGGGTAGTTTGCCCCCAATATAGATGAGCATAAAACAAACAAGTAATGAAAATCACACATAAACGTCCATGTATATGAGCAAACATAACATAGAGCACACAAGTGTACCCAATAAACATAACATAGAGCACACCCAAACAAGCTTTGACAATCACACATAAACATCCATGTTTATGAGCAAATATAGCAAACATGGTGTGCAACATACAAGCAAGAGCAAACACAACAGATAACATACAATTGCACGGGAAAAACAAAGCAAATACTATCACAAGCCAAACAAGTGGCTAAAGCAAACAAGGGAGACAATATTGTATAATAATTGTTGTCCAAAATTACACCCCATGTAATTTTGAACAACTAATCAAAACAACTTGACCATTGTTTTGCTTTGAAAAAGCAGCCATGGACACGATTCGGTTTTCGCGGAATGCAGAAACTTAGTGTTGCGTAGGTTCTCCTAACCCTTTGAACAAAAGAATGTGAATTTTAGGGACTTAGGCGAGTTTTGGTGATTTTAGTGTCTGCGCAAGTTATTGAACATTTGTGGCACTAAGAAAATTAAGTTCCCTTTGAGTTGAGGTCGGACAAAATACCGCAAAGTTGCATATTCGCAGGAAATTGAAGAAATCAGCCAAGTTTAAGAGCCATAGAACACTAATCTAGTGTTTTGTGGGTTCACCGATTTAGAGTGTTTCATGGGTTTTCTCAAACTTGCGGAACAAAGAAAATAGCCGTAAGGACAAAAGCCACTGGTTGAAGAGTTAGACCCTCGTGGGTGGTGCAAAGTATTTTTGCTCATCAAGGCAAGCAAGGGGGAGTTGCGAGGATCCGAGGAAGAGAACTATTTGAAATACCATAGTAAAAATCACGAAATGAAGTTCTCAAAGCCGCGCGGACTTCGAACTCGAGAGCCAACCACCCCAACCACTAGAATTTAATGAAGTATGGCGCCGTTTTGTGCAGTCTGATGGCGTGCAATAGACTCAAGAGGTCATGTTGTGGTTGTTGGCTGCATTTGGGGCGTCCATGCTTGTACTACAAGCAAGCTCTGCAAGAATTCATGGTGCCCACTCTTATTCAATACGCTTTCAGAAGGGTCAGTTCCAGCTTGGTGGTCATTTCTCTTCTCTCCTTCTCTTTATTCATTCCATGAATTGTATAAAGGCATGTGCTTGTGCACTTTGTCGGGGTTCTTCTCCTTTTCCTTAGCGTATTTCGAGCTCTTCTCTGTGAAACTTGAAACTTTATGTTGCCGACCTTTGTAACTCGTGAATGGTGATTTCCTTGCCTCAACTCTGTATGTAAGCTATGAAGTATTGATCAATGTAAGTGTGGTTTAGTTCTTTCCTTCGAATACATTATATTTGATGTGAATATTTCACTCTCTCTCTCTCTCTCTCTCTCTCCCTGCTACCTTGGAATTATTAGAGTTAGATTAGCTCTAGGAGTAGTTTTAACATTAGAAGTAGGTTGTGCTGTGTGGGTTTTCCAAATCCACGTAGCAAGGAAGCCGACCTTCTCTGGAGGTCTGTCTCAAGCCACAAGTCCCACACTTGGAGACAATCCCATGTTGCCTTAAAATCCCGGATTTTCATGATTCAAGGCAGGGTGCAATTTTGAGCTCTAACAATAATCACACAATTGAATAGAGCGATCAATGCCAAATGTCATACAACAATCAAGGGAGTGCAACATGCCGATGTGCGAAGCGATTAAATCAATCAATGTCACACAACAATCAAAACATGTAAAATATAATTCTATAGAACGGTTAAAGCAATTATTGTCCCAAAGCGGTCAAGGAACTCAACACATAAGTGCTCAAAGCAATCAAGTCAAACAATGTCATAAAGCAAGTAACGATGTACACAATCGAGTAATGGGAGCAATTAATTTTGTAAGCAAGTAGTGTAGTGTGAGCAATCAATCGTGTATGGAAGTAGTGTCGTGGAAGCAAGCAATCAATAGCCAAAACATGAGCCAAGGGCCAATAGTGGTGAACTAATATAAGTAGTGAAGCATGTAAGAATAGATCATAGTCAAGTGAGTACTAGTCTAGAAGTAAGCATTGTGTCATCGGTAAAATTTCATAAATCACCTACGCAAATGGTAAAGCAATATGGTGCATGCAATGGATTAGTGTTGAGAGACGTGGTCATGACAAACTTATTGTATAGGTGCCTCGACATAGGTAATGCCCCAATGTAGTAAGAATTTCTTGAGATAGAAGGTCATGTAAGAAGTGTAAGGTGCGAAAGATGTAATCAAAGTAAGCTCGGGATGTAAGATGTCATTCAATGTGTATGTGCCCATGAGGTGGTAATGTATATAATGTCCAAGGGTTTTAAGCGCTTGATTCATTCTTATGAAGGTTGAGTGCTAAAGTAGTGTAGAGTGTTGAATCCAAATGATCAAAAGGTTCAAAGCTAGGCAAGGATTGAGCACGCCACATGTAGGTCTTGATTTTGTACTTTTGTGTTATCTTGTTTTTGCATTTTTAGATTAGTAGATGCAAAATGCAAATGCGAGACTAATGGCCCTGAGGCGGTGACTAGAGTGAAATAAGGAAGGGTGGGGACTCGGGCACGTATTGCTCCCTCAATAATGCATCGTTGGGTAGTGATGGGGTTTTGGGTAAGTTGTTCCCTCCACAATCACATCAGATTTGTGAGAAATGTGTTACCTCGTTGGGTCGGTGACAGGGTCCTAGGTAAATTATTCCCTCAAAAATCACATCGACTAGTGAGAAATGTGTTGCCTTGTCGGGTTACTCCTTAGTTAAGAACCGGGGAGGAAGTGCTATAATGTGTGTATGTGAAGTATTATATACCATAAAGGTATGTGTGGTGCTAGATGTGCGTATCGTGCAAAGGATCAATGACCATAGGTGTAGCAATTGTGTCGGGCGTTGTGAAAACAAAAGTATTTGGGGTATCTCGAATCAAAAATGACCCCGAGTTGTATGATATCTAGCAATCCGATTTGCGGATGTCACCGTAGTTTCTCGTTGAGGGCCAAATGGTGGTTGTAGTACGAGGAGAATGTGGTGTGGTGTTCTCGATGGGTCATGCTTGCAAGTTTGTGATGGAGCCATTACTCGATGCATTGGTCGAGAAGACTCTTGATGGATTGGACCTTACAACAAGTATAGGATTTCACTTATCTTGCTTTCTTTCGTGGAAATGGAAGATAGTGTGGCCGTCTTAGTATCACAACTATGGGTGTGATATTGTTCAAGGAGTTCATATTGCTTTTGAAGCTTGACGTGTGATCGAATATCAACCATAACATTGTCATCTTCAAGTGTTGGTGTAAATTGGTGAATTTTTTGTGCAAGAAGCTTTTTGTTTTGGGGAGAGATCGTATACTTGGCTTACTCCAAATGAGTTAGAATTGTCATATTATTCTCCAAATTTGATGGGAGTGAAGTTGAGCTTAACAAACATGTTATCGATATTATTGGGAACATATTCTTCATCATCGAAGTCATCATGGCATTGTTGCTTAGTATCTTGCATAGTAACAAGTGGTGGCGTTAGTAGAGTTGTTGTATCTCTATTAGAGATAGTATTGGCTTTAGGTTGCTCTTGTTGTTTGGGTGCGTTGAGCGTTTGAATCGCGATGGGTGATGTAAGTGGCTATAAGAGAGGTTGAGATGCACTAGTTTGTGGGATAGAGTTATCATCAAAGTCCACCAATTGACAATATTTGCAAGGACCGTTGTTTGTAGGGCACGAATATTTGTATCCATTGTGCATTTATTTGAGACATTGGTGTAATGTGGATGGAATTGCCTCCATGGCATGACTCTATGGTCATCCCAATAATAAATTATAGTTCAAATCTGATGGCATGACATGGAATTGCGTGGATATAGTCATAGGACCTAAAGTAACAAGGTATGTTATGGTAACAATTGTTGGACAAACCACATTATCGAATCCTTTGATTTGCGTGTCAGAATTTACGAGAGGTTGTGTCTCAGGCCCATTGCGGTTAAGAAAGCTATACTCCATATCTTTGAAGCCTGATTCGTTATTGATAAGAGTGCATTTTACCATTTTTGTGAAAACTTGAACTTGGATGTATAAAGGTGAGTTGAGGTCTACAATGTGTTGTGGTGACAAATCCTCTTTGTTGAACAAAATGTGGTGACCACTATCCTTAAAAGTGTTCACAAGAGATGCAAAATATGCGGAGTTCTTCATTAGTCGAAATAGTGGCTTGTTTGAGTGCATGGCACACAATAGACATATTTGCTTTCAAGAATAGAAATGCGAACTTGAGTATTCTTTAGTTGATCCAAGAGGTTGTATTCTTTGTTAGGAGCAGCCGGAGCTTTAGGTGGTGGAGGAATAATCGGGTTTGTGTTGGTAGTGTTGCCTCCACTAGGAAGAGAGTTATTGGGAGGTCTACTATGTCTGTAGTGACTACGACCACCTCATTGGTAGCCGTGTGGCTGATCATATATACCGAGTATTAGGTGATGGCTTATTAGGAATTAATGTACGGGATGGAGGGGGATGAAGGGTTTGCTAAGAGCTTGCTCCCTACAAGTAGTGATAGGTAGCATCTTAGAGTTGATTTAAGAGCTAGAAACAATGCGTGGATAAAGGAAATGATATTGAGGTATTTTAGGGTTTTGAAAAAGCCCTATTAAAATGTTGTATGCATTCAAATTAGATTAGGATACATATGAACACGAATCCTTATGATTCTTTGTAATTAAAGTAAGCGGGTTCACCAAATTGTAATGCTAAATTTAGATTTTATTCTAATGAAAGCATCAAACAATTGTGTAAAGATGAAATAGGATCAAATTACAACAATATGATAGTAAACATTCGATTGTAAATCATGTTCAAATTATAACGACAAAAAATAATAACATACATGAGCTAAGGAAAGTCCAAGTAGGGTTAGAGAGGATTGCGCCAATTTCGAATTGAGATATGATGACAATATGAGAATGTGCAAGAAGGTTGTGAGATTGTCGTCAAATTGTGTTGCAAATTCGGGTTTATGATTTCGAGTGTAGGATGAAGTTACATGTCTCATACAAAGTTACCCGAGCGATTTTGTCCGTGTGGATGACTTCGTCCTTTTTGGCTTTGATCCAGATCTTGTCTTTGGCATTGCGTTCTTCGTTGTTTGTAGCTTTGTTTTGTGGTTGAAATTCTGTGATTGCAGCTGCACAATTGATTATGTCTTCTTCTTCTTTGCTTGGGGACCTAAAAGGGGATTAACACTTTTCTACGTGTAGAGGAATCTACCACGCCTACGTAACAATAATCCAAAGAGGCATCAAACCCTTGTTCTCCACTCGATATATTTGTGCAAGATGTGAATCACAATGTGTTTGGTAATGAAGAACCCTTATTAGGACCTTTGACACTCAACAATCATCTTTGATGTGTGACATGTAGCTTTGCAAATTGGTCTAGGGCAGCTGTGTGTGATGTATGCAGACTTGAGCTGGATGAATATGCTTAAGAGATTGATTTAACAATTGGGTGCTTTGTTGTGATCTCCTAGGTAGCTCAAAGATGTGAGAGGTGAGATCCATAGAATGGGTTAGGTGAATGTGCTTTTATAAGTGACCATTGTGAAAAGATTTCCTGCGCAAATGACACATGATTGACTAGGCTAACTCGTGCATTTGAAAATATGCCCGTTAGAGCTTTGGAGGACGAAGTCGTCGTCTCGACAAAGTTGGCTAGGGAACTTTACTGTCATGGATGACTTCGTTTGGTCACAATACACAATCGTTTGGGCACTGATACACAATGCAAACTAAGTTAGAGATGGTGGACAAATGTCCAAAGGTGTGTTGTTTATTTTGAGAATGTGATTTTGATTGGTCAATGATGGATAACAAGTGTGGCCTAGTGGTTTATAGTGGTAGTTTAGCAAGGGATGTGTAGAAATTGGTAAATTTAGTGCACATTGAGTTATGGCTCAAGATAAATGCTAAGGGTCAATTGTTAAATGCCGTTAAGTCTAGATTTAGGTATCTAAAATCCCCAAAGATGTGAGATAAGAGGGCCCTTGAAAGGGTGGGGTAAGTATGCTTTAATAAGTGATTGTTGCAAAAGGTTTTCCCTCTCAATTGACTCTAGGCCGATAGAGCTTACTTGTGAATTTGAGAAAGTGACTATTAAGACAATGGAGGATGAAACCGTTGGCCTAAACGGATTTTTCCATCATGGGCGATTTGTCTTGCTATGTTGTAAATTGAATTCCGTTAGCTAAAGAAGGTGGCTAGATGTTTGAAGATGAGTTCTATATTCAAAATCCATGTTTTGAGTGGTTAATGATGAGTAACAAATGTGACCTAGTGGCCAAGGAGTGTTAAATCGAGTGAGATGCATGTAGTAACCAATCATTGAAGTGCACAATGATAAATGGGATGAGATAAATACCCAAGATAATTTGCTAAAATGCCATTGGTTGAGATTTAGGGTACTACACATTGATGTAAAATATTGAATTTGGGTGAACTAATGCTGCTGGAATTTGAATTTTTTTCACTAATAGGATAAAACTGATTTTTTTGCTGTTGCATTGTCCAACTATAGAAATAAATGGGTTTTAGAAGCTATATTACCCTTTGGGTTTGCCGGCCATCTTTTGTTGTTGAAGATTTGGAGGACCTTGCCATTAAACGACTCAGGGCCACTTCGATTAAGCAATGCCCAATAAGAGCCCCCTTGCACACACATTTATGGAACCTTGGTTTCAAGCTTACTATGTAACACATCATTCCAACTCCTAGGACTTGTGTCAACTCTTTTTATTGTAATTGTGTAAAAGTTTCCTTGTGAGCACGATACTAATCCGGAGGATTGTTCACACAGATAGAAGTTCCCTAAACCTTCCAAAACCCATTGCTAATTGAAGAGCTCAGAGTCAGCTTTCCAACATATTTTTGAACGGGTTGAAATGGATACCGTACGCGGGAGATTGTTCGCGCAAGAATACAAGTCAACGGACAAAAATGAAGGCTCTCAGTGTACAACAAAGTGCAATGGCACGTATGGAATCACTAGTCGACCTATTGGGAGTCGACAATTGGCATTGTGCGAAACATTGGCAAAGCAAAAATTGGGTTTGTAGTTTTGTGGGTTCGGTCTTGATTTGTCAAAAAACACTATGGAGTCCACTTTTGTTTTGGAAAGGGACCCCGCTGCCATACTACATTGTGGTTTTCTATTACACCACATTATCACCATATTCCTAAATAGCTCATCAAGCTAGCAAGTGAGCTAGGACCGAGCTCATCACATTGTCGAGTTGAAATTGAGTTGTGGATTGAGATGGGCGAATCACATCAATGGAGGACGAGCTCATTCATCGAGCTCATCGTTGGGAGTTAATGCCAACTCGTATTATACTTGTGGCCAAGTCAAGTGGTCCCAAGGACCAACACCAAGTGGTAATACATGCCACATCATTTGTAAAGGCAGTCCTAAGGTTATGCGGCGAGCCCCTTGGGCATTCAAAACAATGCAAGGCAAACACGTGTTTGAAGCCACATATTAATCCCACCACTACGGCTTTTTAAAGCCTTCAACAAATCCACGCGAGAATGTAGGAATATATCCCCACATAAAATGCCCAAGTGCGCTAAATGGAGGCGGTTATGTGGTTTGTTCCACGTGGAATGTGGACATGGGATGCCGACCGGTTAAAAGCCTAGCCAAAGGCTAAGGAATTCCTAAGCGTCAAGGTATAGCGGTTAACATGGACATTTAAAAACTAATGTGCTAACCTATTTAACATGCCACGTTGAGAAACAAGGCGGTCAAGCCTATTTAAAAGGTTATGGTTGACGAATGTATATGGGATATTTATCCCAAGCTATACGATGGAAGTTTCGAAATGTTACGTGAAGATTTTATTAACAAATGGATAATTAAAATATCCATATATTTCGGGGTCTTGGGAAGCCTATATAAGGCCCCCTCATGGGCAATTGAAAACACACTTGAGCATTCAAATTTGCATTCAAGCTTTATATAAGCTTGTGAAGATTTTTATAAAAGCCTTAGGCTTATTATTATTTTGTAGAAGGCTTAATTAAAGCCTTGGTAGTTTTTCGAGGCCATTATGAGCCCGAAATTGTAAACAAATTTATTGAGGCAAAGAGCTTGAATTTGGTAACTATGTGAGGCGTTGTGCCCGTCAAATTTTGTAATCGACAATGTCGTCAAAGAGGTCAGAGAGCTGTCAGTAGCCATAGTCCTGAAAGGAGCCCATCGACAAGCCAAAGAGCTTTTATTGGGTCAATGTCATTGCCAGGAGCCGGAGAGCTCATTATTTCGGTGACATTATTGCAAAGGAGGCCAGAAAGCCATAGAGATTGTATTGTGTCGATGTTATTGTCTCAGAGGCTGGAATTGCCATCGTAGAGACATTGTGCCTGCCATACAAGAGAGACGGAGCACTCATTATTGCTGGTCGAGCCGAGGGCCCGTATCACGCAGCCAAGCGACGTCGAGACAGACAGAGCTTGAGCCAGAGCCATAGCCAGAGCCGAGAGCCAACAGCCAGAGCTAGGTCGATCGATGCTGCTGACCGTAAGCAGTAAACTGATGTAATAATTTTGTATTTTCTGCATTGGTTTATATATTGGTTCGTCTTTTGAATGGACTTGGAGATGTAGTCCATTTTGGGATGAACTCTGCTATCAATTCTGGTGTTGCAATTTTTTTGGTATGTTTTTAATCACTTGTTATTTTGCAACATAATAAGACCAATTTAACCGTAATTCGATAAATTGAGAAAATTTGAAGGTATTCGGTGGAACGGGAAAACTGAGGCAGTTTTTATAAGCCCCATTTTTGGATCAGATAATGTGCTTAAGAAGTTGATTCTACTCTTTCTGAAAACGAGCAGAGTCAACTCTTAGCAAACCAATGTTTTTCCGATTGCACATACCTTTCTATTGACACTGCGTTCTATGACAATGATGTGTCCGTATCTGGTACTTGTTATTATGTCGATTGCAATGTTACTTAATTGGATTTGTCTTCAACGAGATATTTTACCTTTCTGAATTTTGGCAAGGAATTGCTAATATGAGTTGTACTCTTGCTCTTCAGCTTAACTGAGTGTAAATCATGTAACTGTTGTATATGCCTAAAAGATGCTATAATAATACAAAAACTGATTCAAAGCAGTTATGATGCCGATAGGTGTGACCTACAATGATAGCCAAGGGGGTGGTGGTGGAGTGTAGTAATGTACGATATCAATAAATATGGATGACCTTGAATTTGATGTTCATTTGTCTGTCATGGAGAAAACGTTCTTGCTTGGAGAATGCAAATGAAGAATTGCGATATCTTGAGCATACAATGGAGTTTAACGCCTATTTTTTTCT
The DNA here is from genome assembly GCA_018340775.1 of Taxus wallichiana var. yunnanensis. NCBI lineage: Eukaryota > Viridiplantae > Streptophyta > Pinopsida > Cupressales > Taxaceae > Taxus > Taxus wallichiana. Next base: position 157,536,299 of record CM031239.1, read on the forward strand.
TGGAAAGTTCTTTTTTTTTGGAGCACAATGCCGCAGTGTAGGTAGATTGAGTTCATCTATCACCAGTTGGCAGAACGTTTGTGGATAAATTGATGGGTTCGTTAATCACTGTAGAACCCTTCAATAAGTTGAACTATGTGACAAATTCTTGATAACTGCCTCAAGATTGATATCTATTGGTGTCTTTCAGATAAATATATTTAAGGCATCTTTACTAGTTTACAGTCACTCATCTCTTTGCCCTGTTCTTGCTCAACCATTTTCCATCAGTCATATGCTGGTCCATCAGTAAGGTGATGAATTCGATTCTTCTCTAAATTTTCCATAGGATCAGAAATTGGAGAACTTGCTCTTCCAAGCCCTTGGTTAATTTCTTTTGTTAACCCCATCAAACTTGAAGATGGGAATTTTCTTAAATAGATTTTGGTCGATACGGTTTTCTTCTTGATTTGGTTGTTTTCCATGATTACCATGGTTAACCCTCCTTCCACTTAGGTTGCTTGCAAAAGAGATTCAGTTAGTCTCATTGATTAACCTTCCTTCTTTGATGTAATTCTTTCTCTGCTAACAGATTTTAAGCGCTACCTCCACTGATCCTGCAATTCTAGACCTCAAGCTATCATTGGGTACGAGGGCAGGAAAACAGGAAGATTTAAAGCTTAAAATAAAGCTGAATCTAATTAACTCATATTAGATTATTAGTAGAATCATATTAGAAGTTGATTCTACTCTTTATTAAATTTCTTTCCTGAAACTACCTAGACAATGGATTTAAAACAGCCCAAGGAACAACACCAGAATTATAGCAAAACCCAACACGAATTTTCATCCATCTATATAAACTCTGAAACATTCTTCACCTAATGCTTAGGGGACTACTGCAAGTTACTTTTATTATTTCCTCCTTATTATTGTCTTTTACACGTGGGGTCTTTCCTTTCTCTCTACCATTTATGCCTATAATTTAACAGAGTTACTGTAATAAAGTTGCCCTATTTTGTTTCGCCTAAAAAGCATCCCTTCTAACACTTGCCTTGAGATATTCATTATAACACCAATGTGTAACATCAAACTCCTGTTCTAGCACTCCTAGTACAAAATAGGGAATAGTGCTCGTGTAGTTTATGCCATTGATTTGGATTTGCAAGATTGGTGTTGTTTCTTCTTAGATATAAGCACAGAATGTCCTCAGGTATCATTGCAAAATTCTGTTGAATGGCCTTAATAATTTCATTGTTAGATGTTTTGACTTTTGAATCCTTTGTAGTTTCTTCACGAATGTTTTCTTTACATTTGGGATTGTTTTGTGCCTCTCTATGCATGCTTAAATAGGTTATCCTGATGATGGGCACAGCTCCTTGAGATTAGTCCCATCAGTAAAGAATAGATTTTTCTTCTCATGGTGGAAGGAATGGAGGCTGTGACAAAAATGTCTTATTACCGTATTTTTAAAAAATTGAAGAACGTGCTGAATATGGTATAATTTTACATGTTATCGTGTCTCCTGGGTAATAGAACTTAGAGCCTTCTTTTACTTCAAAAATTACATGGTTGTCAAGGAGTCTCGAGGAGCTCTAATGTAACACTATTTTCTTTCATTTTGCTTGCACACCCGTAGGTCCCCTGAAGACTCAACTAGCAACCTACAATAGGTTTTAAGAGATAAAGCATGAACTGATGACTGTATTCTTTATTTTCTATGCAGGAAGATGATGACGATTTAGGATGTAGAAGAAAAACAATACAATATTCAGTATAATGCAGGTGTAACCTCAATGTGTAGAAGTATCGGAGTTGGTTTTAGATACAAGGTTCTTGTTAGAGGTTAAAAATGTACATGCCACCATTTATTGTTTTGTACATTTATGGGGAGAATGCTTCTCCCCACCAAATTTTCACAAGAAAGAAAAGGATCAAGAGATCTTTGATATGAGCTTTCTAATGTGCTTGTGCATCTTGTGGTGTATGCGTTTTATATTACTGTCTCGAGGGTGAGCTTTGGAAATTGGCTTAATACATAATTTAGACTGAATAATAATGGCTATTTACATCTGAGGATGCCCCTGACTGCTACAGGGAACGCAACGCCTCTGGTCATTTCAGTTTTAATTGAATTTTTTGATTTAGCATAATTTTGCATGAAATCTTAAACCTGTATATTATGTGGAGAGACACTTATAGTGATATCTTCCAAACATCTAGAAACATCAAGATTTCCTATATTTAAAAATGTGTCAAATACATTGATGATGCATTTACTTTCAGCGTTTCAGTTCCTTTCTTTCAAAGCTTTACATTATTATTGAGATGAAATGTTTATTTTTATGCCATCCAGATGTTTGGTTACTGTAGTTATGCTTTCGAACTTGTGCATTACACGTTTCGGTTTTTGGAACACTGACATAAATACCAAAGGATGTATTTCAAGGATGAAGCTACTGAGCATTGAATAAGCGCCTATTGTAAATTTAACTTGTCTCAGTTATGTGGGAGATAAAATGCCTAGTGTTTGTTTGCACCAAAAGTTATCATGTATTCGAATAATTTCATGTTCTATCTAAGCAAGCCATATCATATTTATAAACAACTTGGTGGTGGAAGTGGATTTTAAAGTTAGGTGGTTAAACCATGACATGCTTAATCAACTGTAGAGGCCATTTAACATGTTGTCGGGTAATATAGGAGGATGTGATGGTAGCATTTGACATATGACGTCTGCCTGTAGCAAATCTAAATGTGGCTAGTCGTTTCATTGATAAAGTTTCAAAGGTATCTACAATGGATAAAATCTGCATTTTTCTCATGCTCAAGTGAGGTACGTGACAGAAATTTGAAATATATGACATGACTAAAACCACCAAGATTTGGGTTTAATAGCTTGCACGTGACAGAGATGTGAAATATATGACATGACCAAAACTAAGTAGAATGATTTGTGTGTTGACTATACTTTTATTAAGCTAATAGTAATGTACATAATTTATATTTAAATCTCAATTTCATAGGATAACAATAAATATTTTGTATATTGAAACTCTTAATAAACCTTAAAAGTATTCGCATGAATAAAGAATAAGAGTTCTAATGAATATCTATTATCTCCAGCAGCCTTTAAAGTGCTGATTTCTTGTGTACATATGCGCCTATTATCTCAAGTAGCTTTTAAAGTGATGATTTGTTTTGTCTACTTATGTGCAATTATGGTTTGATGAGTGCACTGTTAGTTGTCTATTCGAAGAGGTAATTGGCTTCGTTTTTGTTAGCATGTTGATGCTTTTATTAACTTGACTACTTTTATGTGGTGGTTAATTGTTAGGACATGTTGATGAGGTTTTGGTAGGCGAGGTTAATTTGATCATGGTCGATTCATGTATTTAGGTTAAATTAGTGTTGAATTGACAAATTAGTTTATTAAGAGGGATATATGTTTTTCACATTACAAAGAGAATGATATAGATCACATCATCTGTCAATCTTTTTAGTTTTATTTACTGGAAGTTGAATGAATGCAAGATCCTTGATCTCTTTATAGTGTTCGTGTGATTTTATGCTTTATTGTAATTATTATTTTTGCTTGTTTAGAGGCTGCTTTTGGTCTTGGCTCACTCATCTTTTGGGGTATAATTTGTATTTTTATTGTTTTTTAGCTGTTACATTTCCGACTGGTGAGCAAATAAGGTTTTAATTTGAATGCAATTGTCAATAAATATACAAGCATTCTCCTTGATTTACATATAGAGAATAACACAAAATTACCAAAGAGCGTATGGAATCTAGAGAGTTAAAACAATCATTAGAGCTTTCAACTTCTTTTGAATCTAATATTTCCTATGCAGCACTTTTGGCGAATGATGGAGGGTTTGCATGACACAGTAATTGTTTTCAATTGTGCATATTATTGAGTTCTGTATTGTTTGCTGACCGCGAAATCGACAAATAGTTTTATTTATTGGAAGTTGAATGCATGTAAGACTCTTAATCTCTTTATAATGTTAGCGTGATTTTATACCTTCTTGTAGTTATTATTTTTGCTTGTTTAGAGGCTGCTTTTGGTCTTGGCACACTCATTCTTTGAGGTATAATTTGTATTTTTAATTACTTTTTAGCTGTTTTAATGCTGATTGGTGTGTAAATAAGGTTTTAATTTGAATGTAATTGTCAATAAATACATGAGCATTCTCCTTGATTTACATATAGAGAAAAACACAAAATTACCAAAGTGTATGGATTCTAGAGAGTTCAAGCAATTATTAGAGCATTCATCTTCTTTTGAATCCAATATTTCATATGGAACACTTGACGAATGATGGTGGGTTTGCATGACACTAATTGTTTTCAACTATGCATATTATTGAATTATGTATTGTTTACTGCCCTAGAATTTGACAAATAGTTTTATTTATTGGAAGTTGATTGCATGCAAGACTCTTAATCTCTTTATAGTGTTAGCATGATTTTATACCTTATTATAATTATTATTTTTGCTTGTTTAGAGGCTGCTTTTGGTCTTGGCTGACTCATCTTTTGGGGTATAATTTGTATTTTTAATTGCTTTTTAGATGTTATTTCGCTGATTGGTGTGTAAATAAGGTTTTAATTTGAAAGCTGTTGTCAATAAATACATGAGCATTCTCCTTGATTTACATATAGGAAAACCACTAAATTACCAAAGAGTGTATGGACCCTAGAGACTTCAAGCAATTATTAATGCATTTATCTTCTTTTGAATCTAATATTTCCTATAGAGCACTTTTGGCGAATGATGGAGGGTTTGTATGACAGTGTAATTGTTTTTAACTATGCATATTATTGAATTCTGTATTGTTTCCTGCTTGATAATTTGACAAACAATTGATGCTTAAAACCCAACTAACTTGCAAAACATGCCTCAAAAGCATTTGTGGTTTTCTTTAAGATCTAAATGTAGCCTTTCTAGGGTGAGGAGAAGGATATATCTATTTGTAGTTTGTAGGTATTGGAGTGTGGAAAATGAAGCAAGTTTATTAAGATTAGGACGACAGACAAAATTATCAAGTTAATTTTTAGGTTGTATATCACCTACCAAATATCATCCTCACGCTTTGCACCTTTTGCAAGTGCTTCCCATGTTCTATACAATCAACTATGTGTGCTCAAGGTCTCTACCATTTTTGGGCACACAATTACAATCGCTAAATTTTGACTACTCATTCACTATCGCAAAATTCAAGAAACATTTCTAAACCTTCTATGAACATGTCTTTGGTTGAAATAATTAATTAGGTTTAATTTCTGTATTTGCACATGTTTTAATAGGCCTACTTTATAGTAATTGGGTATTTGAGTTGCAATATAATTACAATCCATTTATTTGTATTACATTGTAGTGAACCCATCTTACACACCTCATAGAGTTAGCTATTTGTTTATATTGGGTTAGATCTTCAATTTTGTTTTTTAGGGTTTATTATGTTAGATATAAAATGTCCTACTTCTATTGTATTTACTCACTTGATCCCTCCCAATACCTAGGTTTATTTCTAAATAAATCTCGAAGCCTTAGTTTCTTGTATGGTGTGCATTTTGCCTAAATGCTATTATTTTATACAACTTGAATTATCTAAATGTGTTATTGCAACTAGGAGTGCTTGGTCTAGTCGAGATTGTTGATTTTATTGAGATTCCTTTGGTATCTCAAAACATAATTAATGTTGCTCCAATGTTTATTGCAAGTAACATCTATTCTTTGAATGCCGGTGTGGTGAATGGATCAAAAATGACAACGTGCATGAATGTGAGTAAGATTATGGTCACAATGTTTACTTAGAAGAACAAAATATGGTTGAGACTCTTGCAAAGTTAAGTATGTCACAAAACACCCCAATGAAATATTTGGATATATGGATGTATTCAAAGAAGTTGCATGTCAAATGTTTCCTTCTCATGAAGTTTTTTCTATTCCTGATAATCTTCCCTAGTACAAATCCTCCTATTGTTAATAGTCTTATATATCTCCACAACTTCTCACTTCTAATGTTTGTCTGTTATGTACCAAGGTAAATATTATAATGAAATTCATTCTAACTATATTATGATATATGCAATATATGAATTTTCCATATTGTGAGTTCTTTTAATTCTTCTCTTCCAACTTATACTACTTATTCAAATCACAAAATGATTAATATGAGGCATGCCTTGTGTGACTTGCAAAATAAAATTTAAATTATTTCTCCAAATTTGAAATAACCACATGGTAGGGTGACTTCTAATGGAATTCTTTTAAACCCCTTGCCTTATGAAGTGCTTGCATATCCCCTTCCAATAGACTTTGCAACACCATAATTCGAATTGTACAATGGAAAAGAGATCCTTCTCATCACATTAGAGCCTTTTAAGCCCCTTGTTTAGACTTTGTTAATGATGAATAACTTTTGACTAAGCTATTTCCAAGGAAATTGAAGGATGATACACTTGGTTGGTTCTTTGATTTGACATGTGGCTATTTTTGATGAATTCTTATTCATTTTTCAAATCAACATTAGTGTGAGTAACATTTAGAAGATTGGTGCAAATCGCACAAGGATCAAATAAAACCATTAGTATGTGCATTGATGTTAAGACTTTGCTCACCAAAATAACTTATCAACCACCAAATAGTGAACTTAAAGTATTGTATCAATAGTTTTCTTCCAATGATTATGGATGAAAGTGATCTTCAATCCTTGTCATTCTTTTGATGAACTTTGTCATGTTGTCATATTAGAAACTTTGAAGTTAAAACTTTTAGATGCAATTTTTCTTATGTATTGGTAAAATGCTTCATTTCAATATATTAAGATTTTCAAACGAGAAAACTGAAACACTATAATTAATGATGCTAAGAATGTGGTAAATGTCCTAGATTAATCATTCAAGAAGCTTACTTTACCTAAACAAAGAGAGTGTAATTTATGAGGCTTAGTCAAAGTCCATTGCCAAGTACTTCAATGCTAATACATTTTTGTGATTATCATAGAATTACGTGGAATTCTTTGAGCAGATGCTTTTATTTGAAACATGAGATACAATATCTCATTGACAACAATAAAATTCAAGCAGATAGAAAAAAAAAAACTTGAATGCATCCATAGTTTCACTAAGCCACAACCACAAAATCCAATGAAAAATAAAACATCAATATGGTATCCTAAGGTAAAAGCACATAAAATGCAAGTACATAAATATATTGCAACAATGATGTGCCTATTAAACATTCTATAACTTCTAAACTACTAGAAGATCCTCAAAAGGATCCACCTATTCAAGATAATACCTATAAGAATGATTATTCATTGGATAACACTTTCGTAGGAAGTAATGAAGATCATGAGCCACTTGATGTTCATAATGTTTCATCTTTCAATCACTATTATGGATTGCTTCATTATGATGCTAGTAATGGCTATATTTGCTAACATGTTCCTTATATTTGCAAACGAGTACTCTCCATTTTAAGATTAATTGTGTTGCCATGAATTTGTATATTAGTTACTCTATATTTCGTTGTTTTCACATTGCTTCTTACAAGTACTTCTAATGTGATATATTTGTGCAAAGTCTTAGTATGCTATGATGTATTCCTTATTATTTTACACAATTGCAAACGATTGTTTACTTCGTGATTGTATTAGAGGACACATTATTTTTCTCACACTCAAAAGATAAATTATTTGACAACCATAGGTTACAAAATCACATAAGGGGCACATGGCCCATACCACTCTTTTATTAGGCACAAGGGTATGATCTCATCTTCTCTCCTCTCTAACCCATAGGGGAATCAATACTATGGACATACGTGTCATAGGATTGGTTTGGGCGCTTGATTATGACCTCATGATGTTACACTCTTGTAGCCTTACCACCTTAGTTATAAGACCCTCATGCTCGGCTACACATACTAATAAAAATAGTTTGAGTAAGTCCATCACTCTCGGGTGGGGCATGTCCACCTCATGCCTCTACTTCTCTCTCAACTCAATTAGTTATATTAGTGAATCCCGATATGAGAAATCTATGTTTGTGCCCTTGTTATTTCCCCCATGCCGGGTGAGGTATGCACTTCATATTCTCTAGCATGGAAATGTCTATAGATATGTTGCACTAGCACTACTGACTGGATCAAACATGTAAGTACATATTCACACTTCAAATTTAGTTGCATGATAGTGCTTGGAATATCTTCATGTATGTCTTGATTTAATCTTTAGACTGTGGCGACAATAGTGAAGGTCCAATTATTGCTCGAACAATATTGTGTGATTCCATGGCTCTTATATGAGTGGTTTTATTTCAACTTATATTTGGCCCCCAAGGTTTTTAAGCCTTTTTAGTTTTCCAATTTGTTGTGTTGCCATGCCTACCGATATGGTCCTAATTTGAATTCAAGAAATCTATAAATACATAGGTGTATTAGTGCATTCGGATGAAGGAAATATGAATTAATAATCAAGTGACATAGGAGCATCCTTGTGCCGAAATAATTAAGGAAATAAGAAAAACACGTATCATTTATTGTGAGTTTTCTCAAGTATTGGCTAAAACATTGAAAGTGACAAGGGTTGGGTACTTGCATTACATTGGTCTACTTGCTTTGACTTGCATTATATTATTGTGATGGCTTTAAAAATGTTCATAACAAGGGGCCTCACAATAGTGGACAGATAACACATGCCCCTAAAACATCCTCCCTCTTTTAACATGTTCTTACAAGGTGTTGTTGGTCTATTAGAGTTCCAAGGAAGGATATGATTCCCCATAGATATGTGTAGAATTTAAAAACGAGTGAGGTTTTGGATCCCCAAAGTTGAAAACACGACCTTTAACCATATTTCTCCTAGATGAAAGTTTCTAGTTTCTAGATAGATAACAAAAATTTCACTAATGATCCTTATAAAGTTTCTCTATTCACATTTATTTTTTTGGGTCTTCTTTGCCTTACTATTTGGAAGTGCTCTATGTTGTCTATTTCAAATGTTTATCTCCAAATTCATGAAAAATAAAATATTCCTATAAACACACCCGTTGTTAAATATTATTACTTACGGTATAATATTTTACTTGATAAGGCCCGAATTTAATGTTTTAAGTCATTTTTAGATAAGAATTACAATGATTACGGGCATATATATTACATCATTGATGTAAAACTACTTTTCCATATAATATTTTGGTGAATATGACATGAATTGATACCTTTTTATTCTAGATATTATTTATTTTATTTCCTATATTACATATTATGCTTGTAGTCCTTTCTTTTGAGATATGGGTTTCTTAGGTACATTCACATCTCAAAAGGTAGGTAGATATTCTACTTATTTTATCTCTAGACCTAAGAAACATGTGTAGACTCCTAAATTTGGTCTATGAAACTTTCCACTTTCCATCCTTATCACACTTTCCTCCTATTTGTTTACCCATACACTATATTAACCACCTCTATTTTCCATCAACACATGTAAAAGATCAAATTAGTCTATATAGAAACACCTTAGAAACCCTAGACATACATTCTCCACCTCATAGATCCTTGTTCTCATCCTCTAGAAACTTTCATCTACCGACATTATCCTCCTCTACTAATTTTTGAAGTTGTCAATGAATATTTTTAAAATGTAGGAAATTTCATTAGGTCATCCCTGGACACTTTTCATGGGTCGTCTATGGTAGGGAATCGACGAAGAGTCAACTATGTTAAAAATTGACCCCATATATCATTCTCACCTCTCATCACCTTTGGCACTCCTACACATCTTAGAGATCATTACACTAATGGAATATACACATCTCAAATCATTAAAGGAAAACCTAGAGCTCCACCGAGATAAACTATGAAGTATAAAGAGGTCAAAGTTGTATGATGTGAGGTTCCAAAGTTCAAAGGAAGGTCTTACCCTAAAACTAAATCAACGAAATTTGGTAATTAACTTTGGCAATCTTAGTTCATTTTTTTAGATAGCATCTAAGCCACCATACAAAAAAAGAAGTCGGATAGCATCTAAGCCACCAAAAAAGAGACCAAGTACACAAAGTCAAACAAGCTTGACCACCTTTGCAACCCAAAAACAGAGCACGACCAATACCAAGTCTACATAGTTACAATTTCTTTTCACCAAAACATAAAAAATCCATAAAGAACACGATTGGAAAGACCGGACATAGAACCTAGACCGAAGTGCAGCAAAAGGATGGCCATCAGTTCACCTTGCTCGAGGAGGCTCTGCTACGAGTTCTCGCACTTGGCCCTCTTAAATGATTGATTACTATTCACTTAAATGATTGATTACTATTCACTTAAATGACCCTCTTAATCTTAGCCCATTTAGTACTATTCACTTAAATTATTGATTCCTACATGCATCTATAGATAGAAAACCTATATATGGATAGGATTATCCCTATATATATGCCCCTATTGATATATATGACATGGTGGATCAAGTATTCGTGATTAGGGAACTAGTTTATAGTCTCTATTTGGGCCTTTGTCTTAATAATTCAAAGGGATTGGAATCCCGAGAGAACTTTAAATGGCCTTATAGCCGTATAACTCTATATATAAGGGTAGGGGAGTGGAGTTGACACCCTATCTTGACCCCATATAACGTTAGGAATATAAGATTAATAGGTTAAATCTGCTTTCTATAAATGGGCCCATGACTAATGACTATATTTGTAGTGTATGTTCAAACCACGAAGATCCAACATGAGAATCCCACCGATCTAGAGATCACTATCTATTTATGATCTCACTCTTGAGATATATAACTAAATTATATGGGGTGAGGGCTGATTCGACACTCAAATTTTGAAGAGTGACCGAGGATAGATGGAGGTGGGGCACCCATATAAATCCCTATTTATAAATGGGGAAATGAAGTTAATATCAAATAAGATAAGATATATAAGAAGGGGGTGAAGGGGTTGCCATAAAGATGTAAATGACACACACACACACACACATGCACATGCACACACACACACACACACGCACATGCACATGCACACGCACATGCATGTGCACGACTGTGCACAGCACAGGCACACACACACGCACATGCACACGCACATGCGCACGTGCACACGCACACACACTCACGCACACACGCACACACACACACGCACACACACACATGCACACACACACACGCACACACGCGCGCACACACACACACATGGAATTGAGTATTGATAGGGGCCATATGGCTCCTCTCCTAATAAAAATTGGTCCAATTCATGACCTACTACTCAACCTATCAAGAATTGGTTATGTTCTCAACCCAAACTCCACTCTAGAATGCATAAAGAAGAGCCTCTTGATTACTTATAAGTTTTAGGAATATGTCTACGTGATTTTAAAATGGGAGGAATTCTTTTCAGTAATAGAGTACACTCCATTGTATTATGGCCTATGGTCCATAGTTTGGATGATCTTTGGCACTATAGGGAGCTTCGATTGTTGGAAACTTTCCAACCTAATCTACCATGCTATAGATTGAATAAGAACTTCCAACCTAGGCCTACTATAGATAGATAGTGATGGTGGTTCTACTTCTTGCAAATCATCGACAACTCTCTATAAATGGGCATCATCGAACTTTTACCATAACACTCACCATAATCTTGGGTGCTATTGATGCCTTACCTATTGATTGCATACATTCCCGAGTCCTCAATATATTGAAAGATATATAGATCCATTGATATCATACACATATATTCCATGATGATATACATCCCAACATCCTCTCATTTAAAATATATATCGACATGCTATATCTATATAAAATTAGTCATGAGAAGATATGGGTGTCACCGGTCAAGGCCTTCATAGCTCATCCTCGAATTCAATTCAGTTCTCTCTCTCTCTCTCTATATATATATACATATACACACATATGACCTAGGATTTAGGGAGAGGCTAAGGGTCCCCTCTCTCTATATGGTTTCAATCATCCCTATCATTTAATTAACTTACTATGGGCATCAATATACAAATAGGGCATTTCTATACACTTACTATAGTCGATAATATTATATAACCAGCAAAGCCAATCCCTTACAACTTAAGCCATATGTGGATGAGAGATCAGCAATCCATCTAAGATTCTATCTTGACTTGATGGTATGATGAAATCATATTTACTTTCATTACCAACGAAATCTACCCTAGACAGAGACAAATATATTATTGGCAATCCTAACGTTAGAGATTGACAAATAAGGATATACATAACACATGGAACCTAACTAATATCTATGAGTAGATAGGGGCATACTATTTATCCCTAACCTAATATCACTATCCCTTGACCAAAAATCATAAGGTTAAGCCCCACCATATAGATCAAGTACAGATAGAGCTTGTTGAGAGTATCTAAACGATTACAAACTACGAGGCCTCCATAGGGTCACCATATCTATACATAAGGATATGGCCCATAATAGAGTAGGTATATATAGCTTCCTTATATAATATATAATAATAGATATATAGTGTGGGGGTGAATGTTTCTATATAGATATACATGTCCCTACACAAACAACACCTCCTAAAGTCGGTAAAGGCTCATAGATTTAGCCCCCTAAAGCCTAGAGTTAGTAAAGACCTCCTACTATTTATATGCCGCCACTTTCTTTAAATAATGGCCACTATTGAATTATTTGAGTGTTAGTTTGAGTTTCTATTATATAATGTGTAACATCACCTTAATTAGGATCTTGGGATGACTATGGTGGGATTCAAGAATCAAATCTTGGGATGAATATATTGAGTTCCCTACCTATATATTGGAGTGAGGAGGGGCTACTTATAACTATAATATAATCTCGGGTGACTAGAAAATTATTTAAAATGACATAATGTTTTTCATGGAATGACTCTTTATTTTTTCTCGAAATCCATGGAGGTCTATAATGGATGAAGCTCACAATCTTTTTATATTTAAGGGTTTCTTAGAGTAGTTGAGTTTTGATTCTGTAGGCCTTAATATTGATCCACCTTGAAAAAGTGTTAGAAATTTTAGACAAATCAACTCAAATCATGCTACTAAAAACACGGGCTTATGTTGTTGCCATAGTAATTGTGAGGGATATAACAAGGTTATTTTTCACGACTAAAATAGGTTACTCTCTTTAAATACAAATATACAATCAAAACATTAGAGAAAAATGTTAGTATTATTTTGTGGTTTGGGGACCTCCTTTTTCAGATCCATTACCCTTTTAAAGGTAATAAATGCCATTTGTGAAATAGAAATGAAAACATGGGAAATAAAATAGCTATACACTTGATGTAGACACTCAAATATGGAAATCTTTCCTTTGACACTACTGATCTTGAAATTGCACACTTACATATACAAATGCATTCTCCTCACTCTTTCCTTTCACACCCTAATAGCTCTTCAACTACATGCTTATATTTTAGCACCTTTCTATCGTCTATTTTTGAAGTTTAATAACATAAAAACATCTAGAAACATCCATCCTTTGACCCATAAAGTCAAATTATGATTTTCCCCTCCCAATCAAAGCCACCATTTTTAGTTGGTTTGTACAATTCTACAAGTCGATCCTCTTTGTATGGTTGTGGACTTACATACTTTGGGCTAATTATTTTTATTCTATCACATTATTATGAGTAAATACACCCCCTTGGTTGGCCTTTCATGACATAACAACCTTCAAAAGAATATATAAGCAAGTAAATCATACCTCATTTAGGAACTTGGCACTTTAAGAACTCCTCATGTAAAAGCAAATACAAAAGACACTCCAATATCCCTAAAATGTGAAATAAATCATGCACATTCATTACGAAACACCCTCTATGGGTTTAAAGTCTCCTTCCAGTGTCGAGTCTCCATCTTATTTCAACAAGCAAGCAAAGCGACCCTTCCCAAGTGTAAAACTCAAGTTTAAGCATTGCCAAAGCACAATTATCAAGTTATGATTTTTAGACGATAGATATCATATGCTACGAGAAAAACATGTGGGTTGATCCCTCTTCAGAGTAGTGGTGATGTCGACGGTACACAAGGGTGCCCATAACCCACCTAACTTTATTTTGCAGGAACTCCTTGCACTATAAGGGTTATAGGGTTTGAGTAGAGTTTACATAGCCATTTTGAAGGTGAGCGAAGAGTATCGACACACAATGGCATTCATTTCTAGAAAGGAAAAGCACTCGGGATGTTGCGGACCCAAATTTCAAGCATCTCCAAGACCGTATAGAAGGGTTAGGACCATACAAATGCTCTTGACCTAGTTGTACAATTATGAATAGGTTCAATTTGAAATACCAATTTCTCTAATGAAGCATTTTCAGTCCCATATTAGCCTATTCCTAGACTCGGATCACTTATGTAGACACAAAATCATGCACTTTGGGTAATTATCCAATCCTGATTGCACGCTACTATTCATATGATTCCTAAGTAAGAATGGTACTAATTAACCCATGTCTTTGGCAACCTTTCTTTCCTTTATGTTAATTCTCTTGGTCTTACACTTCTACTTGCTCAGTCTGCAGTTTTACTCTTCAGAATTTGTCATCCTAGACACCAGTGCCCAACCAGGATGCCAACTTGGGCGCCTCATCCCTTCGGGAACCCCTGTCCTCTTTGTAATTTACTCACTTTTTGGGTCCTTTCTATCCATTTTAACATCTTATATTTTTGGTAGTCAACCTTTTCAGGGTTAATTATGAAATTCAAGCAAAGGAATCATATAAATATAAAGTTATGTGATCATAATAAGGGACCAAACACTAAGCATTAGCTATCACCACCTAAGGTTGCATCCATCAAGGCATCTAAGAGCTCCATTGCATCCATCTAGCTCCATCACAAGGGACACAAGGGATGGTTTTCTACATCACACTTCATAGGAGGGAAGTTCATTCTATTCCATGCACACATTTACTACATTCTACATCTAGCTACTTGCTCGCTATCCAGTGCGACATGTACAAGAAAAACTAGGGCACAATTCCACACACACATAACTACATTGGGTATGAGATGTAGTGTAGCGCTCAGTCATAAGTTCACCATTGTGATAGCTAAGGACAGTCTGACCCCTCATTCGCATCTTTATTTTTTGGGATTTGATGTTTATTTGAGGGTTTTGCAAGTTCATTCTTCATTGCAAGCTTATGATGAGCTCGGTGATCTTAGTGCGACCTCAAAGCGACCAAGGGTGACTAAAGTGAACACATTATGACACCTCAAAGGATGTTTTTTGAGCATTTCTATAGACCCGGGTCCCCGAGAAAGAGGCCTAGGGCGACCACGAGTGCCCTTGTCCCTCTCCAGTTGCCCCAATTCAATATGTTCCTTGAGTTATGAATTTTTCTAAGCTATAGTGTGACGATCGGTGCTTTGTTTTTTCTAGTTTTCTAACTCTGAGCATTCTCAAGAAATCTTGAATTAGCTAAGGATTCTTACCCTATCTTTGTACTTAGGCATTATTACTTTATTGCTTAATTTATTTGATTATGTTTGTTGTACTTAATTTATTATTCATTTACTGTGATCTTACATTCGATTAGGCATAATATTTCATATTTTACATAATCATTTTGGTAAACCCCATCATTTGAATCCACCTTCTTTTTAGGGTTTTCTTCTTGTTCCCGTCACCCATAGTGGTCGATTTGGGTATCTTGAGAATATTGAGCTTCCTCCATCCTACCGCAGGGTTTCCAAATCAATGGCTGAAGTCTCTACATCAATGACCAAAACTGAAAAAATCCCTTTGCTAACTCTCGCAATGTTCCCCTTAATGAAATAGAAACATCTGATAGTGAAAAGTCATACAATGGGGAGACTAATGCCGATGAAGATCAATTGAACACACTTACTTGCTTTTTAACAAGCTTTGTGTAATCATCCCACTCATCTTCCACATATTTTGCATGCTTTGATTATTGCTAAAAATACTCATGATCTTTGCCTCGGCTCCTCCCATTGCTGAATCTTAGGTTCTCATGGTCTCCACTCAACCTCTTGCTCCAGTTTTCATTCCTACCACTACCGCTCCTATCATTCCAGCCAATACTCCCAATACACATCTTGGATATTCTTCAAATACTCCTAATTTAACTTCTTTACATTAGGATTTGTAGATGTAAATTCACCAACTATAGTTTACCACTTCTTTTGTATCTCCATCTATTGACTCCACTCCACTTCTTCATACTCCTTTTGCACTAACTATTTCCACATATTCCCTACCACCAAACTTCAATTCCCCTAAGCTTCCAATCTTCAAAGGCCATGACAACCCACAAGAGCATATCCGAGCCTTTCACATGGCATGTCTTGACTATGCGAGATGATCATACTATTCTAGCAAAGATATTTCCTTGTTGTCTCCATGATTATGCGATGCGTTGGTTCTATGACCTACCTATCCACTTGGTAACATATTTCACACAATTATATGATGCTTTTATTACTCATTTTTCTATTAATATCGGCTCTAAGATTTCATATGCGCAACTTGCACAACTTAAAAAAGGGGCTAATGAACATCTAGCGGACTATGTCTTACGATACAAAAACAACCTAGCTAAGATGTCTAATGTGCTTACAGACTCGAGCTTAAAGACTTAGTCACTCAAAGTTTATCACCACCTCTTGAGAGAGTGTTCTATTTGAAACGACTCCCTTATTTGACCGATTATGTCATACTCTGAAGCTCCATGAAACTAAGCTCTTATCTATATGCAAACTTAAATATCAAGAGAAAATATCATCTTCTACACATTTTCCAAGTAAGTCAACATTTAAACCATCAACCACCAAACCAACTGACACAAAAATTACTATTAACGTAATATCCACCACCGAGAGAGCTTCAATCGTAACCACCTTGGTGTACATACCCAATGTTAATTGTCCTTTCACATATTTTGCTTCCACAACTTATCAAAAATAATCTCATCACCAATCCTCCTTTGCTCCAATTGACCCATCTCATCCAAAAGGTTGTAATCATGATGAAAAATTCCATTATGACTATCATTAATGTGTAGGGTATTCTCTGATTGTTGTTTTAAACTTAGAAATATCATCCAAGTTTTGATCAAAAATAATAAAATTGAGCTTCTTGAGCCTACGCCTTCTTGTGCCTACCAATGAAAATCATAAGCTCAAGATCTTAAAAATCAACTTCCAAAACACAACAAGAAACTAGTGACTCTTCAACTAATCATACATATCGTAAAGGTGCCTCCTCTGCATCGGGGATCTGATTTCTTAGTTGTTAATATAGAAATGTCTCCTCCAATAATTTATTTCTTCGACCATGGTTATCATGTGACATTTTCTTCTAATCATTTACACTTTAGTGCCTCTATTAGATCTAGAACTATCAATAACACCAAGGTTGATCCGTCATGGCCTATTAGCACGTGTTCTATTCTAATTTTATTTTCTATTGGCTATCTACTTTCACAAATTTTATATCTGATGAACAATTCCTATGGTATTGTTAAGCTTCATGTTACAATCAGTCCTTTCACTATGTTGGTACCCTTCCTTGTGGGACAAACAATTGTCGGATGTGATATGCTCTTAGGCCTCAATTGGATCCATAAGTCTAAGTATATCATCTCTATGAATCATTTGCGTATAAAATTAATTCACAACAATCAAGTCATTTCTACCATGACGTACCTCCATCTACTCCATGGTAATAATCCCATCTCATGGTTTTTAATGCATCACTTCATCCATCTAGTACGCCATGACCTCTGGGCGAAAACAAAATCTGCTCCTAGATCACTGCTCACATACAACCTACGCGGTCTCGGCACTCTACTAGTCCAGTACATCAGTCTAGGCCCATTACTAGGACATCTCCTATATCTAGACAAAAGTAACCACCTCATTTTATTCCATGAAAGTGTCCATCACCACCACATTCTCTTTGACATAGGTCTCCATCACCTACACATTAGTCACATGTATATAGACTTCACTCACCTGCACAATGTCTATCTCATATACCACCACTCTTAGAGAATAATCACACACCTTCGTCTCCACCAACATCGGGTGGAGGGTCTTCATCTTTCAATTTTATCGGATAGTGCACTCACCATCACATGTTTAGGGGGCATCAAACTTATTTTTCCCCCTCTAGCATTAACATGAGTCTTATACTCTCATCACATCACACATAGATCTTTACACACAACATATACACCAGTATCACCATTTCCCGATGACACACTCTTGTGCTATGGTTCACACTTGAATTCGAGGGCATCCTATATACAAAAACCTCACACACTATACACTATACACATCACACATTCTCACACACTTGACCATATCACACAATTCACAATAGACACATTCACCACACATATCTCTAGCATTGCTTAGTCACACTACACATTACACATCTCACACAACATGTGTTCTACACATTCAACATTCTCTTATTAAATCATCTATCACACATTTTGCATCTTACTCACCATACACATTCACACTACATATTTCTTACATCTACTTTTACACGCTGCACTCATTACCCGATGACGTACTCTAGTCCCACAGTCCATACTTGATTGCTGAGGGTATACTTATCAAATAGACCTAATCACACTCACATGTTCAGTCCTTCGATCATCTTATTATGCAACATTACTAGATAGTGCCTTCTTCACACATTTTGTGACATATGCTTTGTTTTACATTATCACGTTTTCTACCATCCTCTTCTTACATTTTGTGATATATGCTTTGTGCTACATCATCACATTTTCTACCATACTCTTCATAAATTTTGAGATATATGCTTTGTGCCACATCATCACATTTTCTACCATACTCTTCATACATTTTGTGATATACGCTTTGTGCTACATCATCACATTTTCTACCATCCTCTTCATACATTTCGTGATATACAATTTGTGCTACATCATCACGTTTTCTACCATCCTATTCATATATTTCGTGATATACTCCTTGTGTTGCATCTCCACACTTGCTAACATCTTCCTCACCAATCTAGTGATATACACTTTAGGATAAATCATTACACATCCTAACACCTCATTCTACAACTTTACAATTAAATCACCCCTATGTTGTATAGATATCATCTCCAAACCATCACTCTACAATCAACAATGTACACATTATTCATCAACTATTTCTACATATAACACATTGTCCAAACCATTTCCCAATGACACATTCTCATTCATGGTTTGGTCTTGACTGCTAAGGGGGCATAAATAAATGAACCTCATTGCATACATACACATCCACTTGATAGACAAGCTCTTCCTATCATTCAATTTGCATTTCATTATGCCTCATTCACAACATCTTGCATATCTTGGTTGCATTTACTCTTGCTCACTTTTTCTTACATGTCCACTTTATTACACATGCTAGATATATATCTTTTATGTCATTATATTTATCATACAAACATGCACGTTCACTTGCTTTCCTAGTTGTGATTGCAAATTCTATAGATTTATTACACACAATATGGATGCTTGGTGCAAGATCGATTACTGATATCACAAAGGCTCTGGGGCATCCAATTTTGTACACTACATGTGCTATTGTTTCATTTATTTTTTCATAGCATACTTACTTTATCAGATTATACATGATTTTGCATACTTTTTATCTTTCTAACGTGCTTAAGGGTGCTTCATGTGCAACATTTTTTATGCAGGGCTATTTACTTTCATGGTTGTCTATTACATTGTTTTCCATTGTTTTCTCTTTGTATGCTCTTGTTTGCATGAGCTCTACCCTTTGTATTTTTGCACACTTGTATTCTTGTGGCCATTACAACCTTGATTATCTTGCGAAATTGTGAGTGATGTCCCATGTTTGCAACCCAAATTTTGTGGTCTACATTATCTGCTTGCGTGTTTACTTGCATCTTAGCTTACACATTGTTTGTTAGCTTAAATTTTACATGCATGTTTGTTTATACTAAATTTTTATTCTAGCCACTTGTTTGCATGTGGCTAGGTTTATGTAGGGAACAATTTCAACATGCGGTCGGTCCTCCTTAGGTCGCATACTCCGTCAGCAACATCGCATGCACCCCAAAAGAGGGGGCATCATTGGGTGAATCAATCACCCCATATAACGTTATACAAAACATGGTACCAATATAACACAATTTTCATTTTTGGACAAGGATCAAAATCAGACTTGGGTCATTAGGACAACGACCTTTCTTGGATGCCTAAAATTGGGGCAATACATTGCTATTTCTGGATGCACGAGACCAAGGGGTAGTTACACAATGATTGGTCGTTCAACACAGTCCATAGAAATCCTACACAACAGATTTTATAGGGCAGATAGTCCTTAGCACATGTGTTTATACACACCATCTGCAGTCTTTATTCCATACAACAAGAAACAATTAAAGGTTGGAGGATGACACTAGACTATTCTCCCTAAACTTATTCCATTAAATTTGCGTGAGATTGTTTGAAAAACTTGCATGTCAACATCATCTATAGGATCCTTTCTATACTCTTTCCTCATCATGGATCAACACAATTTTAATTTTACATACTCCTTTATAGGATTTTTACACATATACATACTTATTTGACTACTTGTCGGTTTCTCTTTTACAGGTTTGTCCATATGGGAAGCGGTAGTCAACATCATCCACATCACACCAACAACAACATCAACACAAAAATAGGTACATCATGACATCTACACATGCATTCTCACCCTAGGTTCATTTTCATCACTTTTTGCACTTTCTCCTCCTTAACATCCACACTTCACATTTTTATCACTCCACGCTTTGTCTAGTCCCTCAACATGTTTACATCATCGATCTACATGGTTATCAGGTACACATCTCTATCTACTTTATGTTATCAAGCTTTCTTCTCACTAACATAAAGTGGGGGAATGTAGACACAAAATCACACACTTTACGTAATTATCTAGTCCTGATTATATACTACGATTCATATGATTCATAAGTAAGAACGATACTAATTAACCCATGTCTTTGGCCAACTTTCTTTACTTTCTATTACTTCTCTTGGTCTTACACTTCTAGTTGCTTATTCTACATTTTTACTCTTCAACATTTGTCATCCTGGACACCAATGCCCAACTAGGACACCAACGCCACGTGCCTTCATCCCCTCTAGGCACCCTATCATCTTTGTACTTTACTCACAATTTTTGGGTCCTTTCTAGCTGTTTGAGCATCTTATCATTTTGGTAGTCGACATTTTAGGGTTAATTATGAAATTCAATAAAATGAATCATATAAATATAAAGTTATGTGATCATAATAAGGGACCAATCACTAAGCATTAGCTATCACCACCTAAGGTTACATCCATCAAGGCATCTAAGAGATCCATTGCATCCATATAGATCCATCACAAGAGACACAAGGATGGTTTTTTTACATCACACTTCATAGGAGGAAAATCATTCTATTCCACACACACATTTACTACATTCTACATCTAGATACTTGCTCACTATCCAAGTGCGGTGACACAAGAGAAACCTATGGAAAAATTCCACACACACAAAAATTGCATTGGGTATGAGATGTAGTGCAATGCTCAGTCGTAAGTTCACCATTGTGACAACTGAGGATAGTCCAACCCCTCATTATGCATCTTTCTTTTTGGGATTTGATGTCTATTTGAGGGTTTTATAGGGTCATTCTTCATTGTAGGTTTACGGGGAGGTCGATCATCTTGGTGTGACCTTAGAGTGACCAAGGGTGACTAAAGTTGAACACCTTGTGATCCCTCAAAGGAGGTTTTCGAACATTTTCGCAGACTTAGATGCTTAGAAACAGGCCTATGGCACTCGTGGTGCTCTTGTCCCTCTCCAGGTGCCCCAGTCTAGCATGTTCCTCTAGTTCTAAATTTTTATGAGCTCTAGTGCGACGGTCAGTGCTTCATCTTTTTAGGTTTCCAACTCTATGTATTCTCCAAAATCTCTGAATCAGCTAAGGATTGTTACCCTCTCTTTGTAATTAGGATTATTACTTTATTACTTAATTTACTTAAGTATATTTGTTATACTTAATTTATTTTTCATTTACTGTAATATTGCATTCAGATTAGGCATAATATTTCATATTTTACATAATCAACTTAGACTCTACCATATCCACACAAAATCAGCTAAGTGCATTCTCCCTTGTGTTTTGATAGTTTCTAGATCAATATTCACTTTGAAAAGTATCATTCTGATTTGTGCAATTAATGTTGGAAGTTAATTAAATTAGAATATCCACTTGTTGCATTATTTCATCCTTTTTATGTATGTTAGTTAAAAACACAGTAATTTTTAAAAAAGGAATGCAATATGATTCAAAAAAGTGAATTCATTTGGTGAACTCAACATTTTTTAATCAAATATTGTATCCCTAACCCTAGTGGCCTTAGGGTTTCATCTAATATTCAAGTCTGATTTGTTTACATCAATGGCTTATCATGTTGTTCCTTTTACATATACATCCACTAAGCACTCTAACCCTAACTCTATCCTGGAATTATATGATGATTTAGATGATTTTTCTATGGTTTCTCAATTTGGATATGAGGACACATATGAGGATGATGTTTATGAGCCACAATGTTCTATTGTTGATATATTCTCTAATACTATTCTTACTCTTCACACTGATCCTATCTAAGGTCATGGTTCTAATACTAATTCTGAAAATCATACACAAGACCTTCCTAAGGATGAAGAACAACATTTACAACATTTCTTACATGAAAATCCTGACCACATTGATATTCTTCTATATGCTATAAGAGATCAACTCAAGCATGCCTCTACAAAAAAATATACTATACCCACATCTATTATGCCTACTAACTTAAGAGCACCTCACATTGTAAAATATGTCTATGCATATTCCTTTTGCCACCATTGCTACTACATCTCCTATCTATCATCATAATGGCTCACATGCATCTTCATCTAGCACATAAGATCTTGAGTCCCTTGTTCATTCTTTACAAGCACAAATTTTACAATTGCAACAAGGTGTCTCTCATAATTCTATTTATGGACTCTTCTAAATTATTTCATAATCCACTTGCACATGAATTTGTTTCATATCATTTTCCTATTGGTTTTATTACACCTAAGCTTCCTATTTATGATGGCAAGGGTGATCCCCAAGAGCATCTTAGATCATTCCATGTTTCTTTCTTTGACTATGCATCTAATGATATATTTCTTACTAAGCTATTCCTAGGATTCTTAAGGAATTTGCTTTGCAATGGTTTTATGATCTCCCCACACATTTTGTGTGCTCTTTTACTACATTGGAAAATCAATTTTTGGCACAATTTTCAATCAACATTGGGGATAAGATATCTTATGCATAAATGTCCAAACTCAAACAAGGATCTAATGAGCATATTAATGACTATGTCTTGCATTATCGCACAATGCTTACCAAAATGAACAACATATTAGCTAATAATGAATTACAAGACCTTTTTTGTTCAAAGTCTACTTCCTCCATTGTAAGAATTAGTCATGTTTGATAAGTTTCAATATTTTTACCATCTATGTCATACATTAAAAGAGTGTGAAGCTAAGATATTACACATGAAAAAAATTAAGTATGTTGTTAGCTCCCTAATCCATCCAATGTCAAGTTTCAAAGCAAATCTAATTTCAAAGGCAAATCTAATGATCCTAAGGTTGCTTCTAAAGACACTATCAACATTATTTCTCAACCTAATAAGCTCCAATTACAACCTACAAGATGCTAATTTACATGATTACCTTGTCCTCCATGCATGGTTTTAAATAAATTACTTGAGTGCAATCTCGTGTCTCTCCCTCCACCGTTTGAGGTTGATATGAGCAAGCCTCAAAGTAAGAGATTTGATGCTAATGCTTCTTGTGATTATCATAGATGTATTGGTCACTCTATAGATATATGTATTAAGTTACGAAACATCATTTAGGATATTATTAAATCTAATGCAATTGAATGGGATGAGCCCACTAAATATTCTAATCCTACCAATAATAATTCTAAGTTGAAAATATTTAATAATCCACTTCCTAAGCATACTAATGACACATCTACTTTAGAATTTCATCACACTAATCATGTGGTGCCACCACCACCCTCTTATGATCATCTACTTGATGTTATGATTGACATTATTACTCACACATCATCTTCTACACCAATAAGTTCTTTTGATGATTTTCATATAGGTGAATCACTTATCTCTAACAACATATATTCTAGTCTCTATTAATCAAAATCCTATTTAGGGTGTCTTGGTTACCCACATAGAAAAGATAATGTTTGTACATGGCCATTACTTTAGTCTCTTGGTATTCCTTTTGAGATTTTTCACTTGATTCTGATCCACATTTTTGATGCATTACCCTACCAATCATAATTGGATCTATCACTACACAAACTTCATTCTTGGTTGCTAAATATGTTTCTACTGGAGTATTGCATCTAGGTTTCCTTAACTACATGATCGTATGGATGCTCCATACATTATCCATCAATGTATCAAGTTTATTAGTCATCAACAAGTTGTCACTATTTGAGGTATTCATTTTTAGGATTTCTCTCCTAGCATACTTCATCCTTCTATAATTTCTAGTGCATCTATGGACATGTCTATTGTTTCACATACCACTTCACATAAAACTAGTCCTCCTAGGTCTCATAATAGGCCTTTGGTTGCACATACAAATTCACATAATTCTAGGTCTCCTAATAGGCCTTTAGTTACACATATTGCACCACATAGTTATAGGGCCTCTAGGTCTCCTCCATAGTTTCGACAAGTCTTCTAGGATCACCCATTCTTCTAGTACACCACATAAGTATAAAATATCACATTATACTCAATGATCTTCTGTTTTTGGTTCTCCTCATAGGAATTTTTGACACAAATCACCACTATGGTTGTGTAGGCATTAAATCATGCACTTTGGGTACATTTCTAGGTCCTAATCACATACTACTATTCATATGATTCCTAAGTGAGAGAATTAGAAATCAAAAACTATCTTTGGCCTTTTGTCTATGTTTCATGCTTTCTTTCTAGAATCTTACACCCTATAACCCAATTGATACTTTATTACTTTATATTTTATGAATTTCGATACCGGTGCATAGACATGAAACCAACGCCTGGGCGCCTCGTCCTTTTGGGAACCCCGACATATATTTAATTTAATCTCTCCTTTTGGGAATATTTTATATTTTGGGGATCTTATTTTCTTGTGGGTTAGCCTTCCGGTTGTTAAATACGAAATTCAACCAAGAGAATCATATAAATATAAAGCTATGTGACCATAATAAAGGACTAAGTTATAATCATATATTACTACCACCTAAGGTTGCATCTAAAGGCATTTCAAGAGCATTAAAACATCCATCTAACACTCACTCAAGGTACAAGGGAATGTAGTTTATGCATAAACATATAAGAGGGGAAGTTCATTTTGACATCCACACATCTATTTACATTACTACATATATCTATTGCTCGCTATCAAGTGCATCTCGCACACACACACACACAAGAACTACACGGAGTCTAAAATGTAGTATAGTGTGTAGTTGTAAGTTCACTCTGTTGGGTGACCGTTGGGGTCAATATGACTCCCCATTTGCATTTTTTCTTTTTAGGATTTGATGTGTTTTGGGGTTTTGTAGGAGATAATCCTTTTTTCACATTATAGGCAAATTCTGTGGACATAACGTGACATATAAGCAACAAACAACTAAGGTTAACATAATTGGTGCAACACAAGAAAATTTAGTTTCGAGGTATTTCGTTGTCATGGGTGCCCAGTAGTCTCTAGTGCCCGGCGCCCTGGTATGACTTATTTCAATAATTATTAATTTTTGTGTGTGTGATTATGACAGTTTCCTCCTCCTACTCGGTAGTTTTCTAGTCCAACATACTTCAAGATTTATTTCAAAATCAGCTATGTCTTATATCCCCTTTCTTGAACCTAGGGTTTCATTTTTATCTAGCTTATTACTTAGGTCAGATCTATACTTTAGCGCTTTATTTATTGTATGTGACTTTGAAATATCTAGGGTTTAACAAATTTCAATATTTGTTAAATCATTTGGTGAACCCGTCCTTTGAATACTCTCTTCTTCTTCTTCCATCATGGCTATTTCCATCTATGAATTTTTATAAGCTCATCCTGAATATAAGGATAAAATCAAACTGTCTTATGGCTAATACTTACATTCTTGATAATACTTCTTTGGATCAAGTATATTAGTTATTCGTAGATGCATTTACTCAACCTCTTAATTTCCCATCTGATGTAGTTGCCATTCTTTCTATCTACGATAATTATCTTCCTCTTTATATCAATGCTTACATCTTTAACATAAAAATTAGGCATGTACTAGTTGATAATGGGTCGAGCTCAATTTGTGTAATATTACATTTGTTCAACAGATTTGGCCTTTCATGATTAATGTCACTCGAACATCCATTTCTATTTGTAGCTATGATTCTTCTGCATGACCATGC
The DNA here is from genome assembly GCA_018340775.1 of Taxus wallichiana var. yunnanensis. Taxonomy (NCBI): domain Eukaryota; kingdom Viridiplantae; phylum Streptophyta; class Pinopsida; order Cupressales; family Taxaceae; genus Taxus; species Taxus wallichiana. The sequence continues at coordinate 157,562,889 of CM031239.1, forward strand.
ATGGGCCTTATCACTTTACCTATCATAGTTGGTGCAAAAACCATCCCCATGAAATTATTTGCTATTGATGCCAAGTGTTGACCTTAAGCCTTGACAATAGTGTGAGGGTTAAGTAGTTCGTTTTACCCAGCTAGAGATAACATCAGACAAAAGGGTAAATATATCTCTTATAACATAAGTATTTATCTTTTATTAAACATGAATAAACATAACACTCCACACATTAATGGTTCAAACCACAAATATCACATATATTGATCACATTGACATAAAATTCAGAAATACATGTTTAAATCAATTATATTCATATCTCTCACTTTTTACATTGATTCCTCTCTTTCTCTTCATGATTATATTATCTCTTCTCACTCATTTTCATGATATCCTCATCTCCCCTCATTTTACATCATTATATAGCCTTTAAAAGGAAAATTTATGTCTTTTCACTCATAATGACCCATGGTAACCATTGGCTAACACTTATTTACATTATTAACTAGTAATTAGTGGATATTTACACATATATCATGGTATTTATGCATTTTCCTTATGTAAAATATTACATATTATTCATTATTATTATTCTAATATGTTTCTGGCTTCCATGGTATATTATAATGCTCATATAAATCCCACAACCATCATAAAACAACCTCATAATATGAATAACTCTATCAATACCAAGCTCCAATACAATTTCTTACTTGGTAGATGATGGCTTCACGCTATGTAGGAAGTACCTTTTACAGTTCATCAATATGTTAAGTTCATACATGATGGTTGTGCGTATACTATTCTTGCTAACTGTGACCCATTCAAATATTACACTCTAGACCCACTCACTACTCTCCCTACTCCATTTCTCCATCACAATGTTGGTCATCCTCATAATCCTCCTACATATCTCACTGATGATTATCAACTCGCGGAACCTTCTACCCCTACCACCGACATGATTCGTCTCCAAGGATCCATTTGTGCATTAGACACCATGCCACATGCTCCATATTCTAAAGAATACTCTGCGTCAACACCCCCTCCTTATACTAATACTATGGTACTTTATCAGGGTTCTGGCCATACATTAGACACCATATAACCTTCCTCATATTTTCATGAGGAACATGCATCTACACTTCCTCCTTTCACATGCACTCTTTTCATGAATAATTCTTTTTGGCCGCACATTCTATTCAATCCCACTTGCTCTGAAATTGTTTTCACATATGATATCTTGGCTCGAATATGATTCACATTGGATGATATCCTCCCTCCATCTCATTCTTCTCATATGTATAATGGATTTTTTCACATTACTGCTACTTATGGCCTCCACATCTTCCATTTATCATTTTTTTCCAAACACTTCTTGCACTTATCCACTTACTCTTGGGAAGTCTTGGCTTGATTAAATTGGTGGAATTTTGGACCACTGATCATATTGACATTCATTCCCCATGTGCTTGACCACATTTTTATTTGCAATGATTCATTTCTTGGCTATTCAAAAAATCTTACTCGATGGTATGCACATGGATGTCCACTACCACCTTTCATTGACGAAGAATACACAATGGGCATGTATAATTTATGCTGCAATGGCTCCTTATATGATCAACCACATACTATTTATTACAGTGTCGACGGATCTCCATTTGGATTCGATGATGATAATGATGATATCTTAGATGACGTTACTTGATTCTTCTTCACATCATACACTTAGGGGGAATCATACTTACTTCCCCCTTTTAACATTATCAGGTGTCTCACATTTCTACTTTTCCACTCTACACTTCACATCTAGTATTTCACACACATCTTACACATCTTGATACACTTGTATCATCATTACCTATGATGCACTCTTGTGCTATGGTTCACACTTAATTGTTGAGGGCATACTACATCCATGAACCTCACATAATACACATAACACATTTCACACTATGCGCATTTACGACACATTCTCACACATCACACTTTGCCCTATGACACACTATAATTCAATGGTTCATACTTGAATGTTGAGTGTCTAAATATGAAATGAACCTCACCTCATTCTACACTCTACACTCTATATTTCATTGATCTATCTTTATAGTGCACACAACTTAAACCATTTCTTGATGACACAATCTTTTCTATGGCTCATTCTTGATTGTTGGGTATTTTATAAATGAACATCATCTCATATTTCATCCATATTCACTCTGGGGAAATGCCGGTCCTATCACATTCACTTTTCATTCCATTCCATTCACACTCACAACATATTACATATCTTGGTTGTACTTATTATTGTTTGCTTATACTCACATGTTACACTTCACTTACTATGTTAGACATATATCCAATATGTCATTATCTTTTCTATATACACATGTGCGTTCACTTGTTCTTTATTTGTGCATGCAGACTTTCTATATATATTTACACGCAACATGGATTCTTGGTCTTTGTACCTCTACTAGTCCAATTGAGGCTCCTGGGGGCATCTACTTTCTTACACACTATAGGTGTTATTGTTTCATTTTATACTACTTCCTATTCTTACTAGCATGCTACTTTGTCAATATATACACATCTTGACATACCTTTTATCTTTATACCATGTTAACGGGTGCTTTATGTGTAATATTTTCTTTCTGAAACTATTTTCCACCATGGTTTTTACGATACTTTTCTTGCTACTATTTGTTATTGTTTGCCATTGTTTGTTGGATATTCCCTATGTATTGTATGATCATTTCTTATATGATTTTGATAGCTTCAAATCTAATTATATTTTGACATTGTAAGTGACGTTCCATGTTTAAAACCCACTTTTCGTGGTCCACATTATCTTCTTGCTTTCTAGATTACTCTGTCTTATATATGCATATTTATCTTGTTTGCGCTTAACACATGTTTCTAACAACTTTTTTTCGTATGTGCCTTGGTTTCTACCATGAAAATTCCCTCCTCTTTGCAGGGTATCAGTCTCAGATTAACACAATTTTCAACATTGCACAACCGTTTCATAGTATAGGCATAATACTCCAGCAATTAGAATGCATTCTACCTTTTTCTTCTCTTTTTTACTTGGATCAAACTTGATCAAACTGGGAAAAAGTAGGATCACACCATCTGCAGTGGTGTATAAATTTCAGGAAGCAGTTAGGGTTGGGGAATAACACTAGACCTTTCTCCCCAACACTTCTTCTATCATGGCGTGAGATTGCCAAAAAAATTGCACTTGGCATGAGATCACCCAAAAAACTCGTTCTTGGCGTGAGATCGCCTAAAAACTTGTTCTTCTACAAAATTTTTAGGATCTTTTCTATCCTTTTCACTCGTCATGGATTAGGTGCACATGTTACTTTTCAAATTTTACATACTTTTACATACTTATTACATCTTGGATCAAATTTTTCAGATACATGACTTTGACTACTCTTTTTCTCTTCTTTCTTGCAGGTCCGTCCCTATAAGAAACAACAATATTAAGTACAACAAAAATATGACAATGAAAACATGCACAACATGGTACATATATTACACTTTTCACCCCTAAGGTCACTTCCTCTTTCTTAGCTTAGCTTCCATGCTTCATTTTTATTGCTCCACACTTATTCTTGTCTCCTCGGCATGTATTCACCATCGATCTACACGGTTATTAGGTATGCGGGTAAGTGTAGCAAGTTGGTGGACAATTAAGTGGACATAAAAACCCAAAATTTAGGTATTGTGATCGCAGTTTATAAACCGTGCTCGAATAATTGTTTTTATAGGTTCGGTGATTTCCGAACCTAAAACCGCAATCACAATCATCTCGAGACAAAAAAATAGACCCGCAACTCCTCATTTTCCCCATTTTTCTTTCCAATTGTGATTTCTCTTAGACCTTTGGCTTTTCGCACTTTGAATACCCCCTAAAAATTACTCTTTAGACTTACGGATCACGATAATTTCAACCATGCCGCCAAGACAAAGAGGTAAGCCCTTGATTTAGGTTATTTTTGTGATTTTCATGGGTTTTTCAATTTTTTGTTTATGTATATAATTTTTTTGTTTTGTCAGTTGCTCGGCAAGCTCGTAATCCTACAAACCGTCAAAATATTCCTCAAAACCCTCCAAACATTCCGTAAAACCCTCCTCCAAACATAGATCCACCTCCTATGGCTCCTTTTATCCCCACGGAACCAATAGGAACACAAGATGATATCGTTGGAAGAATCGACAAAATAAAATTGTCATTGAGAACCTTATTCAGACTATAAGACAAAATCATGCCACAAATTCGTCCTGCATGACTTTAGCCAACACATTGCAAACAACCAACCACATAGACAGATGGAATACCTTTAGAGGTGATTGTAGGTAGTGGTATGCAGATAAATTATCCCATATGACCGTAAAAGAATTTTTTTGGAAAAGACCACATTTGTGCATTATTTACTGACCAAGAACCAATGCCCTCCCCACAACTACTTGCAAATGGTTCCCAATCCATTGGTGCCATGATGACCGAATCAAGAACATTTTTTTGGGACTGATGGTGGATGGTTTTTGATTATCCACCATGCAACAAAAATGAGGTTCCTCTCTATTTTTTGAAGAAATTATATTGCGAGTTCATGCTTAATGAGGTCCCAAATTATTTTGACTTTTCTAATTTTTATGGGCGAGGTGGTGGCTCTACACAGAGTAGACTTGGTGCACGCGTAGGTCAACCAAGGATCCCCCATGCCCCAAAACCCCCACTGCCTTCAGTTATCCCTCCTACAGTGAAGGAGGTTGTGGAGATTGACACACTACATGCATTAAGGGAGCTCACTGACACTTTGACCTAGCATAGTGAGCAGATTGCATCTAGGTGATGTTGGTGGAGGCGCCAGTTCTAGCACACCACACCACTGTGGATCATGTGGTTCCGTATGCACTATGGGCGAGACATCATTTGTTGGATCACATGATTTCTTTTCTCTAGATGAGATGATGGCAGATGTTTTTGGAACTGGTGCAAAGGATCTTGGTCTTTCACAGGTAAATGTCAAATAAATATTTAATATATATACAATAGTTTAATTCATGTTTGAGATTTTAATATATATGTATTTGATTGTACGTTATGTACATACATGTAAAAACTAATTTTTTATTTTATTTTAAATAGCAAGAGTCGGTGAAGGAAACATTCGGCATCAACATGCTAGCTACTACAGTTGGGCATGTTACAAACGTAAGTTTTAAGTTGTACTTAAATTTCAAATTTCATTTGATTGTGCTCTTTTATTATTATAATGTTTTACCTATACATGTACATATTAATATATGTTTGTCTTTTATATGGAGGAGCTTGGCGGGTCATCATCATTATGAGGAGGCGAGGCTATTGGCATGCCTCATGTGACTTTTTTACATAGGTTAGTTTCTCTTTACACTTTTTTCTAATTATGGAAGTTCACGTGGATTATGCTTTTACTCTGTTATGTGGCAGTCATGTAGATTAATATTGATTTGTACATGGTTTTTGTATAGACTTATATTGCTAGAGAGATTTCTCTATATATGCACACTGTGGAGGCTGCTTGTGAGATCTTGCCATATCATCTACTGAGATCCACTAAGCGAGGTACAATTTTTCAAATTTGTTAAATTTATTTAGAAATTATTTCTTATTACTTAAATCTACAATATCAAATTTTGTACATGAAATATTTAATTTGAAATTTAATTATTTGTATATAGCTTACCCTCGTGAGTCTATTGTTGTCCCTACCACACGTCAACGAAAAATTGATAGGGATCATGAAATTGTGGTAAGATTTCGCATGCATTTAAACTAAATTATAAGTTTCTAAATTTTGAATGTATTTCTAAAATTTGGGTGTTAAAAACTTGTTGTTTATGAACGTACAGGTTAGGTTGCAGGCTTGCTTAGAGATGCCTAGGACCACATGGATGAAATCCGTAGTGGAATCTCCCTCCACTACATCCCCAAGTCGTGGACATGCTACTTCTAGCAAGGTGAAGAGAGGGAAGATGTTTCATGATTAGATTCATAGGACCTAGATGTACATAGATATATATATGGGCCAATTGGTCCTAGTTCATGATTCTTCATAGGACATTGTATATATAGCCTTATGCGACCACATGTGGTCCTATATGTATGACACACTTAGTTTGAGATGTACACATGTTATGAACTTATATTTTCAGAGACGTGCGTTCAACACACTTAGTTTGATACATTATATATCCATGTGTTGGTTTTCATAACGATATTACTTCTATGTTTGATTCGAATTCATTGCACATGATATCCTTCTATGTATATTAGTTCTATATGTATGTTTGATTTAAAATTAAAAAACTATGGTGCAACATATATGAATATAAGCATTACTATGGTGCAACATTACATGGTACAATTGTTAAGAAATTAAGGGAAGCATGTGTATTCCTCCATCAACATGGGCAACTTATCATTTTCCTCTTAAGTCATGAAAAATATTTCATACCTTGAATCTTGAAATAAGATGTCTTCCCTTGGGTCATTTGGTTTTTGAACTATGTATTTAATTTTATTTATCAGAAGGATATTATTCATTTTACCATTGATGAGTATGGTGGTGTATGACCAATCCATCTTTATATCCCCACCAATATCATGATAGAAACTTTGGCTCAACAATATACCATATGTAGCTAGCATGTCTTCCACAAGTATTTCCATCTTGATTTTCTTGTCAAGGAAGTCTACAAATTCTACTTGAGAATCTTTCACCTGGCCAAAAAGAGGTAATTATTTTGTTTTCATGTAGTAATAATGGCCAATAGTAGGGCTGAGAGTAATACCAATAGAGTTAGCAAATTTTATAAGCATGACATTGTCAGAGGCACTAGAGTCAATAATGTAATTATTCAATTTATACCCATTGACCAAAAAGAAAGATAGAAAGGTTCTTATTTCCTAGAAGAGGAGGATTTTAAGGAAAGAAGGTTCTAGGAATGAGTGGTTCTAGGAGTGGGAAGTGATTCTTTAGTGTTGGTAGGATTCTTGGAACATGTATTTTTACTACTTCCTTTGATAAACTAGACGAGTTTATCAAAATGCTTGGGTGTTTTTTTATGTACTCATATTCAGATATTTGAATTTTATCTTTCTTAAAATGGTCACTGATGTAAAAATATGAGGAAGTGGTAGGCACATTAGGAACTGTGGAATCCTTGACATGAGTAGGATTTTCATTCTTAGGAATAATTGAAATAGAAATCGATTTGACAAGAGGAGGTGCAAGAGACTTACTCAAAGAGGTAGATGGAGTCTTGGCTAAAGTAGTATTAGGATTCTTCTTGGATGACCCCATAGAAGTAGGAAATGATGTTCCTCTTTTTTTTTTTTTCTATCGATTCACCATTTGAGGATTAAAGTGTTTTGCTTGGGAAGTAGAAGAAGAGGCTTATTTATTTTTTTATGAGTGGGTGAACACTAAACAAGAGTAACTATTCATATCATCTATGGATTATTCAGGATCTTTGTTGGGTGAGTATTCACAATAACCAATAATTGCATAACCATCTTCTTCTTCTCTTTCAATTTCTGATTCAACAATTTCTTGAAAAAGTTGTAATTGTTGAAAAAGTTAAAAAAGTTGTAATTGTTGAAAAAGTTGTTGAAAACGGAATGAGTTTGTTGAAGAGGAACTTGTTGCAAAGGAGAAGAATCTACAACTTTCTTCTTTTTATTTTTCTTGTTCTTTTTCTTCTTTTTTGTTTCTGAGAAGAATCTACGACTTTTTTTCTACAATTACAACTTTTTCAACATTAAAATTTTTTCAACAATTATGACTCGTGGCACATAAGGATGTCTTGTTCAATCCTACACCTCGGCGTAGGGACCCTTTACAATATCATGTCTTAATTTTTCCTTCTCCAATCGGTGCTCTCGTTGCCCTATTGTTTACAAACACGCCAAATAGTGTAGTTTGAGACAGTGTAAGGCTTTCAAACGGTATATTTTACAAACGGTGTGTCGTGGCACCAAAATGACTATGCCAAAATGTTTGGGTGGCTAGGTGAATGCTAAAGGAGAAATCATTTCGGTGCACGACAATGTCGTTGCTTCTAGGCTACTTCGTTCGGGCATAGTCCCTTAAGAGCCACGAGACCAAAAAATCGTTCAACTTCGACGGGTGACTACATAGACTCAGTGGCACATAAGGATGTCTTGTTTGATCCTACACATCGACATATGGACCCTCTATAATAGCCTGTCTCAGTTTTTTCCTTTTCCAATCAGTGCTCTCGTTGCCCTATTGTTTGCAAACTCGCCAAATAGTGTAGTTTGACAGTGTAAGGACGTCAAACGGTATATTTTGCAAAAGCGGTGGGTCGTGGCACCAAACCGAATACACCAAAATGTCGAGTGGCCAGGTGAATGCTAGAGGAGGCATCTTTTTGGTGCGCATAACAACGTCGTTGCTTAAACTGCTCGTTCGGGCATAGGGCCTTAAGAGCCACGAGACCAAAAAAATTGTTCAACTTCAACGAGCAGTGACTACACGGACCCCATCCAACCTAAAGATGCCTCATTTGATCCTACACATCGGTGTAGGGACCCTCTACAATAGCTTTGTCTTAGTTTTTATTTCTTCAATCGGTGCTCTCTTTGCCTACTATTGGTTGCAAATGCGTCGAATAGTGTAGTTTGAGATAGTGTAATGATGTCAAATGGTATATTTTACAAACGGTGGGTGATGGTACTGAACCAACTGTGCTGACACATTTGGGTGGCCAGGTGAACACTAGAGGAGGTGTCATTTTGGTGCGTGACAACTTCGTTTCTTCTGGGCTACCTCGTTCGGGCGTAGTCCCTTAAGAGCCCTGAGACCAAAAAATTGTTCAACTTCGACGGGTGACTACGTGCACTCTGTGGCACCTAAGGATGTCTCATTTGATCTTAAACCTTGGCATAGGGACCCTCTATAATAGCCTATCTCTTTTTTTTCCTTCTCCAATCGGTGCTCTTGCTGCCCTATTGTTTGTAAATGTGTGGAATAGTGCAGTTTGAGCCAGTATAAGGCTGTTAAACGGTATATTTTGTAAACGGTGGGTTGTGGCACCGAACTGAATGTGCTGAAACATCTGGGTGGCTAGGTGAATGATATAGGAGGTGTCATTTTGATGCGTGACAACGTCGTTGCTTCCGGGCTACCTCGTTCGGGCGTAGTCCCTTAAGAGCCCTGAGACCAAAAATCGTTCAACTTCGACGGGTGACTACGCGCACTCTGTGGCACCTAGAGATGTCTCGTCTGATCCTACACCTTAGTGTAGGGACCCTATACAATATTATATCTTGGTTTTTTCCTTCTCTAATCGGTGCTCTTGCTTCCCTATTGTTTGTAAATGCGCAAAATAGTGCAGTTTGAGCTAGTGTAAGGTTGTCAAACGGTATATTTTGCAAACGAGGGTCGTGGCACCAAACCGACTACGCTAACACGTCCGGGTGGCCAGGTGAACACTAGAGGAGACATCATTTTAATGCGGGATAACATTGTGGCTTCGGGCTACCTCATTCGGGCGTAGTCCCTTAAGAGCCCTAAGACCAAAAAATCGTTCAACTTGACGGGTGACTACGCGCACTCCATGGCACCTAGAGATATCTCTCGTCGATCCTACACCTCGGCGTAGGGACCCTATACAATAACTTTGTCTCGAGCTTTTTTCCTTCTCCAATCGGTGCTCTCACTACCCTATTGTTTGCAAATGCGTGGAATGGTGTAGTTTGAGCCGGTATAAATTTGTCAAATGATATATTTTGCAAACGGGGGTCATGGCACCAAACCGATCGTGACGACACATTCGGGTGGCTAGGTGAATGCTAGAGGAGGTGTCTTTTGGTGCGCAACAACATTGTTGCTTTCGGGCTACCTCGTTCGGGCGTAGTCCCTTAAGAGCCACGAGACAAAAAAGTCGTTCAACTTTGACGGGTGGTTACGCACACTCCGTGGCTCCTAGAGACATATCATCCGATCCTACACCTCGGCGTAGGGACCCTATAAAATATTCTCTGTCTTGGTATTTAACTTCTCTAATCGGTGCTCTCACTACCCTATTGTTTGCAAATGCGTGGAATAGTGTAATTTGAGCTAATGTAAGGCTTTCAACCAAAATATTTTACAAACGGTGGGTCGTGGCAGCCTTGAACCAGTGTGCACACGCATAGGGATGGTCTTGTAAACACTTGGGGAGGTGTTATTTTGGTTCTCTAAGCTCTAGGTCCTTTTGGGTTACCTCCTCCAGAGCAAGAACCCCCTCCACAGGTACATAAATTGTTGTTAATTGCTTCTCTTTTCTTGTAAAACAATGAAAGCTTCTCTTAGCTTCGATAATTTATAATTCTCTACTAATAGTGCCAACCACGTGAAGGTGGAAGATTTTCTGGCACCACTAACCTGCACATAAAAGTGTTAGTAAAAGAAATTTAAGTTTCAAATCAAAACCATACTAGATATATACAAAATACACAAATTTAATAAAATATATGAACTTAAATTTATCTAACTAAAAAATTTATATATACCAAAGAAATTATATATACCAGACATGAGCATTGTAAATTCATTCCAATGAACCATCATGATCAGATCTAATCGAATAGCGAGATAGGATTTCTTCATGATCCGACTCTTGAACCTTCAAAAGAATTTTGTTATTAGGCCTTCCTCGATATCTATACAGCTGAATATTTTTCGCTAGAACTAGATGCGAATATAAGAGTATTTTCTGTGTGTCTCAAAGTCTTCAAACACCCAAACATAGGAGTTTTTAATGGATACCGTCAAAGCCAAGTTCTAGTAACTACCACTGACCTTGTAAGGTACTCAATATCTTCTCCATCTATAATAGGAGAAGTCAACTTCTTTCTTTCCTCGATGCAATGACATAAGAAATAGTTTGTTCCTTCTTCATTGTCTTTTGTCGCAATAACTACAAACACATGTCCTACAAAAAAGGTTTCAACTCAAATTTAAATTGTACATATTAAAATTTCAATGGACATAACTCAATACAAAAATTGTAAATAACCATAAATACCTTGTCGCACCAAAATCAAAATTTCATCAAAGTCCTTGGATGTTACAACTTCATCTGATAAAAAAAATGTAATGCTTGTGGAGGTTGATAACTAGGAAGTGGAGTTAGAGGCCTACAAATCCATCCATCCACCCATTCTTGTGAATCACACTCACTTGAAGTGACAAATTCGATAAAAGATGTACAAAAACATGTCAACTTTCTTCTCCATGTGGCCCTTGAACTAGCGTTTGAGCTACAAAATTAGTGCATATCACTAGACTTAGTGAGTGTCATACAATCGTCTTAGTTAGCAATTTGTTGTTCCTCTATCAACCAAAAATATCTGCGAACTATGGAATTTTCTTGAGAACCTCAGGCCATGTTGTTGATACACCATTCCACTATGCTCTTTGCATCTTTCAACTTAGCACCATCTTTTTACTTCAACTCTTCTCTTGCAAGAGATATTTTTACACATGCCCCTACACTGTCGTGCTCTCCTTTTCTATGTCTAACCTCAGTGAAACTCTAAATATGTTGCACACCCATATTGACGTGCATCTACTCATCAATAAAATATTCATGTATTCTTAAACTGAGACATGTAATTATCGACCATATATAATGTTGTTTAAAGTGGATGTCCTTATCGGATGAGTTCCCATAAAATAGCTGGAAACACCCTTCCACAAATTCTGTAGAATGAGTACAATCATCACTGATATAAAAGTGGTACTCTCTTAAAAATTTTCGATCATTCTCTATATTGTCAGGAGAATGTATAAATGTTATATGCATAAATATGACAACTTGTACTAAGTTGTAATATTGTGATTGAACCTCCATTTGTGGTTGCAATGTGTAATTCTCTACAAAATCAACCACTTTGAAACAATAGTACCAATAGGAAATGTGTCTTTGCATATCTTGAACTATTCATCCAACCATCGAGCTCTGTGTGTATGCCTAGCATAATCATAAACAATTTCATCCTTAAATGTTCTCATAAATTGAAAAAAGGCACATGTTATGTAACTAGCTCACACAGTTTAGACTCTTTTCCATCTTTTAATTGGTATGAAAGCGATTTATATTTATCAAACTCAACTAAATTATGTCTTATTGCACCTTGATTTTCTCATGGATGTAACTTTCCAATTTAGGTAATCCGCCACATGTACCACAACTTCCATCTAAAAATTTTGACTATAAAAAAATTGTCCAACTTCTCTTTCACAAAATATCGTAGGAATGAAATCCCTGGAAGATATTGTGGAACTTGAACACCACATTCGATAACATAGTTTGAGAATGAAAATCAGAATGAATACATAAAAATTTAGCATAATGCATCACAAATTCAACATGTTGCCTACAACAACAAGTGGTGCGAGCGTGGTTGATTTTCACATAGAATGGTTTCAACATTTCAAAAAAATGTTGACTAATTTTAATTTCTAGATGCTCTTGTTTAAACTTACAAAAAAATTGAGTTTGAGTCATATTTAAGAAATAATTTAGATGTGGTTCACGATTAGTAGAACCAAATCTCTGTTTTACAACATCTCTTGTATTAGGTGAAACTTTAGTGTTATCATGCCAAAATTGAATAACAATTTCTCTTATAACATCAAAATTATATTTTTCCTTATGCGGTGCTCTAGCAAAAATGCCCAAAAATCGGTGTTATTGAGTGATTGAAGGATATTACGTCTTTCAATTGCTTTCATTAGAGTTTTTCGATTAACTTGCAACATTCGACTTGTTTGCGTAATCAAACATTGTTTTTTTATTGATTCACTTACAACACTAGTAGCAAGTACATGACACACAATATTACTATCCCTAGTGCGTCTCTTGACACCAACAATGTGATATGCATCATGAAGGTTTTCAACAATTGTAGAGGTTTGACCATTCAATTATAGTCATGTTTTTTTATTCTATGGGTTTCTTTAGAAGTGCAATAAGTTCTTATTGTTGGATTTTAAAAGAATTTTCCTGGATGATATTATGTTACGATCCTTCATTTTTGTTGCATATTATCTCATGTATTGTCTGTTTAGATTCTAATTTGACATTACTTTCCTTTTGTTCTAGACAATTCTTGATATTTTTTTCTTCTCCTTGTAATTTTATTTGTGCTTGCAATTTGATAATATTTTCTTCAAATTCAATGATTTTTTCTTGCATATTTCCCATCAAATTGTCTTTTTATTCTATACATTTCTTAAAAGACATTATCTCCTCTTCAAAACCTTATTCACCCTAAGACCATTTAATACATTTTCTACTTCTATAAATTTGTTACTCGACCCTTCATTTTTGTTGTTCATGATCTATTAAAATTTTCATGATACAAGGTGCATTATCTCCTCAAACTGTCCATTATTCCATTCCCTCACAATTATTTTTATGTCCCATGAAAAGTAGCTTGCATAATTTACTTTATATTTTTTTACAACACCTAATACTAAAAGAACATTTGTATAAAATGTGTTAGGATGTTTGTTTTGAAAAACATATATTCTTACCATATAAATAATCTCACAACATGGAGAGGATATCTTTGCAATATAACAACATTGAGTTAGAGTTATTACCTCTACTTATTCCTCACTATAAAACACCTCAAAAAGTAACTAATTGAAGGATTTATCCTTTCCCTCTTAAAATTTATGCACTGATTATCCCTATTGTTGGGAAAGTTTTCAACTTCAATAATGATCTCTCGAGACACTATAAGGGTGACTCCTTCCACCTCTATATTTCCATGTAGGGAGTATTCCTTTCCTATGTGGATGTAATTTTATACAAATAGGTGCACATAATTTTCATTGAAATACACAACCTCCATGATGAATTCATAAATATCAAACTTGATTAACACATCCTTCATTTCTTTGGAACTCGGATTTTTTCCATACTATCTTATTCCTTTATGATATGAGGCATCCATATTTTTAATTGTAAGATATTATTTCATTCATTTGTATTAGTGAGATTTCCTCCTACTTATTCTTCCCCTTACCTTTTCCATTTTTTTAAACCACACACATGGTAATTTTGAAATCTATTCACAACATAAATTTTACATGATAGCTTGAAATTCATCTACACTTCATATGTGAACAAAGGTAATAATTTATGTAATCAATATGCATTTTACGATGCATAATGAACATTTGATATCTTTACAATCCTTTAATAAAATTGACTATGTATTGTGTTTTCAATAAAAAATACATTACATTTATAAAGTGTTCTCTAACAGGTAAATATCATACAATATGGATTTTATGTCTAATATATTTTTGGGAGGACAATGAATTAAATTACCTATTAAAATAATGTAATGTTTTAGCCAATATGTGAATGCAATGTATTATAAACATCCATTACGTAATGTATAATAAATTCTATTAATCATAATGGTAGTGAATACATTATATTATTAAAGGTCCATTATGCGATGGATTATATGATAATAGCTACATTTGACGTGTATTCAATTGGCGTAGGAAATTTTTATATTTTGTGAAGTCACAAATTCCATTTGAATGGTATAATTTAAAATTCATTGAAGGTATTGAATCCATTTGAAATTTAGAGTTCATAGATGCCTTTGCAAGAATCCAATGAAGTGTAAAACTCATGTAGAAGGATATTTAGCCTTAAAAATGTGAGGGAGAAGGGTAAGGGGTGGTGCTAATAAGTCATGAATGACACATGTAGAGGATAGTGGGTCTCGAAAGAGGAAAATATTGTGTCGAGGGAAGAAAGGGCTAAATCTACAAAAGGTAACTAGATTGTCATTTACGGATAACAAGAGTCTTGAGAATGCAAGGATCCACTAAATCGAAGAGTGCACTAGTGAGAAATGTGAGACAAAAATTTAACAAAGGCAAGACTAAACACACACATACAAATATGCAAGTTATGAAGAAAAATGAGATAAAATGTAAAAGGAAATAATGGCCCTAAATCAACTCAATGCTCCATGTGATAGAATGATGTAAGTGATGTACATAAAGGAGTTGAATGTGTAACCTCCTCCTAGAAATAAGGAAACCTCCACATATACTAGTGGTAACCTCCATACCCAAAATAGTAGTCAACATAGAACTTGTCAAGGATAATAATTACCACTAGCTAAAATAGTGTGGTAAAGTTTACACAAAAAGCAAACATATCCCATGAGTGTAGGAAATATCAAAGTAAATAAATAAATACAAGGAAAATGAATATCCTACACTAACACCCCCCATAAGCATAACTTAGGTGGACAGTGAAAAAGGAAAGTGGATCCCAATAACAAGGCTTGATGAGGTGCCCACGTATAATGCATATCTTACAAAGATAAAGCAAAAGAACAAACCCAGTGGGAAAAAACTCCCCCAAAGGGAGACAACAAAATCACTCAATAAAAATGAAAAAGAATACAAAGTGGTTCCTGATAACTCGACTTGATGAGGTACCCATGTAGAATGATAATCCCATAGAGTAGAGAGAGAAATAAGTGAGGATAAAAAGGTCCCCTGAGAAGAGTGTCAATGATATGGTCCTCTATGTAAAGACTAAAGAGAATCCGCCTACACCAAAGAATGTTCCTACGGTTGGGAAGGACAAAAAAGGATCATTGAAAGTCAGCCCACTCCATAAAGGAAGAAGAAACCTATGATATTTGCATCAGTGTCATGAATCGAAAGGTGGCATAGGTTTGGAAAAAGTGTGCAAAAATACAACGAGACATGCCATTACAATACACATGTTGGAGAAATAAAATGGCGGGGCCCTAATAACCCTCACAAAGGGACCTAGAGGAAGAGGTGGATCATGAAACATCTTTGAAATAGTGGAAGTGACAAATGTACTGAGGCGGGAACTCCCAACGAGAGATATGAATGGATCCTCTAGAATATGTGATGGATCAATTAGACAATATTCTTGTAATGAAACACAAGTGGAATCTGTAAGTAGATAACTTAGGGTGAGAAGATACTCATTCCAATGGGGTTTCTCGGTGAGAGAAATGTTTGACAAGAATACATTAGCATCATAACATGAAGTAGGAGGAAAATCTGCTTTGTGAAGAGCTTTTGGAAGTCTTAGATGAAACAAAGCGTAATCAAAGGTAGTAATCGGTGTATGTGAAGTGTCGTCGATTGAGAAATCAACATGTAATGGAGCATGAGAGGAAATGGTAACAATGTATCGGAGGAAGGCTATCGAATAGAACATTGATGCAAACCATGAATGGAAACATGAACATGGATAATAATGAGCTCTGTAGAGGCAACATTAGGGAGAGTATTCTCAACGAGAAAGATCCCGTGGTGAATGTACAACATGGGACTCATAAGTAGAAGCAGTGTAGAAGAACACCCAACAATGAAAGAGATGTGAGAAGGGGGAGACTATATGGTGGCACTAGAGTGGTCCAAGGAATCGTCGCTCTCAGATGGTGAAACAAGGTCACCATAAAACTGTCAGATAATGGTTCGAGACGGTGAAAGGGAACTCAATGTACTCAAACAAAAAAATATTTACTTAGAAAAATAATATCGATCATTGTGGTTAAACCAATCATCCTTTAGTAGAGGCTCATCAGGCTTAGGAACAAGACCATAGAGGTAGGGCAATAAACCGTACATAGTGTAATAATTGAAATGCCTACCTTATAAGACAAAAATTTCCCGATTCAAGCATAATAATGAAATGATGAAACTCCATAATGTAGATACACCCCCAAAATTATCCCAAATGGTACTTTATAACTTCTTGAAAAAAGTACAAGTCCTTATAGAGTTTTACAAAAACTCCCCAAAATGTGATACTTTATAAAGTAGTTCATTTAAAAAATTAATGGAACCATCATAAAGAGTGTGATTAAACATGAAATTTTGACAAAGACAACACTCAAATCCGAAGCTCTTTGGTCAAAAGTTATAGCAAAAATCGTTTCCGGCAACTAATGGCTTATTTAATTAAAATTTTGCAAATTGATTAAAAAACACTTGAAATGAGAGGAAAGGGTATCATGCGTATACTCATTATAATAATAAAAGAATGAAAACTTAATTGTTTATATTTTGAGGGGAATTTTCCTCTTCCCGACTCGGGCCTCACCCTTTGTCTTCATTACGTGAGGATACATGTTTTTAAAAACTACTTAATTCCTTTTAAATGTAATTTCTTCTCAAATTGACTAATTTTCAAAAGCATAAAATGCTAATATTATGAAATAATATGGTCAAATTTTGAGATTTAAAATAATCATTCCACCTTTACCTTGAGTGGTGGGGGCCACAAAGAGAAATCGTTGGATTTGAGGAGCAAATTTAGGTTTAAGAAAACCTAAAAATGTTATCTTTCGCTGCTATTTTTTTATTGTTTGTTCTTTGTTGCTTGGTGCCACCATGAGGAGAAACCTGATGTTATAGAGTGTACAGGTTTGAAGGAGAAAAATCATGGTTGGAGAGGACATCCTAGCTATCAAGTACTAATCTAGGTGCCCATTATAGTAAAAAATGCCCAAGGCAAGCAAGAAATGCCTAATGCAAGAAAAAACCACCAAATAGGTCTGCAAATACATCTCCAACCATGCTATAGGTCTAAAATGCCCCTCACAGAGGTGAAAATTCCCCTCAAAGGTGAAAACACCCCTCACAACTTTGCATCTACATGCAATGCGTTACCACAAGTCTGAAACACCCTTGTATAGGATGTATATGCATGCACAAGTCTTCTATAGGTCCTTAGTCTGTTTAATATTTTGCAGGTATAAAACCGGTTGTAGGCCACCACAAACAACAAAAAAAACTAGAAATAACACAAACCAACAAATACTATATCCAAACCAACAACAAACACTATTGCAAATAATAATCCCATCTAAAACTAACAAAATACAACTAGACAAACTCAATAACAATGTGGTTTTGATATCATATCGGCAATACCGGTGATCCGATGAATTGAAGAGTTCTCCGGTGAGAAATTTGAGGCGTAAATTGCATAAAAGAAATACTAAGCACACATATACTACTATGTAAGTTATGAAGAATAATGAGATAAAATGCAAAAGGAAAGAATGGCTCCAAATCAACTCAATGCTCCATATTAGAATGATGCAAGTGATGTACATATAGGAGGTGAATGTGTAACCTCCTCCTAGAATAATGACAACCTCCACCTAGAATAGTGGTAACCTCCATACCTGAAATAACAATCAATAGAGAACTGGTCAAGGGTAGTAATTACCACTAGCTAAAATAGTGTGGTCAAGTGTACACCTAAGAAAGCATATCCCATGAGTGTAGGAAATCTCCAAGTAAATAAAAAATACAAGGAAAATGAATATCCTAAAATAAAAAAGAGAACAACCATCAAATAACTTAGAAATAGAAGGACTATTACATGCTTCACAAATGTTATGACGCATATGATCCATCGGATGTAATAATTTTAAACCAACTACAACTAAATTTTTCTAATTGATCAACATTTAATTTTGCATGTTGGATGAAAAACACTTAGGGACGATGATTGATAACTCACGCCCAAAAGATGAAGTTGTGATGTTTGAATGTACTTATTTAAAACTTACTTCCCATTTGTTTTATTAAATTTTAGTTTACCCATGGATGATGAACTTGTTATGGAGATGTCGGTGCAACAAAAAATTAGGGTTTTTATCATAAAATATTTTTCCAGTTTTATTTTTTAATTAATTAAGGACAAGAGTTTTTGTATAGATTATTTTAAAAAGAGAGTATAAAAGTAATGTGTGAGTTTTTTCTTGCAAGAGTACTCTTTTTTGAAAGGAATCTTGAGGCAACCATGTGGATGGTGGCCTATGTTTTTAAAATTTTGAAAGGGAAAAGGTTAGACTAGATTATATATGTTTCTTCTAGATTAAAAGATTCATTGTACAAAATATTTAAAAAGGGGGCCGATAATTTTGCTTGTTCTTTATATGATATGGTATTAAATTATTTGATTATGTAAAATTCATTGGATAGAGAAAAACCTAACTTGTAGTCACTAAATCACGCACTTTGAGTCAATATTTAGTCCTGGTCTCATAGTATTATTAATATGGTTATTGAGTGAAAAGAGTAATAATTAACCCATGTCTTTGGCCATTTTTATATTTCTTTCGTTGTCGTATTTTCTATCTTACACCTACACTCGCCTAGTCATTTTTGTCATTATGTATTTTTCTACTTCTCCAGGCGCCCTACCAGGACTAGGGTGCCCTGGTCCCATTCTATGTGTCATTATCCTATTTACAATTTAATTACATCTTTTGGGCACTTTCTAGCCATTTGAGCTTTCTATATTTTTAGTAGTCGACCTTTTTAGGGTTGATTATGAAATTCGAGAAAGAGAACCATATAAATATAAAGTTATGTGACCATCTTGAGGATGAAACACTAAGCACTTAATATAACACATCTATGTTGCATCCATAAAATACATATAAAGGTACATTTACATCCATCTAGCTCCATCACAAGGCACACAAGGTTGGTTCATCTGCATCACACTTCATAGGAGGGAGTCTATTGTTTCCATGCACACATTTACTACATTATACATCTAAGTATTTCTCAAGAGTACTTGAAAGTGTGACTAACATAAGAGTAACTTAAAGCACAATTGGCACATAACTACCTATAAGCGCATTGGATCGAGATGTAGTGCAATGCTCGATTAGTAATTCCACCATGTGGTGCTTGAGGATAATCTGAACCCTTCATTTAAATATTTTTTTAGGGGTTTGATTCTTGTCTTGTGGTTTTATAGGTGTCTCCTTCATCTTTAATTCGAGTGACATCTGAAGTAGTTCACAAAGCAAAGTGTGACAAGAATCGAACACAAGAAGTCACTTAACAACACCCCAGAGGAGGGTTTCAGGTCATTTCTACGAGACCATGGCACCTAGATCTCAAACCAAGGTGTCTACATGGGTGCCCCCTGTCCCTTTCCAGGGTACCCCAGTCTAGTCAAAGAGCTCGGATCTGTTCTTTCTTAGGATTCTGTGTGGTCATTTCCTCCTCCGGTTCACCTGGTTGTACTATGACATAGTACCACTCCTTCGTTGAATCAGATAAGGATTTCCTAACCCTTCTTGCACATTAGGGTTTCACATTTTCATTTACTTAGTTGCTTGGGTCACTTTTTTTATTTATTTAGCTATTATTTACTGCTTTGCATAACATCGATTACACTAGAATAAAAGCTTAAATTCATATTTAAGTTAATCATTTTGGTAAACCTGTTCTTGATCTTCATGCTCTTAAGATCCTCATTCTTTGCTTATCATTATAAAGTATAGTCATCATGAGTATTTCACTTAATGATTACTTGCTTGAGCATCTTGATTTAATGCATAGATTCTAACATATTCTTGCTACCTCTTACATTCGTATGCACCCCGAATTGCTACTTCATGCATTTGACGATGAATTTTATCATCGCATAGTATCCACGTCTAATAATAATGACCTGCCCTTGTATATCATGATTAACATCAACAATACGGGTGTCAAACATACTTTAGTTGACAATGGATCTGAACTCAACTTATGCCCCATGTCATTCATTGATAACCTAGGAATTTCTACCCACCACATTAGTCTTTATTGACTTTCACTGTGTACATCGGATGGTTCGCTTTGTTCATGCATCAATCACATTACATTACTCATTACTATAGGGCCTAAAACTATTAACACCATGTTATTCTTCATCGATTTCTCAGTCCCTTATAACTATTTGCTTGGTAGGCCGTGGCTTTACACCATGCAAGTTGTGGCCATGCATCATTTTCTAAAATTCCTACATGAAGGCATTGAATATACTATTTTTCGTGACCTCAATCCATTCCAATGATGTAACCGGGCTTGTAATGCTATTCTTCCTATTCAACCCACCGATACTACATATGATCCTCAACCTATGGAGGTACCACCTCATTTTCACCATTTGAAGGTATTATTTGTAGGATAGATGTAGTTTCTTCTACTCCATCGCCTCCACCCATTGCTACTACTACTATGATTCTTTGTTAGGAGTCTATCCGGTCTAGGAACATATTTATATCCACTATACCTTCACCTACACCACCCTCATCAGCATGCCCATATTTCACATGTACGATCTTCATGAATGATTCATATTGGGAGCACATTCCATTTGATCCTACTTGTGACGACATTGTATGTACACATGAGGGCTTGACTTGACTAGGATTTGCATTTGAGGACCTTTACCCTCCACCACATGCTCCTCATCTTTATTATGGGTTTATTCACGTCACTTTGCCACTTATGGCCTACGTGTATTTCATCTCATAGTATTCCTTGCACGCCATCCTATATCTGCATCACTTACATTAGGACAATCATGGCTTAATTACATTGGGGGTACTCTAGATTCTGATCATACAAACATATCATTTCCTGTGTCTTTTGTTCGTGTATTCATTTTCAATAGTGCATTTCTTGGTTTTACATAGAATATCACTCATTGGTATGCACATGGTTGTCCACTTCTCTCATTCACTGATGAAGAGTATACTATGGGTATGTACAACTTGCATCTTAATGGATCATTACATGATCAACTTGACACCATTGCTTATTAGGTCTCTAAAGATTATCCATTTGAATTTGATCCAGATTAATCGATGATATCCTTGATGAGATTACTTGATTCTTTCACTCTTTTATGCACTCGGGGCATAATATCCATATAACCCTCCCATCGTAGCATCAAAACGCGCCTCATACTCACATTTACATATATCCACATTCTAGCATTCACATATTCATCTACACAACATATATCGACTATTACCCTATGACACACTCTTATGCTTTGGTTCACACTTGATTGTTGAGGGAATACTACACATGAACCTCACACACTACATTATAGGTACTACACATTACATTTCTTCACATACCTTACAAGTAAATATCACATTTTTCATACTACATTTTAAATTTCCCCTACATCATTTTTATTTCGATATTTGTGCATCTACAATCTTCATCACCCATGTGTCACACTCCTATTGTCTACAACTCTAGCATTACATCCTATTCATCATACATACTACATAGTGCACATTTCACACTATTAGGTTATCTACACTTCTTGCATTACATCCTATACATCGCATGTTTTACTCATCACATGGTCATCTCTTCTCATCGCACATACTAGATATTCTTTATGCGTTGTACTCACTACCTGATGACACACTCTAGTCTCACAGTCCACCTTTGGATTTGTTAGGTATATACAAAAATATGGACCACATCACACTCACATGTACATCATTCAATCTTTTTCTTATGTGACATTCCCATGTTTAGTGATATACACCTTAGGCTATAGGGTCACTTATCCTTGCATCATCTTGTGATAGTCTTCATCATCACTTTCGCTTACATTAGTTAGTGGTATACACTTTAGGATAAATAACCACCTCCTTTCTATTAATATAATCATGAGATACACTTACACTATAGGGTCATGTACAATTCATCTTTATGTCATGTCTCATCACCACACACTCATCACAATGCACTACACATAACACATAGTTCGACCATTTCCCAATGACACACTCTCATTTATGGTTCATTCTTGACTACTAAGGGGGCATAATAAATGAACCTCACTACATAAAAATCCATTCACTCGGGGGCACACAGATCCTATCATCCATTTTGCATTCCATT
This sequence comes from Taxus wallichiana var. yunnanensis, assembly GCA_018340775.1. Classification (NCBI taxonomy): domain Eukaryota; kingdom Viridiplantae; phylum Streptophyta; class Pinopsida; order Cupressales; family Taxaceae; genus Taxus; species Taxus wallichiana. The sequence goes on from CM031239.1 coordinate 157,585,718, forward strand.
CCATCCATCCACAACATACTACATTTTATGGTTACATTTACTCTTGCTTGCACTTGTCTTTACATGTTCACTTTACTACACATGTTAGATAAATATCTTTTATGTCATTATATTTACCATACACACATGCACATTCACATCCTTCTCTAGTTGTGATTGTAGATATAGGGCTTAAACGCAACACCGATGCTTGATACACTACCTACTGGGGGCATCCACATTCGTACACTACATGTGCTATTATTTCATTTTATACTTAGAACTTTCTATTATTAGGTTATACATGCTTTGACATACTTGTTATTTTTCTAACATGCCAACATGTGCTTCATGTGAAACATTTTTAATGTAGGGATACTTGCTTCCATACATGTTTATTTGTTTGCTATTATTTGTCTTGTTTACATGGGCCTGTCCCTTTAATGTGTCTACACACTTGTTTATTTGCGGCCATGATGGCCTTGAGTTTCTTGAACCATTGTGAGTGGCGTCCCAATGTTTTTAGCCTACTTTGCATGGGTCTACGATTGTCTCTTTGAGTATTTACATTATCTTCTTATGTTCTAGCTTACACATTGGTTGTTTCTACATGTATGCTTATTCGTACTAACAATTATTTTCTAGCCACTTTTTTATGCGTGCCTTGGTCTTTACCAAGGACATTCCCTTCCCCTGAAGGGAAGAGTTTCAATATATGTGGTCAGTCCTCTTTTGGGGCTGCATCCTCCTATCCATGACATTGCATGCACCCCTAAAGAGGGGGGAATAATTTGGGGTTTTATACACAGTACCAATACGATGCATGATTCAATCTATAGTCTATAGTTCAGTCTACATTTGTCATCCATGAAACATTTTATTTTACAATGAGTGGGTTAAGACCAATATAAAAACCTCATACACAATAGATTTTATAGGGGAAATTATCCTTAGCATTCTGGGGAGAAGTTACAGGTTGAATGATATAGCAAAATTTCCTCCCTACACTACTTCGGCCAGTGGCATCGGATCACCCAAAAAACCAGACAATACAGAGATCTCTTCACCAATCTTAGGGAAACAGTTTAATGTTGGAGAATACCGCATCTTTCTACCTACACTTCTTTGGCCACAATGGCGTGAGATCACCCAAAAAACTCACACTATATCGACAATTATACGATATCCTTTCTAGACCCTTTTTTCTCATCACGGATCACATGCACATGTTTCTTTTTCATTGTAATTTTCCTACTATTTCTACATGTTTTTTTACATAGCATTTTTACACATATACATGCGTATTTGACTACTTGATAGTATTCTCTTTTGCAGGTCTAACTCTATGGGACGCAATCAATTAACAAAAACAACACACACATGATGAGTAAACACACAATACTAACCATGCGGGTACACTACACCCATTGGAATCCACACACGCGATTCCACCCTAGGTTCACTCTCATAACTTTTTACACTTTTTACATCTTTAGTCTCCACGCTCCATATTTTTGTCCTCCACACTTTTTCTATTCCTTTAGTGCGTTTCTACATCACTTTACATGGATGATCAAGTACACATCTCTATCAAATTTATGTTACTGAGATTTCCGCTCACCAACATAAAGTGGGGGAAAATATAGTCACTAAATCACACACTTTGAGTCAATATTTAGTTATAATATCATACAACTATCCATATGGTTATTGAGTGAAAATAGTAATAATTAACCCATGTCTTTGACCATTTTCATATTGTTTGCTTTGTTGTATTTTCTATCTTATACCTACACTCACCCAGTCGGTTTTGTCATTCTATATTTTTATACTTATGATTGGGGTGCCCAGACCTAGGATTGGGGTACCTAAGCACCTTGATCCTATTCTTGGCACACTTATTCTATTTACACTTTACTTGCATCTTTTGGGCACTTTCTAGCTATTTGAGATTTCTATATTTTTAGTGGTTGGCCTTTTCAAGGTTAATTATAAAATTAGAGCAAGATAACCATATAAATATAAAGTTATGTGACCATAATGAGGGACCAAACACTAAGCACTTACTATCACACATCTAGGTTACATCCATCAAAGGAATCTAAAGCTACATTTGCATCCATCTAGCTCCATCATAAGAGTGGTTCATCGCCTCACACTTCATAGGGGGAGTCTATTCTTTCCATGTACACATTTCGTATAGTCTAAATCTAGCTATTTCTCGTTACTTCAAAAATTGCGACTAGAAAAGAGAAACCTAGAGCTGCACAATTGACACATACACACCTAGAACTAAATTGGGTCTGAGATGTAGTGCAACACTTAGTTAGTAAGTCCACCATTGTGGTTCTTTGAGGATAGTCTGAACCCTTCATATGAATATATTTTTAGGGGTTTTATACTTGTCTTAGGGTTTTGTAGGCCTCTCCTTCATCTTTTTTATAGTGACATCCGACACGAGTTCAACGAAGCTAGTGTGATAAGAAGTGAACACAAACAATCACTTAACAACACCTTGTAGGAAGGTTTCAAGTCATTTCCGTAGACCCGGGCACCAGTTCTTAGACAGGGCATCCACAGTGCCCATGTCCCTTTCCAAGTTCCCAGTCCAACCAAAGATCTCATATGTGTTCTTTCTTAGGCTTTTGTGTGGTCGTTTCCTCCTCTTATTCACTTGGTTGACACTGCGACATAGTCTCCCTGTCGAATCAACTAAGGATTTCCTAACCATTCTTGCACATAAGGATTTCACATTTTTATTTGCTTAGTTTATTGGGTCACTTTATTTATTTATTTAGTTGTTATTTATTGCTTTGCATAACATCTAATTACACTAAAATATAAGATTGATTTCATATTTCGATCAATCATAACTAACCTTCCATGCATCTTTGGATTAAAAATGATGTTGGTACTCTTACAACCAAAAAATTGGTTATAAATTTTAATGCTAGAACTATTAGATGAGTTAAATATAACCTTTCTACTAATCCAAAGGATGAAGGTGAAGTTTCACCTTTGATCCCTTTGAAAGTTTTAAAAATATCTCTAGAAATAGGAAAAATATACTTATAGATGATGTTGGTTATGACAATGAAGATGTCAATGCAAAGGAAGAAGATGAGGAACCATTTAGTTATGAGTTTTATAAATAATTAGAAATAAAAATTCCCACATCAAAAATGGAAAAATCATCTATGCCAAATCCATTGTTTGGTCAATGGGTCATATTATACATAGTTGATCCAAAACCGCCTCTTAATACAATAAACAAATCCTGTTCTTAGTGATAACTGAATGAAAATTACTTAAGTTCATTTTAACCAATATAATGTGCATAAATAATCACAACTATACTGCAAATTGAGAAAAGATAATGCAAAGGAGACATAATAATTTATCTTGGAGAAACCACGGGCCGAAAAAACTTTAGTGGGTAAGAAAATTACTTCCCTTTCACTATGTAATTCTCCAAAATATAAAGTTACTACCAATAATTGGCCTTCAAGAAGGATTCAACACTCATTCTAATTGTATTTTCTTGCTCACAATCCTCAACAATGAAGAAATCACTCTCAATGAAAAAAATAAGAAATAAATCCAACTCCTCTTTGCTCACACTTGTTTTCACAATCACTTTCCTAGAATGAATAAATGCACTCATATTTATATTTGTTTACGCCCAAGGATGGAAGGAAGGTGAAATGAACCATTTGAGAAGCCCAAACATTTACAACTGTTTAGATTCTCCATTTTAGCACTAATGGGACATAATCATGTGGTAGTTACGTAGTCAAAACATAGCCAAACCGTAGCTAAACCACAACCAAACCACAACAGTTTCATGACAGTTATGTGGAAGTTCATAGTTAATAAACAAAACTAAAAAATAAATGGTATCTTTAGTCATTCAAAGGTTTCCGGATCACCTTCAACCTCACTTAGCCATTTTCTTAGAATAATTAACATGTTGAGGGTATGTGATGCAAGTATCAAATAGGGATAATACATATAATTGAGTATTTTCAGATCCATTTTTGGATCATACCTCCCCAATTTGAGGTTTTAAAGTCCCTAAAAGGTTAAAGGACGGTGGCAACGAGGAAATTCCTTCCCCACAACTTCTCTGGAATACCACTCCTACACATGGAGGTGTATATGCTGAATTTTTATAATGAATCTATCATATTTTTGGACTTCTGTCCTAGTTTTTCATTGTCTCTGTATGGTAATCTCAAAACAACATCAACTACACTCCTAGGAAAATAACCAAAACATGTCTCAAAAGGAGTTTTATTGGTAGCGAGTGGGAACTACCTTGTCATAAGGATGTTGGGTATATACCAAATACGCATCCCAAGTCCTAGGGTCTCTCATAAAATGGACCAAGGTAAATATTAACACCTTTATTTTCTCATCTAGATGTGGATTCCATAAAAAGACCTCTTAGTGTCCATATTTTCTCACAAGATAGGTCAAAAATCACCAACGAACCATGAGTCCCTATTTGTCATAATAAAATTAGGAAAACCAAAATGAACCCACTCATTAGCAATGAACAACTCTGTTATAACATTAGTCCTCATGCAAGAAATGTGAATACACATTTTACCAATCCATTCTACCACCATAAAAACATACTCATACCATTTTTTTGAAGTAGGAAAACTGTCCATAGAATCCATGGAGAAACTTACCCATGGTCAGGAAATAACTGATAATAACCCTAAATCCTCTTTACTACATGAAAGAAAACTCTTGAAAAACTTAGCAATTGTTATTTACATGTTTGGACAAAAATCATACCTGTGTAAGTGCTCAATAGTCTCTGTCACACCAGAGTGACCAGCCACCCCTAAAGTGTGTGTTTTCTCAAACAAAGACTATAATTTTTTTAAAATTTTTGGTAGGCATCTTGTATGGACTACCTATGGAATCGCAAGTCTAAAAGTGGTCCATTAGGTAAAAATTGCATCATATGCTCAATTGGCCTATTCGGGGTAGTCCATAAGCTCTTCCCTGAATTGTTAAATATACTCTCCCATCTCGCTTCGCTCTTTGTTAGTAACTATGCTATGAGTGGTCTTAGAGATAACTTCCTCAACTTTTCTATCCCTTAGAAGAAGTAAAGAAAATATCCAAATAACATTAAGTTTTTAGGCTTCGGTGGCACTTACTACAAAATTCTTTGAGTCTCTTACAAAGACATAAATGATGTATCTTTTACCATCCTTCACCAAATAGTACTAGTTGGCTCTATTCATGAAGATGACATCTCTACGATATACATATAGACTACCCAACACTATGTCGCACACATCAAGAGGAACACCATCTAAAATAACTTCATCAATGAATTTTTTATCAATACAAAATGTAAGATTGCATTGCTTGGTAACCTTGATTTCTAAGTATTTTTTTACCCAACCTAATGAGTAAAAAATTAGATGATTCTAAGTTTCCAACATCAACCTATCAACTAACTATTTAATAAAAAAATTAGCTTGCAAAAAGTATAAAAAGAGCATCCACTTTGGTCATCTTCAATTTGAATTTTTATATAAAAGAGCTTAATAAGTTCATTCTTTTGAGAATCACTGTTATTTCCCAAACATACCTCTATGTGGATGAAGGAACAACACATACTCTCATCCAAATCTTCACTGCAAAACACTTCCTCTCCCGGAGGGAAGCCATTGCCTTCTTCTTATTTATTTTTATTTTTGAAGGGATGTAATTACGGGTGGAGCTTCCAATATTTTTCCTCGAATGAGTGTTAAAATCAAAATGACCACAATGAACTTTAGTATCCTTAATGGAAGTATAATTATGCTTACCCTTCCCTTTTTCCTTTCCCTTTGGCTTGATGTCGTCTTCTTTTTCCGAAAGCACGCCGAGAGGTAGATGAATTATTATTTTTGTCCATATCTAAATAGCAGGCTTGAGAACAAGTCTCGTCTACATCCATCAACTTGGCC